>JAPKLY010000035.1:988358-1167781 GCA_026898435.1 Prunella vulgaris
CTTGAAATCAACCTACACTTGGGTACGTAACTCTCAAGGAGCTATCAGTAGTCCTACTTGAAATTGCCTGAAAGTGGCTTTCTTGGTCAAATGTGCCCTTTGCCGGGCACGCTCCTCATACAGCGACATAAAAGGTATCAGAGACCATAAATGGCCTAAACGAGAGCGAAGTATCTTGTACTTCTTGAGCAGATAAGTTACGGTGTCAGACACCTAACACATCCCAATCAAGAATTGAGCATGACCGACCGTTATAAGTCCACCCTAATTGGGCCGGCAGTGTTTAAAAAAATATTCATCCCAACGGACGCAGTGCGCGCTCCACAGGATGGCACATTAAACACTCCAGAATAGCTCAGGATAGAAATGTAAAATCCAACGGTAGCGTAGTGAATGCCCCAAATGGATAGTAAAGCATAAAATCCCAACAGAGCGCCCCGACGTAAGAGTGTGGATCGTTACAACCTAAAAGGTTATTACGTGAATACTGAAAAGTAGAATGCAAAAACGAGCACCACAAAAAGAACAGGCGATATAAACAACTCATTCCATTCCATAAAAAGGTTCGGCATACAACCAAACAAAGTCAAATACATCCTATGATAAACCAAGAAGAAAAGCGAGTAAAAAAAGCAGCAAAAGATAGCAAAACCGATGTCTAAAACAGATAAGACATCGGGCGAGCAAAAACCCTAATCAGCAGTAGGAGCGTCACCAACAGTAGCATCGGCGGGTTGAACTTCGGGGGGTGTAGTTTCAGCACTCGGAGGAGTCTGGATGTAAAACATTGCAACCGCCTCCTCTCGTTTTTGACGATCTTCATCTAGGGAGGCTTCAGTAGTCTCAATAGCTCCCGAAGCAGATGCGGGATCATCAGTTGTGTCTTCATCCGAATCGTCCGAGATGACCTGACCCGAGGGATCAATAATAGTATAACCCTCTCCAAAGACCCCCAGATCAATCCCGAACTCTACCTGATCAGCTATAAGAAGAGGCTGCGACTTGCTTGGCGGATTAGCTCTGACATAATCCAGAAACTCCTTCTTCATTAGATCAGAAATCTTTTGGCCTCTCTCCTCTGCCTGGTGGATGATTCGAATGCACTCACTATAGGAGCAGATGCCTGAAATTCGATGCATCACACACCTGCTCCCCCAGATCCTCCTCGGTATACAAACACTCCACGTCAATCTAAAGCTTGTCCTTCTCCTTCTCAAGCTCGAGGATCTTGTCCATCTTTACAGTATTATCCTGACGCTCTTGAGCAAACTCTGCTTTGAGGCTCGCCTGTTTCAGCTCTTCTTCTTGGGCCTGGATCACCTTCAGTTGCCCATCATTTATCTCACGGAGCTGACAGTTCATTCTTCCCAGCGCTATCGGCTGATCCATGATTCGTTGATATACAATAGTGGAAGAACTAACAAACATACTACCCAGAAGTATGTTGTCACTCAATGTCTGCCCGTGAATAATCTTGTCATTCGTCGCACTCCAAGACTGTGAGGCGAATTCAGAAGCACTCTGCACCTCTATATCTTTAATGTCCCCAAAATGCCTAGGGACACGAGAGCATGCAACCTGGTGGAGGGCGTCGCAACAAAATGGGTGATCTCCCGGATGGTACCTGAAAGGAGACAAAGTTATATAAGTGAACTTTGGAACGAATGATACACAAAGGACGCAACTAACGTCTCAATTCCCCATATTCTTCCGGAGTATTAATCCTATCTCTAACGCCGGTATAAGATGTGAAAGCACACCAATCACCATCGATGAAAAAGAATTGCTCTTTCCATTGTTTCACTTTATTGAGAATGCCCTCCAAAATCTTCATTCCATCTTGGGCTTTCACATAATAGTAGCTGTTTCCCTCTTCCGTAAATTCTGAGATCATCATTGAGTAATGAATCTCTGGAGCCGTCAACAGGTTGGGTTACCCCTCTAATCCCATCACCGTCAAATAACTTAGCAAATTTCTCCACCCGTTCGGCCTAATCTAAGTAATTGCTAAGTTAACATTCATAAAAAACTGGCCAATTACTGGATGCAAAGGGAATGGGAATCCGGCATCAAGGACATCAACGTTCATCGCAGTACACCCCGGTGGGGGCCGATCAGCTCGCTCGCAATCACGAGGGACATGCATGTGGATATCAAGTGGAATCTGATACTCGTCCCGAATAGTCATCAAGTCATCTTCTAAAAATAGGCTTTGATGACGAGTCACCTCATATCTTGTCTCAACATACGGAATAGGACGGACTCGAGGTCGGATAAATTGGTCCCGATACTGACCAGTATAAACGAGCTAATTGAAGTCTTGAGCAACCCCCTCCGATATTCTCTCATCAAGTACTTGCGTCGGAGGTTGATAAGTTTGAGCCAACTCTCTCCAAATATCAGCTTGGCTCGGCCCATCTCCTCATTCGAAATCTTCTCCAAGATTGAAGTCGGTAGCACCCTCACGAGGATTCGCCGCCTCAGGAATACCAGCGGTCTGATCTCGAGCTTCTGAGACCTCTCAGACGGTACAAACTTCTTCAGCATCAGGCTCAAAAGACTCCGAGCTTGTCCCTAATACATCACGAAAAACCGAATGGACAGCGGACTTGGTCTCCTTGTCATTTGTTTCTTCATCAATTACCAATAATCTTCTCTTGGCCGGAGGAGAATGAGCTATTAACCACGACGAGCAACTTGAGCACGATGAGCGGCTCGCAAATCCCTCTCAGAAGGTTGGCGGCGAACAGCTCACCTGCTCGCCCCAAGACCTGCTAGCTCCCTCACATCATGGGCTGCTCGCCTCTTCGTGATCCATGAAGCTGATCACCAATTTCATTTGTTTCAATACACGACGATCCAATCAAGGATACTCAACACCATTTGGTCATGGATATTTGAAAGCACACTCTGGTATCTCTTTTTTCCTACGACCGGTTTATCCACAAGGGTGGTTTACGGCTAGGTTTTAAATGAGGCCATGGGGGTCTTTCACTATATCCGTAATCCAAATGGTCGCAAGTCAAGTCAAGACTGAAATTACTTCCCAAACAACAAAGGATTCTTATAAAATCCAGATATCTTGATAATTGTTATCCACTTGATGGCTCCAACAAACATCAAGCTAGGGGGCAACTGTTGATGAAATAAGTTGACACAAATGCTTAAGGAAGTAATTAATCAAATCCCAGATTATGTGTCCCAAAAGTGTTGATCAAACATAAAGGAAGTACAAGAAAAAAGCATCAATGCAGTTTAATCAAGGAAAATCACATGAAGAACAAGAGATAGGCGAGCAGCAGTACAAAATGAAAGGAGGCGAGCAGCTCAGCTGGTCGCCCAACCAGCTAGTCACCTGCTCGCCCAAAGCAGCTCAGCTGTTCACCCAAAGCAGCTTAGCTGCTCGTCCAAAGCAGCTCAGCTGTTCGCCCAAAGCAGCTTAGTTGCTCATCCAAAGCAGCTCAGTTGCTCGCCCAAAGTAGCTCAGCTGTTCGTCCAACCAGCTGGTCACCTGCTTGCCCAGGGCAGCTCACCTGTTCGCCCAACCAGCTGGTCACCTGCTCGCCTAGGTCAGCTCACCTGCTCGCCACCCTTGAAGTTGATCGCCAGAACTCCATTTTGTTCGTTTTTAGTCAATTTTTCATTGTAATTATCTTGCTTAGCATGCAAAGGACACGTGTAAGCTTCCTAAGAAGCGTGGCAAAGTCCATGCCACCACCTACTTGTAATTTTGCCTATAAATAGGCCTTATTTTCAGAATAAAACTCAAGTTTTCGCTGCCATAACGAAGTTCTGTCGAAATCTTTCCAGAATTAAACACTTTGCAATTCTGGTAAACTGAATTCGATCGGTTGTTAATGAAATCACACTCGTAAGCCACATAAAAGCTTTTTTTGCGGAGATTTCGTTAACAACAATACCCCAAGAATAAGTGTAAGTAAATACCCTAAGACCAACTTACAATACTCCAAGAACAAGTCTAAGTAAATACCCCAAGAACAACTCTCAATACCCGAAGAACAAATAACAATACCCGAAGAATAAATCACAATACCCCAAGAACAAATACAAGTAAATACACCAAGAATAATTTATAATACCCCAAGACCAACTCACAATTCCCAAGAATAATTCTCAATACCCGGATAACAAACAACAATACCCGAAGAACAAATCACAATACCCCAAGAACAAATATAAGTAAATACCCCAAGAACAAGTCACAATATCCCAAGAATAATTTATAATACCCCAAGACCAACTCACAATACCCCAAGAAAAAATAAATAATTAAACTAAAAAGAAGATCCAAATAATTCATGGGAAAATTAAGCAATTGTTATATGGATATTATAAATTGTTCTTTGGGTATTATAAGATGTTCTTTGGGTATTATAAATTGTTCTTTGAGTATTACTCGATTTATTTATTAAATTTTCATTTATAAATTATTCTTTGGATATTATAAATTATTATTTGAGTATTATATATTTTATTAATTATTTATATATAAATTGTTCGTTGGATATTATAAATTATTAATTGAGTATTATATATTGTTCTTTGAGTATTATAAATTGTTCTTTAGGTATTATAAATTATTCTTTGAGTTTATTCATTTATCAATTATTTATTTATAAATTATTCAGTGGGTATTATAAATTATTCTTTAGGTATTATAAATTATTCTTTGGGTATTATAAATTATTTTTTGGGTATCATAATATTGTTGTTCCTTCACTTGAGAAAGCAGAAGAAATATGCCTTGTAAATCTAACACGATTATTCATTATTATTGGAGATACCAGTATGATGTAGAATTAACCTTAACCCCAGGTTATAATGTTGCTGAAGTTTTATCGTAAATTATTAGTAGCATTTAATAAAAGTTGCAAAACTAATTCGAAAGAAATTGACTAGACATAATTTTTTTTGCAAAAATGTAATTACTTTGCAGGTTGTGACATCAACGTTGGTGAATATGTATGAGCCACCAAGAGACGATTGCTTCTCGAGCGTTGCTGTGAGGTCTAGAGGATGGTGATGAAGTTGTTTGGCGGAAGAAAAATTGATTTGGAAATAGCCAAAATTAAAGGGTGCATACCATGCATCCAAGTGCACAATAGACACACTCAGTTAAATATCGAATCAAGGGATACAAGTATCTAGGCTAGTCTAGCTTTACAAAATGCATACTTTCCTAACACAAAAAGAATCAAAAGTAGTTTTTTTTTCTAACTAATCAATCAAAAGACAAAAGTAATAGTGGGTGTACTAATCTAATTCATTCAATAGTTCAAGAAAGAATGTGTATGCTCGGAAATATAAGTATCAATCCATTTATTGCAATCATGTGTTTTATTGAACAATTGAATTAGATCATCACAATCTTATCAACCATCTAAATTCTCATTTAAACCCTAACATTTCTCATGGATCGTTCTCGATAACTAGCATCTCTCGACATCATACAAATTTTAACAATCGCATTTGATATTCACTACAATCAATTAGGAACTTAAACGAACTAACTTAGTTCTCATATGTTGCTATCCAATTATAGAGCACAACTTCAAACAATAAACAAATAAAGCTCAATTCAATGTCTAATTGAAGAATTCCATCATCCAATTTCACCCAATCAAATAATAGAATAAATTGAAACTCAAATTAACACATTATCTCAATCACGCAAAGCATAAGAATGTTAGCTCATGACTCTCCAAGAGACACCCATGGCTAATTGTCCTAATCCTGCAATAGAATCCATGAAAATAATAAGAATCAAGCAATTAAAGAAGAGATTAGAGAGATATAACCTAGAATGATGAAATTGATTGAAATAGTGGATGAATACCCTTTGAATGCTTACTATTCTACACTCAATTCTTCGGTTACAATCCAAATCTAGCTTTCAATCAACAAATAGATGGACCCATGGAAAAAATCTTTGAATCTAAGCTAAAAAGCAGAGAAGTTTAGAGAAAAAGCTTAATGATAACTACCTAAGAATTATGATCTAATTGCTAAATGAAATATGATATAAAAACTCTCTAGAACTGCGAAAAAGGTGTATATATATGTGTCATGATAGGATTTTATAAGGAAGCCTCCGAAAATAAAAAAAATTCACATTTTTGTCCAAAAATAACTTCCGCTCGATTTTGGGAGCTAGCAGCTAGCTTCCAGACTGAGCAAGAATCAGCTTGATTGAGCGGACTGAAAGCGGCTATTTTTTGCTTAATCAAGGCTTTTTTCGCTCAGTTAAGACCCTTTTCGACCCTTGATCCATTTTCACCTTATACGGCCTTTGTTCCGTCTTTCCATGGATTCTAATCATATTTTGGATTCGATTGACTTGACCATAATTAACCACGCGTGTCATGCTTGAGTCGAAGTACAGTACATCTCTCATTGCTTGTCTTTTATCGTTTTCTTTACTATTCCTACAAAACTTCTATTTCTTCTACAAAATGAATTATTAATCAAAGTCATAGCAATTAATGTCCTAAATTCATCCAAAATTTCTAATATCATATAAAAATGACAACGAGATTGATGCAAATATGATCCTAATCAATGGTGCACCTAGTGCATATATGATTAGCTAAGCCAAAAATAGATGAAAAAAAACCAAATTAGTGTTTGCAAAAATGTCTTAACATGTCGGTGTCAACCAAATGATGACTCTGACAATTGGGAAAACTCAAGTGGTTAGAGTTCCACTACTTGAGACCTTGGGATCAAGGCACGGAGAGAAAAAAAAATTATTTGTTCTTGTAATGGTCCCTCTTAAGGTGGGGTGGTGATTCCCCTCTTGTAGATGTTGCACTTCCTATTGCGACGTGATTTTGGGTTGCAGTTTCAGGTGGCCTCACTCTTGTGATGGTTTGATTTCGGTCTATAACAATACAAAATGATGTATCATATATTCAGAAAAAACTACTATAATTAATTATCTTGGTAAATTATTACTCACTCCATCCCACTGTTAATCATTACTTTTTGGCACACATATTTAGATAAAAGTGAAAAAATATAAGTAATGTGATGCAAAAAGTGAAAAAGTAATATGAATAGTGTAAAAAATAATGAAAATAATAATAAAAAAGTGGATAATAATTTCCATAAACAAAACAAATGAGAAACATCTAGTGAAACAGACGAAAGTGGAAAAATAAGAAACATATAATGAGAGGGGAGAGTATAATTTATTGAAATAATCACATATTGGTACAAAATTAATGCACTATTTTTAAATAGGTACAAATTTTTTATATAATAGTATGAACATAAATTAAATAGTAGAGTTATTTTTTTATATATTATATCTATATAAAAATAGTGGGCAAATTTATTAAAATAAGGAACTTTTCAATATAAATTATCAAAATAGAGAGAAAATTGTTGGGTTTAGCAAAATAAAGGTACTCAGAGTACCGACTGGTGAGATGTCATCCAAATTGAAGCTGTTTTTTGGGAAGTGCGTCCAGTTGGTGGTAGGGGAACCGACTGGAGGGGGCATAGGTGGGATGAGAATATTTTTTTATTATATACAAACGAAGAGACGATCAACCCATGAAAATAAATGAGTGATGAAGTGTTAATTGTTGAAGAAGATGAATGTTAGACGGAGACATAAAATGTAAAAGAAAATAAAAATTCAAATGAAAATTGCAGTGTACTTTGGTTTTCATGAATAGTCTTCTCCATGGAGAAGAAAGGGAAAGAAGAAAAGTTGTCTTTCATTTTACTTTTTAGTTGTTTAATATTTTTAAAAATTTAAATTATTTCAAAAAAATTAACTTCTCTCCATTCCTAAAAAATAGTGACACATTCACTTAATTTCAAATGTTTACCTGGTCATAATAAACAAACCAAATAATTAAATTTATTTCAACCCCAGAATTCTATAGAAGTCTTCCCCTCATGCCATCTTTCGATTTTTTTTTAAGTTATGATTGTATATGCATATATATATATATATATATAATGTGTTTAAGGATAATCGAAAAAGTAAAACGAAGAACACAAAATTTGTTGACCCAGTTCACCTGAAAGGCTACATCTGGGGGCGTACCAAGCCAGGAGATTGTTCCACTATTTCTGTATATGAGATCCCTTTAAATAGGTTACAAACTAGGGTTTACATGAATATAAGATACAGAATAAAATGACTAAACCACCCTTCTATCAAATACTTTTGATGAAGGCACATAAATGTAATTTCCTTCAACACTCCCCCTTGTGCCAAATCAAAAGGATAAATGGTGCAGTAATGTTGTCTCGATAAAAACCTTGCCAAGTAACATACATGTAAGAAAAATAAACATTGGTCGAAGGGAAATTGAGTTGCAACGCACCTATGTTAAGACTCCCCCTTAACTGATAGGTACATCTATCCAGTGAGCTCAGAAAGTTTATACATCTCAATTCCTTTAAGATGTTACTCAAAAGTTATCTTGAACAATGATTATGTAAATAATTCAGCCACATTTTCTTTAGACCTTACTTAAATTATTTGAATCTTGAGCAAAGATTGTTATTGCATGTTATAGGAAAACTTCGATGATATATACTTTATATTACCACCTATATAACACAGATTCATCTGTTCAATGCATGCAATATATTTTTGCATATATATAAAGGATCTTCAGTGGTAGAACTCAAGCCACTAACTCCTTGAATGTGTGATGATAGACTTTCACAAAATACACTCACAAATTGCTATATGTAAGGTAATAATCTCTAAATAACTTTAAGAGATATCTATCAAAGTTTCTTAACTGATGTCCAAGATATCACCATGTTTCTAATGGTAAATATAATTAATTTAGTAATGTTCATGTGGTTAAGATATAACCAATATTAGTAGAACCAAATAATATATTATTTGGTGTATAAGTGTGTAGGATATCATTCAATATTTTCTTAAGGGTTGCAATTTCATCTGCAGTCCTTTTCAAAATTTATATAGTAAATAACATGCCCATGTCACTGGTTTCTTTTAAGTATCAAAGTACATTCTTGACACTATTCCAATGATATTTGTGTTGGTCCTGTAATAAATTTAGTTAACAAGTTCATTGAGAAAGTAATATCTGGCCGAGTATATTGAGCTAAGTACAATAATGCGCCTATTGCACTTAAACAAGGAATTTCAATTCCTAATATCTCTTCGTCATTTTGCTTTGGACAAAATGGATTTTCTTTAAATCCAAACATCAGTCGATCATGAGAGTGCTAACAGAATGCATTTTGTCCATGTTAAATCGCCTGAACATCTTTTGGACATATGCAGACTGGTGGATAAGTATTCCACAAACTCAATAAAACTGAGTTTTCTCAAGATCCTTTATCTCAATAATTTTAATTAGTTTCAGGATTTCTCTTATTTCATTAAGAGTACCTATGTTCATCCATCAACATAAGTGCCATAATCGCAAACCCAAAACTCATTTTTCTTCAAAAATACCCAAGGGCATTGTTCTTTGTTTTTGTAACCTTTCCCAATCAAGTACACTTGACTTGGTTAATAGAAGGTCATCAGACACTTTCATATATATCTCTGAATTAAGCTCCCCATTGAGATATACAGTAACCAAATTCATAAGCTGCATTTCCAATCCTTCGGATGCTACTACGCTAATAAAGTAGTAAACATTATAACGTTCTTAACAAGAGAGTATGTCTCTTCATAATCAATTCCAGAGCGTTATGAGAAACCTTGCGTTATAAGGCAAGTTTTCTATTTCAGGACCATATATTTCTCATTACGCTTTATGACAAAGAGTTATTTATGTCCTATAGGCTTTACACTTGGTCGGGCTAGCACTACCGGACCAAATACCTATAACTTTGTCAGAAAATCAAGTTCTACCTGGATTGATTCTTGTATTTAGGCCAGTTTGCTCTTGTTGATATTCTACAACTGAGCTTGGTTCGATTTTATCGTGCTCTATATTTTCTTGAGCAACATAATAAATAAATACATCAGTAATCTTCATGCAATGTCTGTCCATCGACTTACATGCACCCTCATAATCAATAGAGATTTTTCATTCTCTGGAATCATATTAAACATCGGAGCGTCCTCCAGTAATGATTCTTGGACATAACTATAAACAGAGATGATCTCATAAGATGTATTTTCGATATTGATGATCGATATATTTAATTGTGCCACACCTACCATTCTTTCCTTTGGGTGGTGTCAATCGAACCAGGTGACCTCCCCCTTTTCCTTTTAGGAGCCACGACCTCAACCACACTTCCACCAAGTATGGTTGCAACATCTTTTCTATGGTGTTGTGCCCCTTATTGGGGACTTCTAACCTTGCAGTCATATATGCAGCTGATATGTATGACCCAGTCACTTTAGCAATATCAATGAACGAATCAGGCATCGAATCTGTTACGTTCTGGATATTTATTATTTTACATCACTTTCTCATTGTGAAGTTTTGGGGATCAAATGAGACAGAGTGGGAATAGAACACGATTCTTCCTGTCGTTCCCATAGAAATTTTTTTTCTTATCTCCCCCTAACGACGGGAAGACTGTCATTTAAGTGACAACCCGCAAATCTAGCGGTAAATAGGTGGCCTGTCAAAGATTCTAAGTAGCGGATAATTGTTGGAGATTCATATCCAACATAAATACTTAATCGTTTCTGAGGACCCATTTTAGTGCGCTGTGGGGCGCAATCGGCACATATATTACACAACAAAAATGCATAAATGTGAAATATCAGGCTTATATCCAGTTACAAACTAGTACACAGGTTGTTAACAGTGGGTCTAGAACGAATAAGTAAAGATGCATGCAATATTGCATAACCCCATGCAGAGATAGACATGTTGGTGCGCATAATCAGTGCCTAACCACCATATATTTGTTTAGATGGTGGCCTCTGCGAGACCATTTTGTGTATCACATGGGTATCGAGATGCTTTACATTGATCCTGATATATATGCAACAATCATCATATTCTTTTGATGTAATAATGTGATATTGTGATTAGGGTGGTGAGCCCTAAGACATGTACTTTGTGCTAAGAGTTTTGCATGCATAATGTCTTGTGGACAGTAAAGTGACATGTGACCCATATGTCTAAGTATAATCCAGTATCATAAAATACTTTAATGATCCGCATTTTGGATTAATTAATCCACAAATATCATCATGTATCTTGTGTAAGAATGAAATATTTTATTTTATATCTTTAGATAAACAGGTCTCAATGTTACTTTTGCTAAAGAATAGGCTTTGCAGAATGAGTGACTTGCCTTAAAAATTTATAATGAGGCAAAGTGAGATGTAAATAATGTCTCTGGTGCTTCAGAAAATAAGAAGTGCGACAATGCAGCAACAAGATTGATATTGTGCATTATACCAATTTTCATCTCATTTCATGTGTCACTCTAAAAATAAAGACGTAATGTGAGTTCTTCAACATTATGAATTGTTATACAAAAGCCCATATCTATAAGTATCACATAGTCCGCCAGTGATAAAATATAGTTAAATTCAAACAATAGTGAGGTTCATCCCACTAGATTGACATCTTAGTTACTTTAAAATGTGTTTTCTTTCACATTTATTTGATAGATAAATTTCATTCTCATTGTGTGTTTACAAATAACGTTAGCACAAACATCTATAAAATTTTACAAGGTTCGATTAGCTCTTGATGCATATGGAGCTTTTCTGATTTCAACAATTGTCTCATTAGACACTGTTCCTTGTTCTTTTTAGAAATCTCATATCCTTTTGAGTTTCAATTTGAACAAAATGATTTACTTTTCAATTTGAATAAAATAATTTACTTTTCATTTTGAGTAAAATGATTTGCTTTTCATTTAATATTTTCTTCTATTTTGTAAATGTATCACTTTACATCGTGATAATGTAATTATCGAACTATATATACTAGATAAATCCAGTACTTTTGAATAAAATATAAATGAACCAAAATTAATAAAAGTAAAATCTCGTATCAAAATCTAACTCGAAATTCATCAATAGTCTAAATAACTTTAAGACCATAACGAATATTTCAAATGAATGAGGCATTATGCCTTTTTAACACTCTTTGAAGCATGAGAAAGTCATTAGCAAAGTCCATGTTGCCATTAAAATTTAACGTTGTGAGGTTAATATGGTGGGTATCTTGTACTTTAGATTTCCTATATCATTTATAGTTGTTTGCTATAGTATGCTTGCAATATAATTTGATTTGGTATACCACAGCGACACGTGGTGCTTTATTCTCATATCCATATGGATTAGTACATCACGTCTCATTTTCTTTTGGGTTCTTTCCATTTTTCAATTAAACAATATAAGTCTTGAGAAATTACTTTGTCCCAATAGACTTTAAAACAATTGTGTCATCCATCTGAGTTGCTCTTTGTGTAATATAGGGCTTTAAGTCCCCACACTGTTATTTGTGTGATATAGGGCATTTTTCGCGTAAAATATGGTCAATATGTAATATCAATTCAATTTGACCTTATCAGACAATGCTTTGTCTTTGGCACCCGTGAATGATTAATTTTTGGAAACATAAATTCTTTCCTTGAAAATGCGAGAAAGGCACTCGGTTTCTTTTGAGTCCATGGGTCACCTATTTATCGATGCTTTGTGAAAATACTTCATCACATTAATTTGTACTCATAATTATCATCCATAAATTTTTTTTCTTTATCATGGAGATTTACAGTAGCAATAGCGAAAATGCATTCATATGCAGAAAAAACTAATATCATCTCCAGTAGAGGAATTGAACAAGTTTCCCAAGAAATTATTCATTGATTTTCTTTAAAATAAAAGGTCATCTGCACCAAGTAGTAATATGTTCACTCAAAGAAAACAAAATTAGTAATCTGCTTGCTTGGAGTATCACAATATTGTTAATCAAATTCATGGACATAATAATCAATATGTGTACTAGGCAATTTTATCAAGGAATCAAGCACATGTGATTACCAATTAAAGGATAAAAGCTCTTGAAGAGAAAGTGATTTTGATTTGGGTTTGAGATCATATCAGGCCCATTACAAATTTGTTTTTATATTCAATTATACACAAGAGAATACAGCCTACAGACAATTGAATAGAATGCATCATCATACTGATTCAATGTCTATCGCCTGCAACAAACATCTTTGAACTACGCGAATAAGTATATATCAATTTTATTCAACAGACAACATATATCAGTTGTATTCAAGCATATAAGCAGCAAAGTAAAGCGTATACGCACATAATACAATATATATCTATGTATACCTAGATCAAGATGCATAAAAAGGAACTCCAACAGGGAATTCCAAATATCTGTCTTTATGTGTGCGTGTGTTCAGTAAGCCATCAAAAAATTAATTATGCAGGCAAGTACCAATCAAACACCCGGCAAGGGGTGGGCACAGCCCAACAAATTCAGTAGGCAGCAAAGAGAACAGTGAAGGCGAGATACCTGAACCAGAGGAATAGGAATTGACGCCCTGGAAAACTCAACCACCACCACTACACACAGATGGGCTGAGGAAAAACAAGGGCGAGTCACGGCCGTTCCAACAGCCACAAGCCCGAAATTAACAGAACCCAACAGCCACAAACACACAAACTGGTTATCCTGGGCGCTGACCGGCGGCAATAAAAGAGTCGCGACGGCCTACGGTTTGGAGGTACATGCTTTGATTTCAGGATGTGCAATGGATTTGGGCGATGGGTGCCGGCGGATTGGAGCGACAGAGGTGTGGTTTCCGTCTATGAGCAGCGGCGAGAATCGGACTTCTTGCCGACGGCAGCGCTGCGTTGTGGCATCGCGATCCCGGCGGTTGGACGATATCCCAGACGAGAAATCCTCACGCTCGACAAGCCCAACGCGAAGGTGAGGGTGGGTCCGCGATCAATGGAGGCAATCGCAGGGTTGCTGACGATGGTGTAGTATGTACCACCGGCCACGGCGGCCACCGCGCCGAGTCGGCGGAGGCGTATATACGCTGCCATAATTGCAACCGCCGTTCAAAAGCGCCACGCTGATCCTCTGTGTAAAGAACACCATTGTGCGGTCGCAAAGGGTTTTGATTTCTGAATTCTATTTTTCAATTAGGGCTAAGAATTTCTACATCTCAATAGGTAGAACATTCGTGCTGATAACGTGTTTAAGGATAATCGAAAAAGTAAAACGAAGAACACAGAATTTGTTGACCCAGTTCACCTGAAAGGCTACATCTGGGGGCGTACCAAGCCAGGAGATTGTTCCACTATTTCTGTATATGAGATCCCTTTAAATAGGTTACAAACTAGGGTTTACATGAATATAAGATACAGAATAAAATGACTAAACTACCCTTCTATCAATTACTTTTGATGAAGGCACATAAATGTAATTTCTTTCAACATAATGAAAATATACGATAATATTTTACTGCTCTTATTAAATTCACTGTCTCCTAGAATTTTGAGAGAGAAAGGGGGGAATGTGGGGGGCTATTTATATGGAAAACGTGGAGTGGGAGAGAGAAGAAAAGGCTTTGTACTAAAAATGTGGAATGAAAAATTTTACACCATTTTTTAAATTTTAAAATGAACACAAAATGTGGAATGAAAAATTATATTGTGTGAGTGTGTGAAGAGGTATTGCCAAAATCCCTGTAAGTGCATTCTCAATTTTGAATGCAATTAATTGTTGACCATTTCTAATATAATATACAATTTAAATTAACAAAATCACCTACATACAGAAAACAAAATATAAATAGAGTGCTAGAGAGAGAAATGAGAATTTACCATTTTTCAGGTGAGCAATAAAAAACGTACATAAATTTTCAATTTTTTTTGTGCTAATTCTTTTCATTTCTTCTATTCTTTTCATATCTTCATCACTTGCAGAAATATAATTTTGACAAAAAATCAGAGTTAAAGCTCATCATCATTAAAAAAATAATCATTGTTTCTTAGAACCTCATCAATGGCGGCGGAAATTTCTCTCTTCCCCTGTATGTATATATAGATGGTGTATATGTGCTCGTTTATTTAAAATTCATAGTAATATGAGGTCAGATTTTCAACACAAATTAATATTATGTACCCTCTAGTCGGGAATCTAAGTGCGGACTGGCGCACCGTTTGAAAAGAGAGAATTTATTTTTGAGTATCACGTCACCAGTAGATACTGGTAGTATCGACTGACTTTATTTTGATAAATGTCCACTTTTTCCCCCTACTTTAATAATATGGGAAACATCGTTATATAAATAAATTTTCGAAAATAGTGCATTATAACAATATACGAGCCAAATTTATTACTTATACAGAAACAAAACAAATGATGGCCCAGTGTGGAGCAAGTGATAAATTTTGTGTGGGCTTATTAGGAAATAAAATTAAATCAAACACGTGAAGGGGCAGTTGATTGGATTCCCGATAATGTTTGTGGACCACAATCTAGATATTTAATTAAACACGTGAAATTTATTTTAAAATAAAAAATTTAATTGCCGTTTACGATGTGAATTCAAATTATAAACATGTGTTAGATATAATCTTTTTCACCCACCCATTATATGTCATGGTCCATCACTTCATCTACCCTCTTTATCCAAGTTTTTTGCTTTTATAATTAATTAATACTCATTTTATTTATATAAGGATATAAAACTAAAAACTTAGAAAAATGATTTTACAAATTTTTATATATAAAATAAATAAATTGATTTGTGATTAAATATGAGCCAAAATTTATTTATTTTTTGTATGAAATTAAGAATATTTGAGGGTGGAATTAATAAAAGAATTTTTTTATTGTAAATAGTATACTTTATAGAATGTGCAAATAAAAAAAAATGTGTGGATTGTCGGTAGCATAGAAGATATAAAGAATCATTATTTAACCAATGAAAAATATTCTAATTTTAAAATAATAAAAGAAATTCTGATAAAAGTAAGAACGAACAGTAAAAAACATTCTAATTTAAAAATAATAAGAAAAATTCTAATAAAAGGAAGAACTATCAATGAAAAATACTCTAATTAAAAATAATAAGAAAAATCCTGATAAAAGGAAGAACAATCGGGACGTTGGTAAGAATGTAAGAAACACTAATACAACATTTGGTACAAATAAAGTCATATAGGATAAATTTAACTATACAATTTATTGTTTTATAATAAGATAATCCCTCCATTTTAAAATATTTTTTTATATTATTTTAAAAGTTATACTCAGGACGTTACTATTATCTTCTACAAATATCAGTAAATTACATGAACAAACACACAGAAAAATCGAGCTAGTCAAGGAAAAAAAAATTTCCCGCAAGACAATATACGTCCTGGCTAATGCTCACATTATACACGTAATCGTCTCCAAAGGTAAAACGGTTTACGTCTCTATGTTAGCAGCACCGCTAAACACAGAGGAAAAACGAACGTACGAAGTATGCGAATTGAACAGACTACTATGCAGAAAAAAAATAGAGAGAGAATGACTCGAATACTGATTTTCGTAAAAAGTTTTAGTATGCAGGACTCTCCTATTTATAGATGTGAAATGAAGACTCAGTTAGGATTAATCTGAAGATACGTAGGAGATATTCCCACGATCTTAGTGGGCAATTCTGACCGCATATAATGCGGAACCGACAGATGTATAGACTCAATGAATCTGGACTGCTCTGGAACCTTCCAGAAGACAATCCGACGGTCCACACTATTAATCTTAAATTAAACTTATCCGAATCGCTGACGTAGACGATTTACAGAGGTATTCCGGGTCACCAATTAGGTCGACCCATTTCACATTTTTTTGTCTCTAAAAAGATATAGAGAGTGGGTCAAAGGCCCAAAGACCACCTAAAGACCAATTGCCAAGATCCAAGTCCACAGACTGGCTCAGCACGGCCGCCCAGACGGCGGCGGCGGCGCGCGTGGCTTATGGGAGAGACTCCCTTAGCCTATTTTGAATACCATCATGAAACTCCTATATATATACTATGAATTTCTTCATAGTTTTTCCAATGTGGGATAGTTAAAAAAATTCTTATTTTAACTTATTCCCACATGGTACAACTCCACACTTGTATTAATACATTCACTTTAGGAATTAATTTCTCACTCACTGTAATTCGGTTTTGAGAACGTAAAATATCGTGACGATCTACTCCGCGAGTAGAACGCATCGACTACATATAGTCTCATGGAAATTGCCATTTTGCCCTCCATTAAATTGGTCCAACTAGAAATTTTCACTATAAATTATACACAAAAATATATTTTTATTATTTTAAATTAATTAGTACTCTTTCATAATAATAATTATTTTATTTATTTAAATACTACTCCCTCCTTCCCAACTCTTTCTTCCTGTTTTTCCATTACGGGACGTCCCAACTCTTTCTTCACACCTTAAAAAGGAAATAATTTACACTCACAAAAGTCAATAAAGTATATTTTTATATTTTATTATTTAATTTCACACTCATATACTCAAACATTTTCTTAATATGTGTGCCCTAATCTTTTTTAAGAAAGACATGGGATGGAGGAAGTACAAATTAACTCCATTATAAAATAATTGAGAAGTCAAATGAAAAAAAATGAATAGAAGGAGTATTTATTAATTTATTAATATATAGTAGGTCATATACTTGACTTTCGTATAAAAGTAATGAATAGTGCTGAAAATTAAAAAAAAATTAAAAAGGTGTTTGGCAATATAATGCGATTTTGAAAAATAAAGATTATTGTAATATGGTGTTGCTTTTATAATTTATAAAAGAGAAATTCATTATGAGACTGTTCAAAAAGAAAAATTGAATATTTACCACAGGATGACAGAGTATTAGGTTTTAATGATATTGATGATTTCATTAAAAATATTAGTTATGTTGCTCTAAAATACTTCTCGCCCGAACCCTTTTATATGAGGGAGTACATACAAAATAAGAAACTTGAGAGATGATTGAGATTTTCAGGGGTAATCTTGTAAATTTTTATATTTATGATAAAATAGATTTGGTTGAATTATGTATATATGTGGGTCAAAAAGTAATAATATTTAATGTAAATTTAAGGATATTACGAGTGTGGAGTTTATGGGGGATTTTTTATTTTAGAAGTGTAAAAATTTTGTGAAAATGAGAAACGTAACGGAATTTGACGTAAATTTTTAGATATTGTGAGATTAGAGTTTATGGAGTGTTTTTCTATTTTAGGAGTGAAAATTTACAGGGCAAACCAAAAATAAATGTTTAAAAGTTTTTTTTTTATCACGGAGTGAATCAATTTTGAATGACATTAATTGTTTCAATAAAGATTATTTGTTGTTTTATTATAAGGTATATTAATCTTGAATGATATTATTTATTTTATTAAATAGTTAGAAGTTTTACTTTGTATAATATACTAGTATGTATACCCGCGAATTTCGTGGCATGAAACAAAAATTAAATATAAGAGAAAAATAATACTCCCTCCTTCCCTAACCAATTTGCACACTTTCTATTTTGGGTTGTCCCAAATCAATTTGCACACTACTTAAAAGAGAAACATCGATTTGCGTGCATACTCACAAAACTTTCCACACATTTACCCATATACAATTACGTTATTTAAAAAATACATTTTTCTTAAACCACGTGACATCCCAGGGGTGTAAATTCCCCTGGGACGGAGGGAGTATATATTTTTGTTATTTAATTAATTTTTTTAATAAATATAATATTCAATTATAAGATAATCAAATTTTATTTAATTTACTTAATTTTTTTACCCATAGGAAAAAAAAAACCTAATTAACAAAATTGTGTTTGAAGTAAATACAAATAAAGAAATTGGATAAAAACTAAACATGATTATGCCTTTTTTTTTAACGGCAGGAGTATAAGGATTTCGATGTAACATTAATCATAAGTAATTAAAAATTATTCACACATGCACAACGCATACACAATATTATGTTCTCAAACAAATCTGCAATCCCAACATCAAATATACAATTCAAACATTAAAATTTTAAATCCAATAGATTTGTAATTGTAGCAATTAAACATTACCGTCAAAAGAAAATTATGGAAGTTGTATAGCTTCAGAAAAAAAACTATTATTTCACTAAATTATTAGATGTGTAAGGATATAAAATAAAAAAAGTTAGAGAAATGTGTAGAAATTTAAGAAATGATTTTATAAATTTTTATTTATTAAATAAATAAATTGAATTGTGATTAAATATGAACCAAAATTTATTTTTTTGTATAAAATTAAGAATATTTGAGTGTGGAATTAATAAAAGAATTTTTTTATTGTAAAAGTGTAAAAGGTATACTTTATAGTACGTGCAAATAAAAAAAATGTGTGGATTGTCGGTAGCATAGAAGATATAAAGAATCATTATTTAACCAATGAAAAATACTCTAATTTAAAAATAATAAAAGAAATTCTGATAAAAGGAAGAACGATCAGTAAAAAATCATTCTAATTTTTTTTTATCGGTAATGGTTAGTTGCTAGTAAGTTAGTTACACCAAGTCCTCAAACACTCCAAGAATAAACTCCTAGCCAACCTTATATCTCCCATCTCCCAATTCGTTCACAGAGGGAATCAAACCCGGATCACTCACTCAAATGAGGAGTCCGGTGGCCAGGTGAGCTAGCCCATCTGGTTTAAAAACATTCTAATTTAAAAAGAGTTAGTCTCATCTGCACCAGTTACACCGTACAACTCTAGTTCATTTTTAAAAAGTTATACAAAATACTATTGAAAAGTTACACATGTTATTACTGAAAAGTGAATCTTTAATACTGTAACTTTTCAGTAATAATTTGTGTAACTTTTTAGTTATAAATGATGTAACTTTTTAAAAAATACACTTGAATTACACGGTGTAATTAATGCACAAGAGACTTACTCATTTAAAAATAATTAAAAAAATTCTGATAAAAGGAAGAACGATCAATGAAAAATACTCTAACTAAAAATAATAAGAAAAATCCTGATAAAAGGAAGAACAATCGGGGCGTTGGTAAGAATGTAAGAAACACTGATATCATTTGGTACAAATAAAGTCTTATATGATAAATTTAACTATACAATTTATTGTTTTATAATAAGATAATCCCTCCATTTTAAAACATATTTTTTATATGAGAAACACTCATGTAAAACGTTTCACGCCGTGAAAAGGGTAAATTTAAAAAATTCGCGGCTCCTACCGGATCGGGTCGGATTTGTTTTTTTTTTTTAATTAGGCTTGATCGTCTTCATCTGCGCCAGCACTATTGCTCGCCGATTCAAATTAGGCTGGGATTTACAAATGCCACCATATACTGACTACGTACTGCGGGTTGACCGATTCAAATTGATCCATTTAAATAAGATGCAACCGTCCACCTACGCCAAATAAGAATAATCCATTACTAGCCTTATTTGGTCACACAAGTCAAGCCAATTAAATTAAGGGTCAGGTTATGCACCCACATGAGTTAATAACACACACAAAATGTATACACATATCATACGATTGCAACTATGATTCCAGATCTTTTCACTCCCATGTATATTACTATTTAACCAAATGCATGTTACTAATAAGCAAAATGTATGTTACAATTAGATTAAATGTTATTTTCTTTACATATATTCATTTGTTTTTATAGAAATAACATTTTTTCGTACAATCTAATAATAAATGTGTGTTACTACAAAAAATATTTTTTTTTCATAAATACTTGTAAGAAAATAATATATTTTCTTACAGTAACACACATATTGCTTTTGTGTTATATGAAAAATTATTTATTATATAAAAATAAATAAATATATATATAAAGAACAACTTTTTATAAGATTGTAACACACATTTGCTCTAATAGTAAAATATATTTGCTCCCCCAATTTGTGTTACAATATGGACAAATGTGTGTTACAATATGAGCAAATATGTGTTACTGTAAGAGAAAATGTATTTTTATAAGAATAAGTATATGTTTTTTAATTTAATCAAAATTCTTTTAAATCTAGGTATATTGGTTCATATATTAATATTTTTTTTACTATTTTATATGTGTTATTATATAAAAAATAATTATTTCTATACCAATAAATATATATTTATGAAAAACCAATATGTTTTCTTATAGTAACACACATGATTTTTTTCTTATATTATGTTAAAAACTATTTATTCTATAAAAACAAATGAATATAAGCAAAATAACAACTTTTTATACGATTGTAACACACATTTGCTCTAATAGTAACGTATATTTGCTCCCCCAATTTGTGTTACAATCTGGGCAAATGTGTGTTACAATATGAACAAATATGTGTTACTGTAAGAGAAAATGTACTTTTATAAGAATAAGTATATGTTTTTTAATTTAATCAAAATTCTTTTAAATCTAGGTATATTGAATCATATATTAATATTTTTTTTTAATATTTTATATGTGTTATTATATAAAAAATAATTATTTCTATTCCAATAAATAAATATTTATGAAAAACAATATGTTTTCTTATAGTAACACACATGATTTTTCTCTTATATTATGTTAAAAACTATTTATTCTATAAAAACAAATGAATATATGCAAAATAACAACTTTTTATAAGATTGTAACACACATTTGCTCTAATAGTAACATATATTTGCTCCCCCAATTTGTGTTACAATATGGACAAATGTGTGTTACAATATGGGCAAATATGTGTTACTGTAAGAGAAAATGTACTTTTATAAGAATAAGTATGTGTTTTTTAATTTAATCAACATTCCTTTAAATCTAGGTATATTGATTCATATATTAATACACTTTTTTAGTATTTTATATGTGTTATTATATAAAAAATAATTATTTTTATACAAATAAATAAATATTTATGAAAAACCAATATGTTTTATTATAGTAACACACATGATTTTTCTCTTATATTATGTTAAAAATTATTTATTCTATAAAAACAAATGAATATATGCAAAATAACAACTTTTTATAAGATTGTAACACACATTTGCTATAATAGTAACATATATTTGCTCCCCAGTTTGTATTACTATTTGGGCAAACATGTGTTACTATAGGATAAAATATATTTCTTATTTAAAATTAATTTCTTATTTATTTATTTTTACTATTTATAATATATTCTCTAATTAAATAACAATAAAAAATTTATGTATGCAAACAAAAAAATAAAAAAAGAATTCTGAATTAATTCTGGAGTCCCGAGAAGGTAAGACCATCGGCTTGCTAGTTAGGACGGACTTAGCCCAATCCAATATACGTAATTTGTGTATGCAAACAAAAACCGCATCTTTTTTCCGGTGGTTCCGAAACAACTTGGGCGAAAGAGGGGAGATAACCTGCGAGTTTTGTAGGAATATGGGTATGACCCATTTAATAATATGGTATCGTTTCACACCGTGAAACGTTTCATATAAGTTTTTGTGTTTTTATATTATTTTAAAAAGCATACTCAGATTTGTTTTCTCAGGACGTCACTATTTATCTTCTACAAATATCAGTAAATTACATATCATTTCACTATAAATTACACACAAAAATATATTTTTATTATTTTAAATTAATTAATACTCTTTCATAATAATAATTATTTTATTTATTTAAATACTACAAATTAACTCCACTGTAAAATAATTGAGAAGTCAAATTGTTGGTCCCTTAAAGTGGTCAAGGTCTAGAGGGAGGGGGGGGGTGAATAGACCTTGAGTCCAAAATCAGATTTTCAAACTTTTCAAAAAAGGATGGATTCTAGAACCTTACAGTAGCACTTTTCGAAGTTTAAAGTAACAAGTCTACAAGAGTTTTAGAAATTGGACCACAAAGGTTACAGCTGTAGACTAGCAAGTCTGTAGCTGCAGAGTTCAAAAACTTTGCAAAATAAACAAATCATTTGTAGACAAAATATCAGAGGAGTTCTCACAATTAGAATTGTATTGAGAATACTCTAATGTGCAGCGGAATAAAGTGAGTGTTAATGAAAAACAATGTAAACTAAACTTAACAGTTGAGTGACTTATGAAAGTCTACAGCTGTAGAGTCAGTTTCTGTGAAAATCACAAGGGTTTTATGCACTTCAAGTTTCAAAACAATGATGAATGTAATAAGTAAATTAAATATGCAGTACAAGAATATAAAGAGCAATAAGTAAATAGACCAGGTTTATAGTGGTTCAGTGTCTATAAAGAGACAACCTACATCCACTGTTACACCACTCAGGTGCCAAATTCACTAAGAAATTATCACAAAGATCAATACAAGTAGTTCCCCCTTAGAACTAGGTTCACTCAGATTCCTATTCTAAACAGAGATAAACTACCCTTTTCACACTGAAAATCAACTCACAAAGAGTTTTACAAACCTCACAAAGAGATATCTACACTAAGTAGAAATAAAATCAGGTGAGGGAACAACAACAAAAGTGTGATTCTTTCTAAGAAAATCCTAACCAACTATCCTATGAATAAAAAAGAATAAGAACAAAATAAGCTCTCTCAGAATATGTTGGCTGTAGACTTGCTTAGGTTGAATGCTTGTATGCTCGAGGTTGTTATTGCTTCCTATGAGGACTTCTTCTATTTATAGATGGAGTGGAGTATCTTATCCGTTGGAAATTTCAAATTTGAAATTCATATAAGGCTCCTCTCTCTCTCTATATTGGCATGTGTGAGGTGGTCCTCATCCTTCACACAAGGTAGTACTGATTGTACTATGTCATTTCCTTCAGAATTCTGGCCTTCTTTGTAACTAATCTTCATTATCCTCCAGAATAAAGGAAAAACTTCCACTTAAGTACAGTTTAGTGAGTGCTCAAAGGCTACACTAATAGTCCTTATGGGTCTTCTTAACCTTTAATTAATTTCAGACTTGTACTTCATCTTCAAACAGTTCTTTGTAGCTGTAGAGTCCTGTCAATATCAAAAATCGGCTGTAGAGAAACCTTACAGCTGTAGGATCATGTCTTGATTGTAGAGTGATCAAATATACAGTTGTAGACTTCACTTACAACTATATGTTTCAAACACCAATTTCCTCAATACAAGTGTTAGACAAATATCATCAATTAAACACATTGTTTTGCACACATCAAAATCTAAACAAAGGTACTAACAATTTCCCCCTATTTTGATGTTGGCAAAACAAACAACAAAACAAAGCAAAGATAATAAGATATTGTCTTAACAAGAACAAAATCAACAAGAAGCAGAGCAAAACAGGGCAAAGCAAAAGACAACAGAAACAAAACACAGAACAAAGCACAAAGCTGCATAAACTAAAAGAGGTTCAAGATACAGGTTACAGTAGAATAATTAGACTAAAAACTGAAATTTTTAGTGCCTAATCTAGAACATAGTCTTCATCTTCTTCTGTGCTTGGGATCCGCATCTCTTTCTTCATCATCTTCATCATCAGTATCATCTTGAGGCTTCAAGATCACTTGCTCCACAAGCTTCATGTTTTTCTCATCTTCTTCAAAATATTTCATCAACATCTGTAGTTCATAGGATTCCATCTCTTCTTCTTCTTTCCTTGATTTGAATATCCTTTTAGGCAATGGAGTTCTTCTGATCTTTCCACCAAGGAGCTTAGCATTATCTCCTTTGTAAAGTGATCCATCAGCCTTCAGGTCTTTGAATTTTTGGAATCTGTCTTTCTTAAGCTTGATTCTCTTAATCACAGTGTGCTTGTTGCAGATGCTCAAGAATTCCTTCCATAACTTATCAAATTCAGCCTTCATTTGATTAACCCTTTCCTCAGAATCTTCAATAGGCACCATGCTCAATGGTTGAACATTCAAGGGTTGAACAATTACAACTGCAGTAGGTTCATCAAAAAATTTCTCTTCTTGTCTTTCCTTTCTTTCTTTCTCTTCCTTCTCTTTTCTTCTTTCTCTAGATTCCTTCACAGTTTGTTCCCAATAACCAAAAGGTTTCTGAGTGTGAACTGTAGATTTCTGAGTTGTAGACTTAGGGAGTTGTATAATCTTGCCTTCTTTAGAACTTCCCTTAGTCTGATCAACTTGACTTCTTTCTTCAGCTTGATCTCCCAGTTTCTTAGATTTTGCAGCTTCAATTTCTTTTGCCCATGCCTTTCCAATATCCTTCACATTCTCAAGGATATTTTCAGTGGCTTGATCTCCTTCTTTGATTTCTCTTTCAATATTGCTTTCCCCCTTTTTGCCAACATCAATGTGTGACAAAATAGAGTTAAGCTTGTTCATTAAATCCAACTTTAGAGAATCATTTCCAGAAATCATCCTTGTCATTTCTTTCTTCATTGCTTTCACTTCTACCTTCAGATCAAAAGTGTCATTCTTTATCTGCTTGATATCTGACTGTAGATCAGTGATTTCTCTTGATTTCTGACTACTTTCTTTTCTAATTTCTGTATTTTGATCCATTAAGCTGTCAATAACAGCTTTAAAGTTTTTCTCAAGGACCTTCTTCTCCTCTGAGCTTCTCTCCTCAAATTTCTTTACTAGGTCTTCCATACATTTTCTCACATTTTGAGAGATTATAGCATCAGGGACTAGCTTGACTTGCTTCAAAATTGCAGCTTCAATGCTTTTGAATGATTCCTCTAAATTCTTCAGATGTGTATCAACTTCTTTATGTGTCATCTGAGGATTTGTATCACTGTCTTCTTCCTCAGAGTCACCTTCTCTGATTACTAACTTTTTTCCTTTCACATCTTTCTGAGCTTTAGAAGGCACCAACTCTACAGCTGTAGAGTCTTCAGTAGATGTCTTCCTCTTGTTAGGAGTTAAAATTGCTTCAGTAGAGAACTCAGCAATATAGTCATCAATGTTTTCTCTTTCAAGAGCTGAGTAACTCTGCAGTGGGGGAGTTCCATGTCTATAGATTTCTTCTAATGTGAACATTGTAGGTGGAGATTGATGGAAAATACTTGTGATAGGATTTGAAGTGTCCTTATCAATCTCTTTGGATGTCTCATCCACAATCTGCTCATCAGCTTGAACATTTTCAGAGTCTTGAGCTCCAGTTTCAACAGTTTTCTCTTAATTTTCAGTTTGAACTTGGACTTGAGCACCACCCATTGGTGCATCATCATTGCCATCCTCATCATCATCTGGCTTATCTTTTGGATCTTTACAAGGAGAATCCTCCTTTCTTTTCTCCTTTTCCTGTTCAGAATCCTCTTTAGAAGTGTTAGGTTCATCAATATTCACTGGATCTGCAGCACTAGCTCCTGCAGATTCCATTAAAATAGCTTCCTTAGCCAAGATATTTAAGCCTTCATCTTCAGCTATTTGTTTACTTCCTTCTCCAATCTTCTGTGGCACATCTTCATCACTATCTGTGCTTTCCACATCATAATCAACTTCATATTGTGCCTCTGGATCTTCTTCAGTCATAAGCACAACTTTCAAGGCTGCGGCTGCAGACTTGGTAATTTTCTTTCTTGCAGGTTCTTCAGTGATAATCTGCTTTTCTTTTCCTTTATCTTTCCTTCTCTTTCCAGCAATGAAATCATCAAGGAAATTAGGTTTTAACAGTTCATTAACATCACTGCAGTTAGTCCATTCAACAATCCACTGGAATAACTTTCTCTCTTCAGCTGCTAACTTCTCAAGTTCTTCTTTTACTATCTTCCATTCCTCAAACTTTTGCCTCTCCATTTCAAATTCTTCAACCCTCTCAACTGGAACAACAGTGAGTTGTTCAGTCTCAGGTTCAGGGGCATCAATTTGTTTAGTTGCATCTACAAACTGTTCTTCATTAGTTTGTACCTTTGACTGCACAATTGGCAAGTCTACAGCTGTAGACTTGTCAGCTTCAACTTCTGTGGCTTTCTTAGAATGAAGTTTCTTCTGTCTTTTCTCTCTATCAACTTCATGTTCAGAATCAGTAGATTCATCCACTAAAATATTCCTTCTTACACTCTTTTTCTTCTTCTTTTCTGGTTCTTCTAGTGATCTTATAATGGTAAGAACCTTTTTCTCATCTTTCTTCTTTCTTTTTTTTGATTCAGGAGTCATAGGAGCATCCACAGCTCCTCTTTTGAAATTGGCTCTTCCTATTATTCTGTGAGTGATGATGGGTTTTCCTACATGCCCATTGAATAAGGAAAATCCTACTTCCTTAAGTATGTAGTATAAGAACAAACCAAAGCCTTTGTTCTTTCCATCCTTTACCACATCAACTCTAATATTCCTCAGAATCAATTCTCCAATATCTATCTTAATCTCTTTAACAAATGCTATCATTAAATCCCACATAAGAATAGTGCCAGTATCATGAGTACCAGTCCTACATAATAGACATTTATCAATAGCTTCATAAAGATAGATATACTCAACTGCTAAGTCTATTTTCTTGAACGTTCTTTTCTAGTTCTTTGGAAATGGCTTCTTTGCAGTAAATCTCTTCCAGTATTTTTCATCTTCATCTGCAAAGTGGAGGTTGTCATGTGCATCACCTCCAGTTCTCAAGTGTAAAGCTCTGCAAATATCACCAGCTGTAATATTCACATTCTTTCCTTGCATTTTAACTGATAGAGTCTTCCTTTCAACATCTGCTTCAGCATTCTGGTAGAACTCATGAACTATCTTGTCATCATAAGCTCCAAGAATATGAGTCAGGCAATAGTGAACACCTTGATTCACAATGTGCTTCACAATATTTTCCATCGCATCAGTGGGGTGCTTCTTCAATATCTCATCAAAATCGAATAAAGCTCCAAATATAACTTTCATCGCCATGTTTCTTGGTTTCTTTGAGTAGGGGATGGGGAGTGTTTAAGGTTTCAGATAAGGGTTCGCAAGTGTAAAAGTAAGTTATAAAAGGATGAAGGATCCTTTAAATACCTCCCCTTAAACAACCATTAAGAACAGGGGTATAATGGTTTTTGACCTAAAATTTATGAGCTTTTGAATTCTGAACCAAATTTATAATTAAATTTGTCCAAAAATCTAACTCACATGAAATTTAATTCCATTTAAAATGTCACACGTGCTCAAACATTTTATTAACCAAAATGTTTGAATAAATCCAAAATTTCTGTAACTTAGTACAAAAGTTTCTGAATTATGTAGTGCTTCATTTAATCATCAGAATTGTACACAGTACTGTAAGTTCACAAAGTTTGCAGTTGACATTCTTCGAATTTTTGAAATTATACAGTTGGTAAGGAATTTGCAGTCCTGAACTAAGTCTACAGCTGTAGAGTTCGACTCTACAGTTGAGTGACTTTGCTGCTGCAGTTTTTCTTTTTACTGAATTTTCAATTTTCTAGGCTTGTCTTTGCAATTTAGTGATTTTCACATAATCTTTTTATAATTCCAACATTCCCAAATTACCTCTCAAGATTGAGAATCTTGATTCACATAAAGGTTTAGTGAAAATATCAGCAAGATTCAAATCAGTATGAATCTTTGTTAATTTCACATCCTTTCTTTCAACATGATCTCTTATGAAATGATGCCTTACATCTATGTGTTTTGATCTAGAGTGTAATACTGGATTTTGTGTAATAGCAATAGCACTTTTATTATCACAAAATGTAGTTGTTTCTCTTTATTCAATCCCATAGTCTTGTAATTGATATTGCATCCATAAGATTTGAGCACAACAACTTCCAGCAGCAATGTATTCTGCCTCAGCTGTAGAAAGAGCAATTGAATTCTGCTTTTTACTGTGACGTGCTACCAACCTTTCACCTAGGAATTGACAAATCCCACTAGTACTCTTCCTATCAATCTTGCAGCCTGCAAAATCTGAATCAGTGTACCCAATGAGTTCAATTCCTCCTTCTTTAGGATACCGTAGTCCTAAATTTTGTGTGGATTTGACATATTTGATGATTTTCTTTACAGCATTTAAGCGTGATTCCTTAGGATTTACTTGGAATTTAGCACATACCCCAACTGCAAACATGATATCAGGTCTGCTAGCTGTAAGATATAGCAATGATCCAATTAGTCTCCTATATTTGGTTACATCAACACTTTTGCCATTCTCATCTTTGTCAAGATTCACAGAAGGTGTCATAGGTATATTGGTAGGCCTAGAACAATCCATTCCAAATCTCTTTATAAGCTCTTGAGTATATTTAGCTTGATTGATGAAAATTACATCTCTCATTTGCTTAACTTGTAATCCCAAAAAGAAATTTAGATCTCCCATCATGCTCATTTCAAATTTCTCAGTCATGAGCTTAGAGAATTTTCTACACAATTCCTCATTGGTTGAGCCAAAGATTATGTCATCAACATAGATTTGGACAAGCAAAATATCATTCCCATGTTGTAATCTGAATAAGGTTTTGTCAATCATTCCCTTTTTGAATCCATTTCTGATCAAATCATCACATAGGGTATCATACCATGCTCTTGATTCTTGTTTGAGTCCATAAAGGGCTTTTCTAAGCTTATAAACCTTGTCTTCAGCTGTAGATTCCTCAAATCCTGGTGGTTGTTCAACATACACTTCTTCAGAAAGTAAACCATTGAGAAATGCACTCTTTACATCCATTTGATAGACTGTAAAGTTCATATGTGCAGCATAGGCTAGAAATATTCTTATAGCTTCTAATCTTGCAGCTGGGGCAAAGGATTCATCAAAATCTATGCCTTCAGATTGACAATAGCCTTGAGCAACTAGCCTTGCTTTATTTCTGGTTACAATTCCATCTTCATCAAGTTTGTTTTTGAATACCAACCTAGTTCCAATCACTTTGTGATTTCTAGGTCTTGGAACAAGTTTCCATACTTGATTCTTTCAAAACCATTCAATTCTTCTTGCATTGCAATAATCAAATTGACATCTTGCAGTGCTTCATGAATATCAGTAGGTTCAGAAGATGAAAGAAATGTAGCAAACATTGCCTCATGGATTTGTTTTCTGGTTCTTACAGAATCTGATGGGTTTCCAATTACATGCTCAGGGGGGTGATCTTTCAACCAAATCAAATCTGACACAGGTTCTAATCCTTGATCATTGTTCTCTACAGCTGTAGATTCACCTACTGCAGACTCATCAAGTCCTTTTGTTGGTGTTTCTACTTCTGTTTGAACATTCTCATGGACTAGGTCTTCTACATTCTCTAATGGTGGTAACTCAACAATTATAGTGCCACAGCCTTTGTTGGTCAAATCTACAGGAGTTTTGATCTCAACATAGTGCTGCTGACTTGTAACTGTAGAGTTGTCCTCCTTAGAGTCTTCAATAATTTCTTCAGGGGAGTTGTGTTGTTCATCAAAAACAACATGTTGTGATTCCTCCACGATCATTAATCTCTTGTTATACACTCTAAATGCTTTGCTAACATTAGAATAACCTAGAAAGATACCTTCATCTTAATTTGAATCAAAAGTCTTAAGATATTCTTTCCTATTATTCAGTATGAAGAATTTGCATCCAAAAATGTGTAGATAAAAGATCTTAGGAGTCCTTCCTTTCCATAGCTCATATGGAGTCTTCTTATGATCCTTAACAATCAGGCATCTATTCTGGGTATAGCATGTAGTGCTTGTAGCTTCTGCCCAAAATTTCTTAGGTAACTTTGCTTCAACAATCATGGTTCTTGCAGCTTCCTTGAGTGTTCTATTCTTTCTTTCAGCAACTCCATTTTGCTGTGGGGTTCTAGCTGCAGAGTATTCATGCAATATGTCATAAAGTGAACAATACTCTTCAATCACTTTATTTGTAAATTATGTTCCTCTATCTGATCTGATCTTCACAATCTTCAGATTCTTTTCATTCTGAATCCTTCTTAACAGTTCTGGTAACCGTTGTAGAGTTTCACTCTTCTTTCTTAGAAACACAGTCCAAGAAAATCTTGAGTAATCATTTACAACTACCAAAGTATACTTCTTCTCACTTATACTTACTGGTTCTATGGGTCCAAAAAGATCCATATGTAGTAATTCAAGTGTTCTTGAAGTGCTTGAGTGAGTTTTTCTTTTAAAAGTCTTCTTGATTTGTTTTCCTTTGACACAAGCATCACATAAATGTTCCTTCCTGAACTTAGTGTTTGGCAAACCTCTTACAAGTTTGTTATTCACAAGTTCATTCATGGTTTTGAAGTTTATGTGATTCATTCTTTTGTGCCATAGCCAACTAACTGCATTGGAACTATTAGCTAGAAAGTAGGTTGTTTCAACTGCAGAGTTCCACTCTACAATGTAAACATTCCCTTTTCTAGTTCCTGTCAGTTTAGTGGTTTGGGATTCAACATCTTTGACTATGCAAGTATCTTGTGTAAAGTCTACAGTGTAGCCTTTGTCTCAAAATTGACTCACACTAAACAAGTTATGCTTTAAACCTTCTACCAAATACACATCATTGATCTGAACATTTCCTTTGAGTAGACATCCTGATCCTTTAGCTGTTCCATTGGCATTATCTCCAAAAACAACTTTAGGACCATTATCTCCAAATTTTTATGATCTGAAAGAAAGATACGACCACCTGAAGATGGTCATCCTTCCAAAGACCTGATATGATTGGCTCCACCTACGACTTCAAGATTTTAAAACTGTGAATGAATATAATTCGGCCATGTTTAAAATTACTTCTCAGTTAAAGTTGTGTGGAGAAAATATTAGTGATGAAGATATGCTTGAAAATATATTTTCTACCTTTCATGTCTCGAACTTGCTCTTGCAGCAGCAATACCGAAAAAAGAGATTTAAAAAATATTCTGAATTGATTACATGTCTTTTGTTGGCCGAGCAAATTAATGAGTTGTTATTGAAAAACCATGAATCCCGACCCACTGGTTCTAGTCCATTCCCTGAAGTGAATGCGACTCAATCTCCAAATTTTGAATATGGTCGTGGACGAGGACGTAGAGAAAGTCGTGGGCGTGGTTATATTCGTGGACGAGGTCGTGGTAGATACACCCCGTATAACAATAACAACCACGAAAAGAAACAAAAAGTTTCCCAGAAGAGAGACAATGGAGAAAAGAAAAAATATAAAGAAAAATGTTATCGATGTGGCATGGAAGGACATTGGTCCCGTATTTGCCGAACTGCGGACCATCTTGTTGAACTTTATCAAGCATCCCTTATAAATAAGGGTAAAAACATTGAAACAAATCTTGTTGATGACAATAGTGATCTTAGAATTGATGATGATGTCATGGCTCATTTTGATGTATCTGATTTCTTTGAGGATACTAAATAATCAATACCCTTTGTATGATTTATGAATAATAAACATTTATCATTGTATCTTTTATTTTTATTTAATTTCTAATTTTGTGTTTCTCTTCATGATGAAGTGAATGGATGCCAAACTTCTTGGATTAAATAATGATGGTGATATGTGTTTAATTGATAGTGCTACTACACACACTATATTAAAAAACAGTAAATATTTTTCTCATTTAGAAAAGGGAGAGACAATTGTTAATACTATTAGTGGTAGTGCAAATTTAATTGATGGCTCCGAAAGAGCCACTATATTTCTCCCTTGGGGAAGTTTGGTAGATTCATATCACCTAATAGACCAGAAGTCTATTAATCCAAATGATTTTATGGTTTGGCACAATCGTCTTGGACACCCTGGTTCCATTATGATGAGATGAATAATTGAACACTCACACGGTCATTCATTGAAAAATAAAAGGGTGTTAAATTCAAATGAATTTTCATGTGTTGCTTGCTCACAAGGGAAGTTAATTACTAGGCCTTCACCCGCTAAAGTGGGGATTGAAACACCTGCATTTCTAGATCGAATTCAAGGTGACATTTGTGGGCCTGTAGATCCACCATGTGGACCATTTCAGTATTTTATGGTGTTAATTGAAGCATCAACAATATGGTCATATGTATGTCTATTGTCCTCTCGCAATCTGGCATTTCCGAGATTACTTGCTCAAATAATTAAATTACGAGCACAATTTTCAGATCATCCAATTAAGAAAATTCATCTAGATAATGCAGGTGAATATTCATCACATGCTTTCTATGATTATTGCATGTCAATTGGTATAAGTGTTGAACATCATGTAGCTCATGTTCATACACAGAATATCTAGCTGAATCATTTATCAAAAGATTACAGTTAATTGCTAGACCATTACTAATGAAATCAAAACTTCCTTTGTCTGCTTGGGGACATGCTATATTACATGCAGCAACACTTGTACGAATTCGGCCGACAAGTTACAATATTTTTTCTCCCCTACAACTAGCTTTTGGCTATGAGCCTAATATATCACATTTAAGAATTTTTGGATGTGCGGTTTATGTTCCTATTACACCGCCTCATCGTACTAAATAAGGCCCCTAACGCAGATTGAGAGTATATGTCGGGTACGAATCACCTTCTATAATAAAATACATTGATCAAAGGATCATCTCATTTCCCGACATTAGGGGGAGGAAAGGATCAACTGAAGAAGGAAATCAATTGGAAAATAAAAATAGATTTCCTTGATCCTCGAACAAAAGAATGTGAACTTGAAGTTCAAAGGATTATACATTTGCAACAAATTGCAAATCAATTACCGGATGCATTTAGTGACTCCAGAAGAGTGACTAAATCACATATTTCAGCAGAAAATGTACCGATAAAAATTGATGTTCCTAAAGAACAAATATCAAGTGCTAATGAGTCTAAAGCACGCCAGAAGCGTGGTAGACCTCTTGGTTCCAAAGATAAAAAACCTCGAAAGAAAAATGGATTAGATAAAAGTGATGTGTTAAAGGAAAATAAAAGACTCACACTTAGTGAGATAACTCCAGAAGAGATTGTCACTGAAGATGTTGCCCCTGAAGAGCAAGATCCTGAAGAGAATGAGATTATAGAAGCTTCAGTAAACTTTGTCAATACGGGAAAAAGATGGAACCGAAGAGAAACAATAGTTGATGATATTTTTGCATATAATGTAGCAGTTGATATTATGGAGGAAGACGAGGATCATGAGCCTAGATCAGTTGACGAATGTCGGCGTAGAAATGATTGGCCAAAATGGAAAGATGCAATCCAATCTGAATTGGATTCACTGGCAAAACGAAAAGTATTTGGACCTATAGTCCAAACGCCCGAAGGTGTAAAGCCAGTTGGTTATAAGTGGGTATTTGTGCGGAAGAGAAATGAGAAAAATGAAAGTATGAGATATAAGGCACGATTAGTAGCCCAAGGTTTTTCACAAAGACCTGGATTTGATTATGATGAAACATACTCTCCCGTAATGGATGCGATCACATTTAGGTATCTTATAAGTTTTACCGTGCATAAAAAACTTGATATGCGTTTAATGGATTGTACGGTAATCTTGAAAATGATATCTATATGCAAATCCCTGAAGGATTTAGCATACTTGAAGTATGCAAATTAAAACCAAAAGAAGTTTTCTCTATCAAATTGCAAAGGTCTTTGTACGGGCTCAAACAGTCTGGACGCATGTGGTATAATAGACTTACTGAATGTCTAATTAAAGAAGGTTATACCAATGACCCAATATGTCCATGTGTATTCATAAAGAAAGATGGGTCAAATTTTGTAATAATTGCAGTATATGTTGATGATCTCAATTTAATTGGAACTCCTGAAGAGCTCCAAAAGGCAGTTTCATATTTGAAGAAAGAATTTGAGATCAAAGATTTTGGACAAACTAAATTTTGCCTTGGTTTGCAAATTGAGCACTTAGAAGGTGGGATCTTAGTCCACCAAATTGCTTATACCCAAAAGATTTTAAAGCGGTTCTTCATGGATAATGCACATCCGTTGAGTACCCCAATGGTCGTCAGGTCTCTTGATCCGTATAAGGATCCCTTTAGACCACAAGAGGAGGATGAAGAGATTCTTGGTCTTGAAGTACCATATCTCAGTGCTATTGGTGCACTAATGTATCTTGCTAATTGTACAAGACCAGATATATCATTTGCAGTGAATTTATTAGCAAGATTTAGTTCTTCCCCTACACGACGACATTGGAATGGTATAAAACACATTTTTCGTTATCTCCAAGGAACAATTGATCTTGGCTTATTTTACTCAAACAAATCTCGACCTGAATTGCTTGGTTATGCTGATGCTGGGTATTTATCAGACCCACATAAAGCAAGGTCTCAAACTGGATATGCTTTTACATGTGGTGGTACTATAATTTCATGGCGGTCTACAAAACTGTCACTTGCTGCCACATCTTCAAATCATGCTGAAATTATAGTAATTCATGAGGCCAGTCGAGAGTGTGTTTGGCTAAGATCAATGACAAATTATATCAGAAAAAATTGTGAATTGTCGCATGATAATAAAAATCCCCTAACTGTACTATTTGAAGATATTGCAGCTTGTATAGCTCAACTAAAAGGAGGATATATTAAAGGAGATAGAACGAAACATATTTCACCAAAATTCTTCTTCACTCATGATTTACAAAAGAATGGTGAAATCGATGTGCAACAAATCTGATCAAGTGAGAACTTAGCTGATTTATTTACCAAGGCGTTACCAACTGCTACTTTTGAAAAATTGGTGAAACTCATCGGAATGCGTCGATTGAAGGATTTTAAATGAAGTTTGAATCAGGGAGAGAATTAAAGAACTAAGAAATATGTACTCTTTTTCCTTACTTAGGTTTTGTCCAGATGGGTTTTCCCTAGTAAGGTTTTAACGAGGCATATTAGTTGTAACAACAGACATTCAAGGGGGAGTATTATGAAAGAAATGAATGTCCTTGCAAACTAAAAGAAGAATGTCAAAGTGTGTTGAATGACCATTGATGTTACAAGAGTATTACATGCAATGATGGAGAGCAATGATGGAGGACTCTTTATGTACATGCAATGATAGAGGGCAATGATAGAGGATTTCTTATGTACATTTAGTTATCCTCTTAAATTCTCATTATGTATATTCATGCATGAGCTCCCTATAAATAGAGGTCATGACACTTATTGTTACACACACAAGAAGTTGAATAAAAAATAATTCTCCCTACATATTGTCTTCTCTATATTGTTTTTCTATAGTGTTTATTTTCATATTAGTTTTATAACAGTTTGGAAATATAATGCGATTTTTAAAAATAAAGATTATTGTAATATGGTGTTGCTTTTATAATTTATAAAAGAGAAATTCATTATGAGACTGTTTAAAAAGAAAAATTAAATATTTACTACAGGATGGACAGAGTATTAGGTTTTAATGATATTGATGATTTCTTTAAAAATATTAGTTATGTTACTCTAAAATACTTCTCCCCTGAACCCTTTTATACGAGGGAGTACATACAAAATAAGAAACTTGAGAAATGATTGAGATTTTCAGGGGTAATCTTGTAAATTTTTATATTTATGGTAAAATAGATTTGGTTGAATTATGTATATATGTGGGTCAAAAAGTAATAATTTTAATGTAAATTTAAGGATATTATGAGTGTGGAGTTTATGGGGGAATTTTTATTTTAGAAGTGTAAAGATTTTGTGAAAATGAGAAACGTAACAAAATTTGACGTAAATTTTTAGATATTGTGAGATTAGAGTTTATGGAGTGTTTTTCTATATTAGGAGTGGAAATTTTACAGGGCAAACAAAAAATAAATGTTTAAAAGTTTTTATTAGCACGGAGTGAATCAATTTTGAATGACATTAATTGTTTCAATAAAGATTATTTATTGTTTTATTATAAGGTATATTAATCTTGAATGATATTATTTATTTTATTAAATAGTTAGAAGTTTTACGTTGTATAATATACTAAGTATGTATACCCGTGAATTTCGTGGCATGAAACAAAAATTAAATATAAGAGAAAAAATAATATATATTTTGTTATTTAATTAATTTTTTAATAAAAATAATATTCAATTATAAGATAATCAAATTTTATTTAATTTACTTAAATTTTTTACCCATAGAAAAAAAACAAAAAGCTAATTAACAAAATTGTATTTCAAGTATATACAAATAAAGAAAGGGGATAAAAACTAAACATGATTATGCCTTTTTTTTTTAACGGCAGTAGTAGAAGGATTTCGATGTAACATTAATCATAAGTAATTTAAAATTATTCACACATGCACAACACATACACAATATTATGCTCTCAAATAAATCTGCAATCCCACATCAAATAAACAATTCAAACATTAAAATTTTAAATCAAATAAATCTGTAATTGTAGCAATTAAACATTACCGCCAAAAGAAAACTATGGAAGTTGTGTAGCTTTAGAAAAAAACTATTATTTCACTAAATTATTAGATGTGAAATATGAACCTTAAAAAAAATCAAACATAAAAAGATAAATAAACAATTTGAATATTAGAATACGATAAATAAGAACATCAGAAGAGAAATAAGAAAAGCAAGAGATGCACGAAGAAGTAAAGTTAAAAGATGAGAATAATAATGTTTATGAAGTTGAAATTTATAGAAGTATAGAAATTAAGATGAACGGTTGAGATTAAAAAATTAGATATATGATTTGATATTATGAAAATATATATAAGATTTTTATAATATATATATATATATATATATATTTGTAAAATATTAAAATGTACAGTCAAGATTAAAACACTTAAATTATAAGGTTGAGATTAATTTTTAATACCAGAATTAATGAAAATAGATACATTTCAAAATCGAGCATTCTGGTTAATTTCATAACTTCGAATTTATATAATATAAAGATTAGTTGTAAGTCAATTTTATTGAATTTCATTTTACCATCTACATTAGGGGTATCCTTTTTTTGTGATTAAACGGATTTAAAATATAATAAATGAAGGAAGGCAAAGAACAACACTTGAGGAGCAACTTGAATATGATTTTGGGAGCTCTCAAAACTCTTTTAACCTAGTGAGATGTATATCTCTTTTAACCCAGTGAGATGTATATCATGTTTAGTGTATGATTATGTGATTTATAATGGGTTGGGCTCTGTTTATAGAAGCCGAAGCTACAAGATTACAAATCATATCTACGCCCTTTATCTTAGAATATTTAGGGATTAAAATTTTATAAGTTCCATATCTTGTCTTTATTTTGAATTTTGTCCGCATTGATTACACATTTTGATATTGAACATATAAGTTTAAAAATATTTTGATTTTGGTTGTTGGTAGGCGAACTAAAGTGAGCTAATTAGGGAGAATTAACATAAACAAAAGCTTAAGGCTCAGTAGCTCGCCTAATAGCTCGCCCCAGGTTGTCAAGCCACGTCACCATTCGATTGACTAGTCAACTCAACAAGAGAGAGGAAGCTCGCCAAGAGCTTGCCCATAACAAGAGACAGGAGACCATTCCCCTCTACAATCCCTAGACGCCGAAATAGCCTAAGGACGAGGAGCTAGCCCTACTCGAAGTAGGGAACAATAGCTAAATAGGTCTTCAGTAGTAATGTAGTAGGTTCAAATAAATGAAATTAGAGAATAAGAGGTGGCTGAAGTAACATGTGTAAGGACACTTGTCAGTTAATTAGGCTATTTAAACTTAAATCATGTCACCTCATTACATGCAAACATATAAATAGGTCTCTTGCACTCCCATTCTCTCTCTAAGTTCATAATATACAAGAATTACCTCTCTCTACTTTCTCTCTCTATAATATCCATTTCATAAACTAACTTTGATTATTGTTTGGAGGATTTCATAGAGTAATCAGCCACATAAACACTTTGATTAAGAAAATCTTCCAACAAAATCCTTAAGCATATCCTGAAGATCCGCCTGGAAGACAAAAAGGGTAGTTTGGCAGATGAGCTCCCCGAAGTATTGTGGTCCTATCGAACGTCCTACAGAGCTAACATTGGAGAAACATCCTTTGTCTTAGCATTCAGAACAAAAGCAGTAATCCAATGGAGGTCCATAATCAGACTTGGAAGGTCGTGAGCAATGACGAAAAAGTTAATGATGAAGCCTTGGCAGCAGAGAAAGACCTGATCGAAGAAACCCGAGCCTCATCAGAATTGAAAAATGCGACCTACAAGCAAAGGGCCAAAAAATATTAAAACACCCAGGTGCGACACAGAAAGTTCAAGGTTGGTTAGCTAGTACTAAGGAAACGGCTAGCTACACCACCAGGATGTATTCGGACCTAACTGGAAGGGACCATTCCGGGTCACTGCCAGCTGAACTAACGGGACATATGACCTGGAGAACATGGAAGGGAAAGCCTCATATTATACGTGGAGTGAAGCTCATCTGAAGAAATACTACCAGTAATAGAGGAAGGAGAACAAATATATTATAAATAGATTATTCAGGATTCGCATCAGGAATGTTGTATAACGATCCGTGTAAAGACCTTTTTTCAGTAAAAGATGTAATTTTTCGAGAATTATCTGTTCAGACTAAATATGCAAAGGGTAAAATCCTGAAATGTTATTATTAAAGCTCGAGGTAAAAGCTGTTAAAGTGCCAAGGGTCGTTAAAGTATCCTACTAAAAGAATTACTAAGAACCCACTGCCCAGTGTTAGAAAAAATTCTCAAAATATGGTTTCAAAACATCTAAGGCAAAGTGTTTTATAAGAACCCAATTGCCCAAGAGATCTTAATAAAAGGTACATTTCGCGGTCCTAAGTGACATAAGTCGAACAAACACGTACCAAATAAAAAGCGAGCTATAAGAAGATAGTAACGTCCAAAAGCAATAAAGCAAAGTAGAACAGAAAAAAAGCACTTCATATATAAATTTTCAAATTTTCAAGTACAAGAATTGTAGATTACAAAAAAGCCGACCAACCGACTATCCAACTGAAAATACAAAAACACCCAAGCAGGGGCGAACTACTAAGACTTAAAATAAAAACAAAAGGAAGAAAAATTCTAAGACTCCGGAGTGGGGGCAGGAGCAGGATTGGTGGGGTCGGGAGCTCCGCGGCAGCTGAGGGATCAACATCAGCAAGGGCGACCTCTTGCCCGTCTGGGGGTGAGAGGGTAGATATTTGGGCAATTGGTCTCAACCCACTCACATCAACCATGATGTCTCAAGTGAGCTCGCCGACCTGCTCCTGAGTAAGCTTGGCCTCCTGCCCCCTTCCCTAGTAGGTAACTCGCTGCCCGCCTCGGCGTCACCATCGCCGACCTCCTCAACAGCAGCCTCGTTGTCCAATGATGGATATTGGCCGCCTGTGATCTGGATGGTGTCAGGAATGAAGCTCAGATCGACGTCGAGCTCCGCCAAGTCACCAATTAGCAACTGAGCCTGGAGTAAATGTGGTTGAATTCACAAAGTCTTGGAACTTGCCTTTGAGCAACTCCCACACGTCCTCATTTTGGTCCACGGCCCATCGACAAGCTCGGAGGATCTCGACGTAGTAGAGCTGATAGCCGAAGTCGGAAGCCCACCCCTTTGCAACCTCCACAGCCTCGGGCGAAGCTGAAATATCTAAAAGAGATTGGATCTCGGCAATCCTATTTGAAAAGGAGCGAAACTCGCCATTTAGCTTGGAGCACTCGGCATGGACAGTCTTGCTCAGCTCTCGCTCCCGGGCGAGCTCTAGCGAGCGAAGAGTGAGCTCCTATTCGTTAACCTTCAGTGCGGCTTGTGCCTCTTCCCTCTGATTGGCGAGCTCCCCCTGCAGAAGCTCTATCTTTTTCAAAGCACTCTTTTCACCCTCCAAAATTGTCTTGGCCCTCGACCATCTTTATGTGAGAGACATTAAGCTCCCGACAAGCCTCATCGTTCTCTAGCATATGCTCAGTAGCCAGCTGAGCGGACAACTGAACATTATCAACGGGATTTTGTTTCCCAATTATGGCTAGTTGGGAATGGGTCCAGTGCCGCAGAACCTCCTCAATAATTCGGCGAGCTACCCCAGCAGGTAGATCGCGCAGAGAAGCGAGGGATTTGGAGCGAGCAAAGGAGTGCAACACCTCGCACCTCTCCGGGTGCATAATCGGAGCATACCTATAAAAAACCAATATAAAAAAACTTATAAAAAGTTTTACGAATGACTCACTTAAAGGAAAGACGAACTCGTGACAAGATTACTTACCCTGATCGGGCGTGATCCCAACCAAGGAGTGTGTCGTCTACCTCCTGAAGTCCGAAAGGTGGTGGAGGTGGTGAAGTATATGCAGGAGTAGCTGCGGTGGAGCGAGCTGAGGTCCCCTGCCCAGAACCAGTGGTAGCTCACCCAACTCGCTCAGAGTCGGAGCCGCGAGAAGCAACTCTAACCTTCTTACGAGCCCGCTCCTCATCCTCGTTCACGAGGGTCCCATCCCCCCTCCTCAGAGGGAGAATATGGAGGAATGAGAGCTCGCTCAGAGCCCTTTTTAGCAACATCCTTAGTAGTTGGAGCCTTAGCCGGAGTTTTGGCGGGAACTTTCTTCTGAGTGGCTATTTGTGAGGAGCCACCCGCCTTGCCTTTTGTGGCGGGAGCCACTTGGGCGTCTCTCTGAGCCGCCAAGACGGCCAACGGAAGACCTTTCTTCTGGGATGATTCAGAGCTATCCGTAGCTTTTGGACTAAAGTATAATAAGACGGCGGGATAGCGATCATCATGTCCTGAGTTGTGCATTGAAAGAAAAATGTTAGTAAGGCTGTGGAGCAAACTACTAAAGAAAAGAATGTGACGAGCAATATGCAAACTAGTATACCTGGTGGCTCCGGAGCTCGCACAACTAAGTGGTGAGGAGATGTGTACACAAGAGTAGCTCGCCGATAGTCCGCCTTGCTCAGATGGTCCACTTCCCTATATTTATAGTTCCTCCCACAGCAAACAACGTACACAAAGTCAAAGGCCTTGGAGATCGCCAAAGTTGAATGGCCCCACTTCTGATGCTTGGGGCCTGCAAAAAATAGTTGATCAGATTAGTAAATCCTAATCAACCCACTCACACCGAAAAATCCACATACTGCTAACGTCCCCGTATTCCTTAGGGGATAAGATCCACCCCTCTTATCCCACATAGTTGGTAGAAGCTTTTCAATCTCCCCCGATGAAGAAGAACTGCTCCTTGCAGCCGCGGATCTTGTTGGGTAAGCTCTCTAAAAGTTTCTCGCCCGGCCGACTTTCAAGTAGTAATATCCCTTGCCCTCAACACTTTGCTTATTAATGTTGAGGACACTATTTATCTCGGCCGTGGAGAGACGATTCTTGTAACCCTCAAGTTTGAACATGGTTAGGACGGCCATCAAGCTACTCCAACCGTTGGGGGTGATTTGAGTAATGGTCAGGTTCATATCGAGAAGATATCGGCCAATGATCAGATGTAGGGGCAGGGTCAACCCGGCTTCTAGAGTGTGGAGGTTTATAACAGTGAGTCCCAGGGGAGTAAGGCCCACTCGTTCCTTGGGACAGGGGGCTTACATGTGAATATCTATGGGGATCCGGTACGCCTTGCGAAGATTGGGGAGCATATCGGCTGTGATCACACTCTCAATTTTATTGGCTTTAAAATCGGATGCCCCCTCTACCTCTCGTATAGCTCGCTCAGGTGTGGGGAAGCTCACCCCATACCTCGCCGTATATTTGTCCCAGTTCAATTCATGTTCTATAGCAGACCTCTTCATTATTACCCTCACCTAGTTCGTCCTCAAGCTCGCGTACAAGCTCGGTAGAGAACCCCCCAGAGCAGGTTGCTCCCTCATCCAGGTTGCCACATACCTCACCACGTACCACGCTTGATGCATGGCAAGCTACTGAGGTCGCCTCGGAGTCCAAATCAACTATAATTGGAGTCAGTTGAGGGATCATTTCATCTTCAATCATATGTCTTTTACCCAGATTTCGGTTGGAGATGGTTCGACTTGATGAAGAGGATCGTGAAAACATAGTGATGAAGACGAGTTAGAAGTCTAAAGGTCTTTAGAAAAGTAGACGGATGAAATAAAACTCAAACTTCCGGGAGCCGAAATCAATGGAGGTGGCCGGAATTGATGAATATGGCCGGAAATAATGGTGGTTGCCCAAAAAGTTTTCAAAACCAGATAAGAAACTAGAAAATTAGAAGAAAATAGAGAAGGCATAGAAGAACGATGTGTACTACCTTGAAGAATCAAAAAGAAATCTGGCAATGTCGAGGATGAATTGCTGGAAAATGCTAATGATCGCTCTGAGTATCTGAAAGTTGTAAAAAGTGTCAATGAAGAATGATCTCTTCCTTTTATAGGAAGAAGATAATTCTTTGAGGAATTTCTAGAAAAGTCAGAGGCCTAATTGCAAAGAATTTTAAAGATTGAAAATTATTGGTGCGCGTTTTAAGGCATGAAAGAACGTGATAAAATAACTGATGTCTCGGATTCTGAGCCACATCCGCAGAGCTGATGTAAAAAAGGTAGCTCGCCAAGACTTGGAAACCAGCTCACCCAAAGAGACAAAACAGCTCGCCTATATATTGGTAAAACCATATATAGGAGAGTTGGGGGCAAATGTTGGTAGGCGAACTAAAGCGAGCTAACTAGGGAGAATTGACATAAACAAAAGCTTAAGGCTCAGTAGCTCGCCTAATAGCTCGCCCCAGTTTGTCAAGCCACGTCACCATCCGATTGACTAGTCATACCAACAAGAGAGAGGAAGCTCGCCAAGAGCTCGCCCATAACCAATGCTGTAAATGGCGCTTGGCGGTCGTCGGGCAGTTGAGTGCCGCCAAGCGCTAAGACCGCCTAGGCGGTGCCAATGTTTTTCTATATTTTTTTTTATTAGTATTAATTTTTTTCTAAACATATATTAATAAAAATATACATTATAGATAAATTATAAATATAAAATATAATTAATAACTATCTCAAAATATAAAAAGTCAATAAAAGGTTAAAAACTATCATAATACGACATTGTCCAACTTCTAAATTAAACGCAAAATGAGTAATTTAGTACACAAAAAGAGTAATAATACATAGAACGAATAAATATGAAGAAGTTCAATTAAACTTTCATTTTTTAGTAATTTAGCAAATTAGTTTTTATTTTTTAATTTTAGTTCTAACTTTTAAGTTGAAATAAAAATTAAAAAAGAAGAGTAATGGTCATCTATGCGGTGCCAAGACGGCCTCGGCGGCTTCCTAGGCGGCCTCGGCAGTGTCAAATGTGTTGGTGGATTTTTCTCGACAATTTGATCTTGGCGTCGGCGGCCGAGGGCCTTCAAGCGCCTAGGCGACCGCCATTTACATCCATGACCATAACAAGAGACAAGAGACCATTTCCCTTCTACAATCGCTGGACCCTAAAATAGCATAAGGACGAGGAGCTCGCCCTACTCGAACTAGGGAACAGTAGCTAAATAGGTCTTCAGTAGTAATGTAGTAGGTTGAAAGCAATGTAATTAGAGAATAAGAGGTGGCTGAAGTGACATGTGTAAGGGCACTTGTCAGTTAATTATGCTACTTAAGCTTAAATCATGTCACATCATCACATGCAAACATATAAATAGGTCTACTGCACTCTCATTCTCTCTCTAAGTTCATAATATACAAGAATTACCTCTCTCTACTTTCTCTCTCTATAATATTCATTTCATAAACTAACTTTGATTATTGTTTGAAGGATTTCATAGAGTAATCAGCCACATAAACACTTTGATTTAGAAAATCTTCCAACATCGGTCCTTTTACAAACTTACAAGACCAAAATTAAATTTGATTTTGGTCTTGTAAACTTATAAAAGGACTGAAATCAAAATATTGTTAAACTTATAGGACCAATATCAAAATGTGTAATCAATGTGGACCAAATTCAAATTCGTGATAAGTTGTAGGACTACAAAAACTTAAATCCCCAATTTTTATTACAAGCATTATCTAAATAATAGTGACATCTACTTTACATTTAATGCTCTTTTACTTTACTTAGGGCTCATTTGGTTCGTAAGATAAAAGTATCTATCCGTCAAAAACATGCATATTTTTTGCGGATAGATACTTTTATCTTACGAACCAAATGAGCCCTTAGAGGATAAAATCGAGCTCCAATAAATTCTAATTTAGAGATATAAAATCGGATGATTTTGATAAAAATGAATAAACTTTGATTATTTCAATAGAATTTTAATGTAAACTGTATTACATAAAAAAATATACGTAAAGTCTATTATCATAATACAAATTTTTTTAAAGCAATACACTTTAAGTTAAATAAATTACCAGTTTTAAAAGAAGTTATTTTAACATGTACTCCCTCCGTCCCACTATAAGTTGCTCATGTTGCTATTTTCGTTCGTCCCACTATATGTTGCTAATTGCTTTTTTACCTTTTTTGGAAACTACTATTTACTTTTTTATTATTATTTTCAATACTTTTTACACTATTTTCATTACTTTTTCACTTTTCTCCATCACATCACTTATATTTTTTCACTTTTTTCATCACATCACTTATACTTTTTCACTTTTACCTTAATTCGTGTGCCCAAAAGCAACGAACAACTTATAGCGGGACGGAGGGAGTATTATTTAAGGCAATGTTTTGAAAAATTGTACAACTTTATATTAAAGAATTGTTTTAGTTATAACTGAAAAGTTACTTCTATTAAAATTTAATAGTGATGATTTTTTTAGTGAAAATAAGAATAATAAAATAAAAATAATTTTTCAATGATAACGTACAAGAACCTTTCTCTTATATTAAAAGTGATAATTATCTCGGTCTTGCTAAAGAAAATAATAATGCATACTTCCGTTGTTCCCCAATTTTTTTGTACATTTGTCTTATACTCTCGTTCAAAAATCATTGGCATACTAAAAAAAAATAGAGTAGGTCTCCCATACAATATTGCACGGGTGCAATATATGCCAAAAAAGGAAAATTTTGAAAATTCGCGGGTCAAAAGGGTCAAAGTAACAAAATTTGCGGATCTTGAACGGGTCGGGTCGGATTTGGGCAATTTTCAAATTTCAGGATTTTCGCTATACTGTATGAGTAAATTTATGCTACTATAAACAAATGTTGTTTTTTACATATATTCATTTGTTTTTGTAGAAAACAAACATGTTAATACAATGTAAGATCAATATGTGTATTATTATAAGAAAAAATATTTGTTTTTCATAAATATTTATTGATTTTTATAGAAATTATTATTTTTTAAGATAGCACACATTTTGTCTTACAGTAGCACACATATATTCATGTGGTATACATTCTGGAATTTCGATAAAATTAATTTTTTAAGATGTAGTAACACACATTTTGTCTTACAGTAGCACACATATGTTCATGTGGTATTCATTCTGGAATTTCGATAAAATTAATTTTTTAAGATGTAGTAGCACACATTTTGTCTTACAGTAGCACACATATGTTCATGTAGTATACATTCTGGGAGTGGCGAGATAGTAACACATGTAAGGTATTATTACATTAGCAACTTATTATCAACATAAAACTAATAATAAAATGAAAAATAAATTAAGAAACACATTTTTGTTCTTGTAAAAATACATATTATTCTTATAGTTACTTTAAAAGTACAAAAAAATAACTTTTTAAGATGTAGTAGCACACATTTTGACTTACAGTAGCACAAATATGTTCATGTGGTATACATTCTGGATGTGGCGAGAATTTTCCTTAAAAAATTTATTGGATCCGCGAATTTTCATTTGGGGATATTGCACGGGTCGGGTTTTGTGCAATATTGCATACGAGTTTTTGTGAAAAAAATAATATTAATTTGTGTGCACTTATTAAAAATATATGAGTAGATTATATATGAAAATGGTCATGATAAGTTTATCAAGGAACTGTTTAAAAATATCAAATATTTGATTAAGAGTATCAAAAAATTTATCAGGAGCAGCAAAAATTTGAGTAAAAAAACCACCAATTAAAATATAATATAATTTTTATATTCCTGATGAGAATTTTTGACTTCTTGATGAAATATTTGGTACTTTAAAATAGTTACATGATAAATTTATCACGAATAATTTTCGAGTAAGTCTCTTATGCATCAATTGCACAGTATAACTCAAATATATTTTAAAAACACACTTGATTTACACAGTACACCTAGCATATTTAAGACTAAGGCCTATAATATACATACAATTACTTAGTCAACATATATATATATATATATATATTTAAAAATATATTATTCTTTAAAAAGTTTGCCCTTATTAATGTGCTAATAATTTTGAAAGTACATTTTCATTTTTGTGACGATAAATGCCGGGACCATGCATGCATGGTGGAGACTGGAGAATGGAGAAACGCCAATATAACTATGGCTTTATTATCTCATCTAATGGACCATCATGCGTGATAATATCTATCTTTTTAGGAAAATATATATTACCAAAAAAATAAATCATAATCGTTCTAAAGATTGAATATACACAAAAATTAAGTATATTTTGTATATGTTGAGTCAACAATGATTGTTTGAAATCAATTGGAATAAAGAAATTGAAGAACACCAAGATTTACGTGGTTCGATCAGAAATGATCTACGTCCACGGATGAGGGCACCTCTCTCACTAATCAATGAAGAAGATAATACAGATTACAAGTGTTTCTTGTAGGTTGTGATGATTATCTAAGTATATGATCGTCCTTTTTTATCTATACATATGTGCGTGTATATATAGGAGAATGAAATCCCTAATTAATGCTAGTGATCGTAACCACCTAACAAGAAAACAGCTACAGTTGCAACCGAAAATGAGTAACTGTCAGAGCCCAACGATCTTCAGTTTTGATTCTGTTAAACTGATCGTCCGTTGTCCAATTTGGAAGTTTAAACCGCTTCGTAACTGATCCTGAGTTAATTTCTGACATTGGAGTCAGTATGCTCCTTCCTTGTCTTGTTTTGTCTTGTTTGCTGATGTGATATGTCTTCAGCTGAGTCTGAGTACTCAGCTGATATCATCAGTAGACCTTTATCCTGATATCATCAGTAGACCTTTTGTCCTGATCTGACCAGCTGACCTGACCATACCATCCTGACTGACCATCATCCTGATCTCCTTAGCTGACCTCCTCAGCTGACTACCATCAGCTGACCTCCTCAGCTGACTCCGCTGATATTCCAGATGACTTTCAGTAGACTTCTCAAACGATCTCAGCTGACCTTATCAGATGACTAACCATCAGCAGACCTATCAGCTGATAGTATAATGTTCAGTTAATCAGCAGTACTTATTCATCTGAGTTTATTTCACTTTCTTTGCACCCATAACAGTATATCCTGATTCCTGACCATGAAAATTAATCAAGAAAAAAAAAGGGAACACGTAAAATTTAATAAAGATATGATGCTGGAGTTTTGGACGTATGGTATTAATGGTGGACCACTTTTTTCAGCACAAAGAAAACATGCAAAACTAGCTGCCCTATCACATCACACAGTTAATTATTATAAATTAGGTGAGGTGCATGCATATATTTATAAATTATCTTCAAAATAAATGTATATATGAATATATTTTTTGAATTATTTTATAATTTCTTTTATAAATTAAATTAAATAAAAAATTTGTATGCATGCGCTATGTCTCATTTCCACAGCAGGATAAATTTCACATTGAAAAAAAAAGGGACATTTGCAAATTGATTTTAAAAAGTGACTATATTTACAAATTAGTTCACAATATTTGTACATAAGTATAATTTTTTCTTGCACAAAAATATAATTTTTTCCGCACATAATCAATTTGTAATTAGTGTCAATATTGTGAACCATTTTGTAATTTTTCCAGAAAATAATAATTTTTTTTAGTTTTATAAAAATCTAAAACTTATTTTAATTTGATTTTTAAATGAATAATTTCAAAATGGTACATTTTTAAAGTACTTTTTTTAAATTGATACAATTTTTTTAATAATATAGTAATCATGAGTTGAATAATAGAATTTTTTTTTTTTGGCATACTATACCAATTTTAAAATAGTACTTTAAAATACTACATCTGCTAAAATTCTAATTATACCCCTATAATTTACGTATAATGTATATTAATTAAATATTATTATATATTCCACCCAATATCTATTTCACTTTTATTTTTTCTTACATTATAAAGTTAAAACTTATTCCGTTCAAAATAAAAAAAAAAATTTAATTTCCTAAATATTAAAAATCACTAGTTTTAAAAAATCAAAATTTAAAATTCTCTTAAACCAAAAAAGAACATACCAAAGCTTTTTATCAGAAAATTTCGCTTTGATTGAAAAGTATCAATACAGAATAAAATAGAATACCAGTAATGTAATTAGAGAGGAAAAAATAATGAATTGCGAGAATAATTTAGAGTAAAAATAGTGACAGTTAAAGTAAATAAAATAAGATATATAAATAAATGTTTGATGTAGTCGGTTAGATGAATTTTTAAAAAGTGATACTCCTTTTGTCCATGAACTTAAAAAAATAGTAGGAAAATTATGAGGTTAAACTTATATTTGTAAATATAGTTTACTTTTAAAAATGAAAATAATTTTTAAAAAAAATGTATGAATAAAATTAGTTGAAGAAATAAATATACAAAAGTTTATTGTGGGTTGGAGCCATGGAGGTCACTAATACTCATGAACATTGCTATTGTATGTTCTGTTATATGCATAAATTTATTTATTCCATAAAATATGCATATTTTAGCGGAATAAATCAATTTATCCTTAAAACAAAATACATTCACTAGATATTTTATCCCTATATATATGAACAAAATATGAGTGGTAGATATCAGCCCCATTGCTTGAAATGGATCAAATTTTATAGAGGACCTATTAACAATGTTGTATAATTTTTTTCTTTGTCAGGTATATCGTATAACTCAAGTAAATTTTTAAAAATTTATTTTTATTAAAAAAATTATTCCATATAAAAATAATATCAGAATAACTTTTTAGTAAAATGTGAATTTTTTTTCAAAAATATACTTATTTTTTCAATAAAAGTAGGAATAAAAGGATTACAATTTATGGTTGAGGGTCATGTCATGGCATTAGGAGGTGTATAAGGGCATTCTTAAGGTGGACTCAAAATGAGACGCAAACGCATTATTGCCACCGAAAGGTGTTTCAAGGTAGACTCAAATGAGAATGCAATTTGCAATTTGCAATTTGCAATTTGTGAACAGTATGTGTCACACACTCACCGCAACTAATTAAAAGAAATATCAAATTTAAATTTAAAAAAATTACAATATGTAATTTATATTATTTGCATTATCTTGTAATATTTTTAAATTTGTATTATGTTTTATTAGATGTGTAATTTTTCTATATTAATATGTAATGTGATGAATTATGTTATTGAATTTTCTTACATCACTGAGTCATTGTTATTTAATTAATTTTATTAAATATATTATATTTTTATTGATTTAATTTTTAAAAATTTAAATATGAATATCAAATTATAAAATTAATTATATGTAAATAATGATAAAATAAAAAATAAATTGTATTAAAGTATTTAAGATTTGAGTTTTATGATTGTAGGTGATTTTACTGTTGGTGGCAAATATGTATATTTGAGTTTAAATTTGAGTTGTAGCATTGGGAATGCTTGTGGGTGTGGGAATTTGGCACCTGCCCGACACCAAGTGGGTCTATTGTAAAATTTATTTATAAATATAAAATCATCATTATATAATTATTGATATCGTAGTATTTTCTATTATAAATTATTATGATATCAATAAATTTAATAGTATTAGTGAATTCATGTAATGGTATCAACGAATATATGTAATGATTTTCACATTAAAAAACTTGTTTATAGAAGATTTTGTGCCTACAGAGACTTGCTGCTTGACCTCTTCCATAATCACTTAAGTCGATTAAATTTAAAATCTTTTAAAAGTATATTTATATAAAAGTAGGATTCTTGTGAACTCGAATTCATACGAACTCGTATCACTGTTATGTATAATCACTATTACTGTTACTCAGACATACTATTATTGTTATAACCATATACTTAATTTTTTAAATAGTAATAATGTATATATATATAATCGTGATAATAAATATATTTAAATTAATAAAATTAATGGAATTGTCGAGTTGAAATTGTCGGTGGATGGTTTGAGTTGAAATTATCCGTGATAGATTTTTTAGTAGGTTCAAATCCTACCTTTCAATAAATGAGCTGGAGGTTGTTTAAATCCAAGGCCTAGTTAACTTGAATATTAAATTTTAAAATAATTAATAATAATATTATAATTGTAAATTTTCTTTACTTGTATATTTTGTAATGAGATTTAAAGTGTATTAATATTTGAGTTTATTATAAATTTTATAAAATATACATATTATTTTTCAAAAATACTATATCTATAAATTCAAACGAGCAAACATATTGACCCAATACTATTTGTACAAGTTTGACTTTTTTAAATAAAGACAAAGACTTATATAATTATCATTGTCAACTGTACATTTTATCACTGTTATATTTATTTATTATCACGATTATATATATATACATTATTACTATTTAAAAAATTAAGTATATGGTTATAACAATAATAGTATGTCTGAGTAACAGTAATAGTGATTATACATAACAGTGATAGAGAAAAAGAGTTGACAAGCATACGTGGAGACGGGACCGGGGAAGGCAAAATCTCTGATAGAATTTACGATTATGATGTGTACAACGATATCGGTGATCCCGACGCCGACGATGACTTGGCACGTCCCGTTCTTGGTGGCGCTCAACACCCCTATCCTCGCCGCTGCAGAACTGGCCGCCCTACAACTAAAAAAGGTACACATATATATATACTCTCCTTCCTTTAAATATTTACATAAAATATCATTACATTGTTTTCGCTTCTGTATACCTATTAAGATGTATAAAAGTAATCACATGTCAATTAATTTTCATCATCTAACTTTACTTCTTTTTACTCTTATTACCTTTTAAATTATTATTTTTGTCCAATAATTTTACCTTTTTTTATTCAAATTTTGATTTTTGTCCTGTAACATATATATATATATTTAATTTTTGGTCCTGCCACATCCACCATCCATGTACAAAAGAAGATAAAGTTATAGGACGAAAATAAAACAAATATAAGTTACAGAATAAAAATCAAAATTTGAAAGTTAATTAAGACCAAAATCAAAGGGAAGTAAAGTTACAATAAATATATAAAATAGGGGGAGTGTAAAAAGTTTGAAATTTTAGAGGAGACGAAATGTGTGCAGATCCACTATCGGAGTCTAGGAGCTCAAACGTATACGTGCCGCGAGACGAAGCATTTTCGGAAGTGAAGCAAATGACATTCTCAGCAAAAACGGTGTACTCGGTGCTGCATGCACTTGTTCCGGTGTTGGAAACATCCGTAATCAGCAGTGATTACGGATTTCCCAATTTCACGGCCATAGATTCTTTGTTCGATGAAGGAGTTACGCTCCCGGAGGCTTAGGGAATATGATTCCGAGGCTTGTCCGATCCATTGTTGATACTGGCGAAAGCATTCTTAAATTCGAGCCTCCGCAGTTTCTCAATAGTAAGCTACAATTTAAATTACGTATTCTACAATCGACACATCGATCATCATATCAAAACTATATATGTATCATGGATTAATGCAGGGGATAAGTTTGCTTGGTTTAGAGATGCTGAATTTGGTAGGCAAACGCTAGCAGGTCTCAATCCAATGTGCATCGAGTTGGTCACGGTATAATGCCAATTTACTTCTACATAGATTATTAATATTTCTTGAAACTCATACATGGAGTATTGATTCAAAAAAATAATTATATTTATAAATTGGTTCACAATATTTGCACAGTATCAATTTGTGATTAGTGTCAATTTTGTGAATCATTTTGTAATTTTTCCGAGAATTAATTATTCTCTTTAAGTACTCCCTCCGCCCATAAAATTATTATCTTTTAGATAGTGGCACGAGATTTAATAAAAATTAGCACTATATTAAAATGATAGACAAAATAAAGGGAAATTTGGGTAGGTTGGGACCCTATCTTTTATATGTGGATATAGATTACTTTCAAGTAAAGAAGAAGAAAAAAATTTATGGACAAATAAAAAAAGAAAGTGGAAAATAATTTTGTGGACGGAGAAAATACCATTTCCATAGTACGTACTATGAGTGCTAAATGAATATTGTGATATACGACAGGAATGGCCGCTGAAGAGTAAACTCGATCCGGCGGTGTATGGCCCCCCTGAATCAGCAATCACAACTGAGCTTGTTGAACAAGAAATCAAAGGCTTCTGCACAGTAGAGGAGGCAATTAGCTTCAATATTTTTCACAAATTTAATTTTTCGATATGAAACCCAATATCCACATAGCAAATTTCAAAAACATGTTTATAAAATCCACCTTTAGTGACAGCAATTCTGTTATTTAAGCTTTTTCCAACTAAAAGTCTTTAATGACATGATCAGATTTTTTATTATTAATAATAGCGCTACAAAACAGATTCTAGAAGTACTTTATTTCAAAAGTTGAGAAAGACAACTTAAAAAAAATATACTTTAAAAAGCTGTTTTTAGTATTTCAAAATAGGCACGTCTTAGCTGGAGAAGCTATAATGACCGACCGGATTGCTGTCACAGCATCAGCAGGAACTGAGATTTTTTTTTTCTTTTTTCAGGCAATCAAACAGAAGAAGTTGTTCGTTTTAGACTACAATGACTTGCTACTACCTTATGTGGGAAAGGTGAGAGGGATTAAGGGCACAACACTTTACGGATCGAGGGCGTTGTTTTTCTTAATGCCAACGGGGACGTTGAGGCCGATAGCAATAGAGTTAACTCGTCCGCCATTAGAAGGAAAGGATCAGTGGAAGGGGGTGTTCCAGTCGAGCTGGGATCCGACAGGCATCTGGCTGTGGAGGCTGGCTAAAACTCATGTTCTTGCACATGACGCCGGCGTCCATCAGCTAGTCAGTCACTGGCTAAGGACACATTGTTGCACAGAGCCTTACATTATTGCAGCCAACAGACAACTGAGCAAACTCCACCCCATCTACAAACTCTTGCATCCTCATTTCCGCTACACCATGGAGATCAATGCACTAGCCCGTCAGTCTCTTATTAACGCCAACGGTATCATCGAGAAAGGCTTCTCCCCTGGCAAGTACTCCATCGAGTTCAGTTCTGTTGCCTATGACCAGCTATGGCAATTCAATCTCGAGGCTTTACCCGCCGATTTAATCAACAGGTACGTGAATTTGCACGTTTTTCCTATTTTGATGTTTCACATAAATTTGCATACTATTAAAAGAAAAAATATCGATTTGCGTGCACAATGATATAATTATACACATATGTCACTAATTTATTTAAAAAATATATTTTTCTCATGAAACATGAAATTTTAAGGATGCAAATTCTCTTGGAACTGTTCATACATTTTAACTATTAATATTTTAAGGGAATTTGCGCATTTTTTTTATTTGTATGTCTTACATAAATTTGTACCCTGCTGAAAAGAAATACCGATTTACATACACATTCCACTAAATTATACATATATTTACTCATATATCACTATTTTATTTAAATCACGCAGTAACTGTAATTTGCAATGACCTATATATAAATCTTGGCAGGGGAATGGCGGTGGAGGATCCCTCTGCACCTCATGGCCTAAAGTTGACAATAGAAGACTATCCTTACGCCAATGATGGCCTCCTTATATGGGATGCCATCAAACAGTGGGTGACAGACTATGTCACCTTCTTCTACCCCGAATCGGGCCTGGTCGAGTCGGATCACGAGCTCCAATCTTGGTGGACGGAGGTCCGGACAGTGGGCCATGGTGACAAGAAAAATGAGCCCTGGTGGCCTGACCTGAAATCCCCAGATGACCTGGTCGGGATCCTAACGACCATCATCTGGGTGACGTCGGGCCACCATGCGGCAGTGAACTTTGGCCAGTTCGACTTCGGGGGATACTTCCCGAACAGGCCAACCACTGCCAGGACACAGATGCCTACTGAAGATCCCAGCGATGAAGAGCGCCAACTATTCATGGAGAGGCCGGAGAAGTTCTTGCTCGACTGCTTCCCCTCGCAGTCTCAGGCGACGGTGATCATGACTGTATTGGATGTTCTGTCCAACCACTCGCCGGACGAGGAGTACATCGGAGAAAAGATTCCGGCGTACTGGGAGGGAAATAAGGTAATTACAGCTGCATTTGAACGGTTTAATGGAAGGCTGAAGGAGATTGAAGGGATCATTGATGGTAGAAATGCCGATGAATGTCTGATGAACAGAGCAGGGGCAGGGGTAGTGCCCTACGAGCTTCTGAAGCCATACTCTGAAGCTGGTGTCACAGGGAAGGGTATCCCTAATAGCATCTCTATTTAGACAGACCATCATGGATTTATTTTGCATCCAACTATTGATGTGTCATCTTTGATTAAAGAAATAAAGTTTGGGGTTTACTTATCATTGATTTCCATTAATAAAAGGGTTAATTGATTCTCAATTTCATCATGAGTTTTACTATTATTATTATTATTGATAAATTCAACATTTTATGAGTTCTCAATTCGATACATATTTTTTTATTTCCGATCGGCAACTGATGATATGTCTCGCCGGAGTGCATGAAAGTTTATTATGCTGGCATGCATGCAGCATGCATGAGTTTTAGAAATCCAGGCATCCATTATTGAGATTTTTTAAAATTTGGTACAATTTTAAATAATTTTTTCTAGGATTTTTGGGTGTTCTTTCGAGTGTTGAATCTGATATTAAGATACATCATCGGTTGCCGGCTACTTAGTGGGAAATAGTGGAGCACTACCACTATCTTGGGGGACAGGATTACACCTATGGCCATATAGCTCAGACACTCGTAAGATTTTTCATTATACATTACATTATTTTAATTTATATAAATCTTGTACATTATACATTACATAAAAAAATCTTGTACAGAATGAAGTACATGAAGAGGCCACCCAGAATGAACGGGCCGGAGAGTATCAAGAGGCTCCAGACTTGTCTCAGCTATACGTGAAGAAAGTTGGAAAAAAACACGGTCGCATATGTGGACTGGGACAGCTAGGCAAGTCGAGGCGCATTATTTCTGGGCCCGGTGGGACATCAGCTGGTACGCACATCGGATCTTATAGTGATGTTGATATGGAGCTGTTGAATAGAACTGTGGATGAAAGAGTAGCTACAAAAGTAGCTGAGATAAGGGCACAGGAATTGGCGGACCGTGAGGAATGGCAGAGACAAGTGAAAGCACAACTGCAGGAACAATTTATGAAATTTATGCAGGATCAGCAGCGTTCCGCCGATAATCGACCCGATGATGCTCACTCACCGCATGATACCACTCACCACAGGGCTCTCAAGGTAGACGTAGAGCACCACATGATTCTGACTCACAACATGACTCTCAAGGACAACGTAGACATGTGAAGGGACCTAGACGTTGATTCTATTTGATATGTATGTTTTGAATTATATTTTGAACTTTGTCTATTTTGAATTATTTGACTTTGTGGACGTGTGTTTTAATATTTTGAATTATTCGGATGATTAGGCACTAATATTTGTTAATGATGGTGGATGATTAGGCACTAACATTTGTTAATGATGGTGGATGATTAGGGTATATTTGTTAATTTGGTTTTAGAGGAGATATTGATAATTCTAAATTATTATCTATTGAGATATTATACTTCACATACCATATGGAGTTTGAATTAAATTAGTATATTTAGATAGAGATGAATTTTGTGTGTAATAGTTTTAATAAAGTGAAATGAAGTTTCATTATTAAAATTTAAAGGTAGGGATAGAATGAATATTTATCATATGAATAGAGAATTATTTTACATTAATGTTTATAATGATTTGAATTAATATTTAGAAATATATAATTACATGATAATTTTATTAAAACTAAATATATAAGTATTACATAATTAAAATATATAATTTTAGATTAGTATAATTATATAATATAATAATAATAAAAGAAATATATAACACTTAGTAGTTAAAATAAAAAGTATATATATATTGTATATATATATATTTAAAATGAATTATGGAACAAGAATTACTACTTGCCCAAATGGCAAGGCACTCACACATTCATACGAGAGGTCACGGGTTCAAACCCCCTCTTATGCAAGGAAAAGCTGAATTCTTGCACGGGTCTGACCTGCGAATTTTTTTTTATTCAGGGCTTAACTAGGGGAAACCCTCGCCGAATAACAAGCAAACATGCCCTCGCCAACTTTACGAGGGTTCGAATCCTCGCCAATATTACCGACGGACCTCCCTCGCCATTTAACGACTAAAATACCCTCGCCACTTAACGACGGTAAAATCCCTCGCTATTTTCCAAGGGTTTTTTACTTTTTCGTATTTTTGCACGTTTAATAACTCAAACAAATCTACCTAAAAGCGGATGGGTAATTGTAGCATGCAAGTAAACGACCTAGTAGTATCGACCTAGGATAAGAGAGAGCTATGGAGCCCCGAAGTCATATGTTGGCATAAGAATTATAGCAACGATTCTGGATTTTTGAAATAGAAATGAGAACAACAAGCAAACAATAACAAGCAATTATACTAACTTCGCTTAGAAGTGCAATGAGTGAGAATGCTTCGGGTGCTATCCTTATAACTTAAACTAATGCAAAATGTGTTCTAATTACCTATCCTTTGCTATTTCATTGGTTACGATAAGGGCTACCATTAAGCAAATGAAGACCTATCCATTTTGAGGCTTGGGTGATCAATTCTAGTTAACTAGCACCTAATTAACTATAAATGGCTCCTAGGATAGTGAACGCTAGGAGGTTCGCACAGATACCGTCTCTAGTTTCCCCTTCACTAAACACCCCAATAAGCAATTAAGGTATCTAATGTCACTTGATGGTAATTCTAAGCAATCTATCCCCTCTCAGGTCAATAAATCACTAATTAAATCTAATCAACAACCTAATCTTTCTTCACATGACCAAATAATCACATACCCAACCCTAGTTGCAACATGTAATCATTAATCATGGAATAATCAATTAAATAAATCAATTAAATCAAGATAAACACATCAAGAGAATCTAATCACCAAATCCATAGCAAATTCAAGTTAATCAAAGCACAAATACATCAATCTCCATCATAATTCAAACACCCAAAGCATGAAATGATTAGCCCATGGCTAATAACAACAAATTAAAGGAAATAAACGAGAAATAAACAAAGCCCATACCAAATTGGAAGAGAACCTTGCAAATTATAAAAGATATTACCAATAGATGAAGAAAAAGAGCAATAATTCCAAAGTCCAATCCAATCCTTGCTTGATTCTTGAATTTAAACTAGAATTAAAGCTAATCTATGGATTTGAATTCAATCTATGGAAGTTGATTGTGCAAAAATGAAGAAAAATGCTCCAAGGAAAGTTGTAAAGCCTATCTCTTGTCTCTTCCTCCTCCAAAACCGAAAATCTGCTGCCAAAAACAATTCTGGTGCCTTTTATACACCTCCCAGGATCATGCCACGTGTATAAATCTGAAGAAAAACATCTTGAGTTGCTCGACCGTGCAGGGTTGCTCGAGCAAAAAGTGCTCGAGCACGATTTCATGAAATGCTTAAAAGCTTTGAATTTTCCAGATGCTCGATCGAGCAAGGTTACTCGATCAAAAAGGCTTGAGCAGTTCTTCCTCTTAATTTGCTACGTAAAATCCTTCAGGCAGCTCGATTGAGTTGAGTTGCTCGATCACTTAGCCTAGTCGAGCATGACTTTCAGAAATTGTTTCAGCACTTTCTTCACTGATGCTCGAGCATGCACACTTGCTCAACCGCTGTTGCTCGAGCAGATTTTCAAATCTCATCAATTAAACTTCTTCATACCAAATCTTGACCAAATTCTTCTCAATTCTTCCCAAATTTGCTCTTCTTCCAATTGTGTTTGTCCAAGCCTCTTTATCAACAAAATTTCCTATAAATTAAACATCTCAAGTGTAAATCAATATGCACAATATCTCAATGAATTCTCGCTCAATTAGCAAATAAACCTATCAATTTCCCAAAAAAATATTCACAATTATATTAAAATCTACAGCCTAATCAGTTTTACTCTCGCCAATTTCCGACGGTCACCTGCCCTCGCCAATTAACGAGGGGCGAGGCAAGGGCTGCTTTAGCGAGCCCCATTTTAACGAGGGCCTCTTACCCTCTTTAACCCTAAAACCCTCTTTAAATCCCTCTTTAAACCCTCAATTTTTTGTGGTGTATATGGACAAATGTGTGTTACTATATGGACAAATGTGTGTTATTGTAAAGACAAAATGTATTTTTATAAGAATAAATATGTGTTTTAATTTAATCATCATCCTTTTAAATTTAGGTATATTAATTCATGTAATGACATACTTTTTACTATTTTATATGTGTTATTATATGAAAAAATAATTATTTCTATAGAAATAAATAAATATTTATGAAAAAACTAATATTTTGCCTTATATTAATACACATTCCTCTTATATTTTATGAAAAATTATTTATTTTATAAAAGTAAATGAATATATGTAAAATAAAATTTTTAGTTTGGATAGTAACATATATTTTGCCTTATAATAACATGTATTTGTCCATATAATAACACAAATTTGAAGCAAATTTTTAAATTTGTGTTATAATATAATTATTTGACTTTTTTTAAACCATAATCATTTAAAAATAATAATAAATTAAGCTTATTTCCTTGAAACCCCTGGTATATGAATGAGTTGTGGCCTTGTGGGAGGGAGAAATGGTATATGCATGAGCTTCACTTCCCTGAAAAAGCGTGTGGGTCTTTTTTTTTTCTTAAATTTATTTTTTAACTTTCTACTGTAGACATTTCTATATAAATTTTTATTCAACATTTTATCCTATTTAAAAGTTAAATGTCACGATTTGAAACATTAAATGCCACAATTTGTGGTTCTAACTGCTATGTACAAAAATTGTACACTGCGTTGGACCTCAACCTATAACTAAAGCCCACGTTGAATATTTCTCTAAAAAATGAATTTTTTTTCATAGGCTAGATGATTTATATGTACAATCTCTCCACAAATATATCTCTTTACCTAAGCTAGTTAGATCTCTTTTGTCATCTTGGACTTTGGAATTTGATCTTGTGATGAAGATGTGGGATCTCAAATCCGTGCCTTTAGCTTTGCTGGTCTGATGCGCTCTGAGCCGAGACAGAATCTAAGATTGAGAGATGAGATCTTCCGCTGCTTCGGCCATGGCTGAAGAGGAAGATTAAAGGGTAGAATAAAATTTTCAACAAATTTCTAATATTTTCTAATAAGTTATTTTATGTTATTAGACAAACAAATTATTACCCCTTAAAATAAATTCTCCGTCCCAACTCATTCTCATTTTTTATAAAAGTGAAAAGCAAAGACATGATTTAAATATATATATATATATATATATATATATATATTGAGCGTAAAGTAAATTTAAAAAAAATTATTAATTTTTGTGATGATAAATTTTACTTTTTACAATGAAAAGAAAAAAGGGTTGAAATGCTTCAAAATGAAAAAAATGTGAAAAAAAAATTAAGATAGAAGAAGTGTCTCAGTTCCTATCCTTCGCCTTATCTCATCATCCAACTAAATGGATCCTAAATAATGATACTTTGGAGCATGTAGTCACTCACATTAATTCATAGAAAATGTTGTGTCATTTTATTTTTTCCCCTCGTACTATTCTGACGCCAAAAATATCCTCAGAATCTGAAATATTCATTTACATTTTACAATATGTTGCGTCTTTAAAGTAAGAACTCTCTCTCTCTCTCTCTCTCCCTCCCCGCCAAAATATATATATCTCTCTCTCTCTCTCTCTCTCTCTCATCACTCTTGCTAGGCATGAGCAGTCAAATGCACACTTATTTCAGCCACAGGTTTTCGACAGATTCTCTCATATGATATATCTACAAGGGAAGGAACCACATCACTTTCAAAGGAATGAGCACCACCTTCCACACAACAATAAATTAAAAAGATACTAATGCTTTTATCCACGTGCGTATTTGCATTTCCACCAAGCTGACCCCATCATGCTTCAACCTTTTTTCACGCCTGGTTAAATTGAAAAACTAAAATTAAACACAATTAAATTTTAAGAGTTCTTTTTTTTTAACTGAGCACAATCCAGAATAACTTGCCTTGGCCATGTGTGGCCTCTGCCTGGAAGTAGTTGCACCTTCCATGTTTCTGAATGGCTCAAATCTGATCGGGGAAGCCGCATTAGTTCTCAACGGAACAGAGGTTCTCTGATTGGAAGAAGTTCCTTGCGACTCTTCCATTGCTTGCTTCAACATCTCCACTACTTGACTCATAGCTGGCCGGTCTTTCGGGTTTTTGTTCAAGCATTTATCGGCCAGTTTTGCAATTCTTCGAGCAGCATTCATGGAATACTGTCTTTGGAGACGTGGATCAATGATCATGTTAAATCTCTTACTATCAGCTGGGAACTGTTTCACCCAGTCCAGAAGCTTCTGTTCTGCCAATGGGAGGTTTCTATCTATGGTCCGCCTTCCTGTTAGTATCTCATATAGTACAACCCCGAAGCTCCATATGTCACTCTTGACTGTCAAACGCCCGGTCGCAACGTATTCAGGGGCAGCATACCCACGTGTTCCAACCGGCTGTTAAAAGAAAATCAGACATTATGTATTGTTCTACACTTATTCTTTGACAGAATTAATGGGACATTTGGTTCAAAATTCCTCGATGGGTAATGAACATGGGGTATTTGTGGTGGTTAACGAGAATAGAAAATGATCAATTCACCTCCATTATACTTCTCACATAGTAATGAAACTCAAAATAAGTTGATCATTACCCTATTCTGATTAACTATCTCCTCCCTTGTAATCATTTCACTATTCCTCAACCAATAAATATTTTTTGTCCAACTTATTCCCAAACAATGTAATTGTCATTCTCATTGTAATTTTCTATTGATGATTCTCATTACTATTTTCATTGAAGAATTTAAACCAAGTGCCCCCTGAATACTACTGCAAAGGCAGGAGCGGCCAGAGCATGAGATGAATCACTTTCAGACTAATAAAATCGAATCAAACTTCACTATCCAAGTGAAGTGCTGTTGAAATAATGATATCCAAGACTAGAACAGTACATTCACTTACAGCTGTAGACACATGAGTTCGGTCCCCAGTTGGGCCTTCTCTTGCAAGCCCAAAGTCGGAAAGTTTGGGATTGAAGTCCTTGTCCAGCAGCACATTGGAGGACTTGAAATCTCGATATATAACCTTCCCATGTAAGAGTAACAATGTGTAAGAAATAGCCAAAAAATAAAGCTTGAATAATAGCATGTATAAGGATTGCAATGAGAAGTATTGGGAGATCAATCTAAGATGACAAAGATCAAGAAATACCTGCACTTCCAAACCTTCGTGCAGATATGCCATTCCTTGAGCCGCACCAAGGATAATGTTTAGTCTTGTTATCCAAGGAATTGCTGGCACAGTCCTGTTGAAAAGATGATCTTCCAAGCTCTTATTATGCATGTACTCATAAACTAGTAGTCGTTGGATTCCTCTTTCTCCATCCGTGGAACAGTATCCTAAGAGTTTAACAAGATTAGGGTGATCAAGAACTCCAAGAAATTGGACCTCTGCAACCCATTGTTTATGTCCCTATATACAGAGGAAAACCTGGAAGTTAACTATAAAAAAGAGATGAGAAAACAATAACTCACCATGAACTAATCCCAAAGCATATAACCCAGAACTAGGGCATGGGTTGGATGATTCTTATGTTTGTGCTACGGATTTTAGTGGTTTAGGTTGCCCTTTTGAGTGTTGTAGGTCCTTCTTACTTCATAGTGATGATTCATGGATACAAATCCTAGTGGTTACACATTGTTCTTTTCTCTGATTCTTTCTCATACTGATTGGTTTCATGCATCTAAAATGCTAACGACTGGGTCAAGCAGTTTGTACTTTAGATGACACTTGTCACCTATCATCAAGGTTGTAACATGAGTGTTCCAAGGTTAAATGAATTGAACACGACCAATGGGAAATTATCGTAGTCAATACATGTGTTACTGCAATTATTGAAGTCCATACTTTCTGTTAACAGTGTAACTATCGTTCAACGATGATGGCATGAATCAGTTATACAAAGTTAAGTGGTCCAAACAGAGCACAATGCGACATGTCGAATATTGTAGCTTTGGCCTTAAAGAAAACCGGAAGCATACAAGATTCAAAAGCAGAAAATCAGAAGCTTACATACTAATCGTGTCACTGTTGCTAACATTATCATAAGAGCTTATGGTTAGTTCAAGAATCTATAGTTGCTAAACTTTGTGGAAACATTAGGTGCTCATGATCAAAATGCTCTTTATATAAAGGGAAATTCAAGTTAAATACAAATTTCCAAAAATGGATATTCTGAAGATTTAGAACTTATTACTTACTACCCAACTGGTGGGAAAAGTGGATTTATCAAGAACGCCAGATTTCTGAAGTTGATTAGGGAACAGAGTCGATGATCTTTACATACGTACAATAATAGTATATGCGAAAGAAACACCTAAAGACGATCTTCAGCAAGTAATTCACCGCGAAGCTAACGATGAGAGAGAGAGAGAGGAGCAAATAATTGAAATTGTACGGAGAGAGAAAGGGGTTTGAAAGTTTTTTTTGTGAAGATATACCTGCAATCCTTGAGTATTGAGCTTCTTAATGGCAACAATGGTGGGTTGCTCCTGACCAAGAGCGTTAATCGAGCCCTTATACACACTCCCGAAGCCGCCTTCGCCGATCTTAAGTAGCCTGTTGAAATTGTTGGTTGCTTCTCGAAGCTCCGCCAGAGAAAATTCCCTCGAATTTCGTTCTCGCTCTCTGTACATTTCCTGTATGCTCCTCCGGCGCCGTGGGGAGGACGACGACGTCGTAGACTCCATCGAACCTTCAGATTTCACAGCACGGCACGGATTACTGCCCGGTTTGCTTCTGGCGTTGCTAAATTCAGGCGCTGATCTCCCGGCCCTCGACTTGCTCTTACTAAATATGTCGAAACATTTCATCATCTCCGATCGAGGGTGAAGGCGCGTATGCCTGAGCGTTGGGAGAGAAACAGAGAGAGAGAGAGATTGGAAAGTGATGTGAGGATGAAGACATTTACTCTTGTTTGAAAAGGTAGAGATGGATGGCACGGCATTAATAAAAGGGTATGTTTGGGAAATTTCAGCTCTCTTCTTGTGTCCATACACATACAACACCGCTTCTATTCTTCTATGTTCAGTCCTTCGTCGTCTCGTGGTCAAGATGGAAATACATACTTAAAGGACTTCTCTCACCTGCCCATTAAAAAATTAGTGAGATTCATTTTTTTTTAATTCGAAAATAAATAGTCTCTCGGTTCCCAATATTTATTTTCATTTTTTATTTTGGTTAATTCTTCAAATTTATTCTTCTTTTGAAAAAAAATTATTTTATTACAATATTTATAAGCAATCGTTTTATTCTCTAATGAATTTCATAATTATTTCATAATATCTTTATTTTATCTGTTCTATCTCATTTTTCTTAAAATTCGCATACACACAAAGGGAGTAAATTTGTAGGACGGATTAAGTATTTATTATCACTCCAAAGTGTTTGGGGCTAGAATATATGATGTATTTCCGTCTCTCACCATCACATTGTTACATTACATAGGATGTAAGAAGATAACTCCCTACTTGTAAGAACAATAGAAGAAAACTCGATTAATATGAAGAGAACAATCCAAAGAGTGTTAGCAACTCTTGAATCCTTTTTGTCCATCAAAGATCATCCTATTTATAAAAAAATTACGAGTTGGATCATAATGTGTAACTGAAGATACCTGGAGCCATTGAAAATATCTTATCCACATTTTCCTTGCAGTTCGCAGCCAAAAAAAAATGTTTAGTATCTTCAACTACCCTTGCACAAAAACTACAATTTGAATCGCCGATGTATCGAGATAGTCCACGAGACAATAGATTGTCTTTGGTGGCCAGCTGTCCCCTGAATAATTTCGACATGATAGCTCGATTTCTCCTTGGTGCATAGCTACGCCAATGTTTTCTAGAAGCTGTTTTTTGTCAATACTTTCTTTATCAAATTGCTCATGTTGTAGTGAGAATATGCCAACTTTGTAAAATAAATATCATTCCTAGAATGGATCCATTCCCAGTCGTCCTTCGCATTCCGACTAAGTGGGTACATGTTAATGAGAAGAATTAATTGATTAACTAAGACAATTTCCCTTGGCAGCAATTTCCCTTTTTAAATCTCAGCTCCAACCATTATCCCCCCCTTTTTCCCCATCTCCCTCACCACCTTTTCCTTTTGCTCACTCAATCTATATAATCTACTAAATTTAACTCCTAACACAATATTTTCCACCCATAACTCCCTCCAAAATTTTATTTCTCCACCCTCTCCCAACACCCTCTTTATTTCACTGTATGCACCCCCAATTTTATTTCTTGCACCTCTCATAAAAATCCTTCCACCACCCCGATGACTCATCCTCACACTATCCCTCCCCATCCCCCACATCTCTTACCCGACTCCCACAATAAATCTGTCACATTCCCATGATGGAAAAATTGTTTTGTCGATTGGATAATACAACTGTAAAAATTATGAAAAAGGGATACAACAGGGAAAGAAGAAATACACGGAAATAAAATAAGATTACAATAAGAAAGTGAAACGATCATCGAGTCGAGAAGTCCTCTTCCCGCAAAGCGAATATTCCCTGGTAGTGCTCTTCGATTTAGAATAACGCTCTCAAAGGTAAAACGACGTATGCTTTCAAGTGTGCAGCACTGTAGGACTTGAAGTTCCGGCGAACAGAGGAACGTTAGGACTAGACTGCACCTAGAAGCTATATATGCAGAGTTTGGACAGTGAGATAAGTGTGTAGTGTGTTCTCTGAATGAAATAAGGACACCTATTTATAGGTGAACCTCCACTCGTAACGGGGGAAAAAACGTGTCAGCATTAATGCTAATGGACGGATTTTGAGGAAGGTCAACAGTTACGAGATAGATTGCAATCAATCCGTGTTGACCTGCCTTAAACGAATTTAGCACATTTTTTGTGCTGATACGAGATTATCAGAGCTGAGTCAACTTTAAGTTCATTGAACCTGGCCAGTGCTGAGTCATCTTAGCGTCAGCTTCAGATTCATCGAATCTGTACTATGAAGTCAACTTTCGGTATGTGCTTGACCCATTACCGAATTAATTGGGCTGAACCACAAAACTTTTGTGTTCTAAAAAATTAGATGGACACCAGGCCCAAGTATACCCAAAGTCCAATTGCCAAGATCCAAGTCCAAGTCCAAGACTACGGCCACGGGCTCGGCTCAGCTCGACACGCATGCATGTGGCCATTTTGATTGTCAATCAATCAACTATAGTTTGATTAGCTTCGTTGACTTTTTACTAATATTATGTATATTAGTCTTCACATTTTTCAATGTGGGATGAGAATTAAATACATAATTAATTCTCTCCCTAATTCAATGTTTTAAACTTTCATTTGTTGACTCAATTTCTCACTGACCATTAATTGGTCTTGTGAGTATTAATACATTAAATTCATCTACAACGAGAGTAGAACGCACTCTTATCAATTAACTTTCGAGAAATTAATTTTATTCTATTTATTTTATTGGTTAAACAATATCGATTAATATATTCACCTAGTAGACACAATGCCTTGAACTATTCCACCTTAGTGTGTACCGAGACAGTGAGTAGTGATCCAATACAGTCTCTACGTCCTTTCTTGTTCTCACATTTTTATCTTTTTCGGCCATGGACACCCTTTGGATTCATAAGTGTTTAATATCCAATGATATTTGAAATGACCTCTCATTTCACACTTACATAGGTGAAAACCCCCTTGAGTATTCTGTAATACTCTATCCTTACTAGAACTTTTAGGATTCATTAAAAGTCTTCAGACTTAACCTACACCACCTACGGGTTCTATACTTGGTGTACTATCTTCTAAGGAATGGTCGGATTACCAAGCATTTCGTCTAACTTCCACAATTTAGTTTTCCCGTTGAACCAAGATCTTAGGATCTCCAGTCAACTTGGTCAGGTTACCACTGCTTTAGTTTGTTCGGTGGATTTAAGACCCATTCCTTCTGACAGTTTGGACATTTGATCTCGATTTATACTCTTTGTTAGAGGATTCGCTAGATTATCCTTAGACCTAATATAGTCTATAGATATTACACCACTCGAAATTAATTGTCTAATGGTGATACGTCATCGACGGATGTGTCTAGACTTTTCGTTATACATATCGTTTTGAGCCCTACCAATTGCGGCTTGACAATCACAATGTACCATTATAGTGGGTACTGGTTTATTCCAACATGGAATATCTTCAAGGAAGTTTCGAAGCCACTCTGCTTCTTCACCAGCTTTGTCTAAAGCTATGAAATCAGATTCCATGGTGGGTCGGGCTATACATGTTTGTTTTGTAGATCTCCAGGACACAGCAGCTCCTCCTATAGTGAAGACATATCCACTAGTTGATAACGACTCTTTGCTGTCTGAGATCCAGTTGGCATCACTATACCCTTCGAGTACAGCTGGATACTTGGTGTACTGTAGTCCAAAGTTTAAAGTATACTTTAAGTACCTTAGTACTCTTCTCAGAGCTATCCAATGCTCATGACTTGGGTTGCTCGTGAATCTACTAAGTTTATTCGCGGCACATGCTATATAAGGACGCGTACAATTTAAAATGTACATAATGCTCTCAATGACTCTAGCATATTCTTGTTGAGCTACAGATTCACCATTATTTTTCTTCAAGTGAACATTCACTTCCAAAGGGGTTTTAGCTGGTGGATCATCAAAGGCGTTGAATTTCTTTAACACTTTCTCCACATAATGAGATTGTGCTAAGGATGTTCCATTTGATGTCCTATTGATCTTGATTCCTAAAATCTCGTCAGTTACACCCATGTCGAAGTTCATCCTAACATGTTCTTTGTTTTACAAAGAAGAACATGATCATTGCTCATGATTAGCATGTCATCAACATAAAGACACAATATGATAAAGAAAAATTGTGTATTCTTTACATATACACATTTGTCACACTCATTTATACGAAAGCCATTTGACAATATTGTATTGTCAAATTTCAAATGCTATTGCTTCGGAGCTTGTTTAAGTCCATACAATGACTTCACAAGCTTGAACACATTTTTCTAATTTCCTGGTGCTATAAAGGCTTCAGGTTGATCCATGTAAATTTCTGCATCCATCTCACCATTGAGAAATGCAGTCTTAACATCCATTTGGTGAATCTCGAGATTGTACAAGGAAGTAATCGCGATTAACACCCGAATAGATGTAATTCTTGTTACTGGTGAATAGGTATCAAAGAAATCATATCCTTCGATTTATTTGAACCCTTTTGTGACCAAACGTGCTTTGTATTTATCAATCGACCCATCTGTTTTATACTTTCTTTTAAGGATCCATTTGCATCTTAAGGTCTTACAACCTTGTGGGAGATCAACCAATTCCCATGTATGATTTTGCAGAATGGAGTCAATTTCACTATTTATTGCCTCTTGCAGAGTGGAGCATCTGGTCTTGAAAGAGCATCTTTTATATTCTTTGGTTCATCCTCCAACATAAATGTAATGAAGTCAGGACCAAAGGTTTTAACTATCTTTGCTCTTTCGCTACGTCTCAACTCCTCATTTTCTTGAGTAGACGGATCGGCTTCATCATCAATCTCCTCTTGACGAGGTCTTTTAGTTGAGATCTTATCTTCTTTAGTTTTACTAGGAAAGATATTCTCAAAAAATACTTTGGTTCTCGATTCCATAAATGTTCCTTCACTCATATCAGGAACTTCTAATTTATGAATTAGGAATCTATATGCACTACTATTTAATGCATAACCTACAAAAATACAGTCCAATGTTTTTGGTCCAATCTTAACTTGCTTGGGTAGTGGCACTTCTACCTTTGCTAAACACCCACACACTTTGAGGTATTTATGTGATGGTTTACGCCCTGTCCACAATTCATAAGGAGTAGTGTCCTTAATTTTGTGTGGAATTTTGTTTAATATGTAGTTAGCCGATAGAACGGCTTCACCGCACATATTTTGCTGCAAACCAGAGCTGATCAACATTGTGTTCATCATCTCCTTTAAGGTCCAGTTCTTGCGTTCCGCAACACCATTTGATTGAGGTGATTTGAGAGCAGTTGTTTGATGTATGATACAAGAATCATCACATATTTTCTCAAACAGTGCTACATATTCCCCACCTCTATCACTACGAACCATTTTGATTCATTTGCTTAACTGGTTTTCCACTTCATTTTTGTATAGTGTGAAAACATTAAATGCTTCATCCTTACTATGCAAAAGATAAACGTGACAAAACCTAGTACAGTCATTTATGAACGTGATGAAGTACTTATTTCCACCTCTAGTTTGAACAAATTTTAAATCACACACATCGGTATGAATTAAGTCTAGAGGTTCAGTGTTTCTTTCTATTGACGGAAAGGGTAGTTTTGTCATTTTAGCTTCCAAGCATATTTCACATCTTTGATTTGTTTCAACATTTTTAATTTCAAGTAAATTTAATTTTATTAAACGTTTTTAGATTTACATGTCCCAATCTACAATGCCATAAGTTAGAGCACTCAACAATATAAGAGGAAGTAGAAACTTCTTTATTCTTATCATTATTATTTCCCTTGGGGAGTACAACCATGGTGCTCATCTTAAATAAACCATCGTGGAGATAGCCATGACCTAAATACACATAATACTTGCTAAGAACAACTCTATTCGAATTGAATACAATTTTAAAATTATTCTTTACAAGCACAGATCCAGAGATCAGATTCTTGCGTATGTCAGGGACATGCAGGACCTCTTGGAGAGTGAGGTTCTTGTCAGTGGTCAGCTTCAGAACGACGTTGTCAACCCCTGCCACCTCAGACGTGGCTTAATTTTTCATGTGCAGCTTCCTCCCACCAGCAGGCTCATAGGTAGAGAGAGTATTCTTATCAAAACAAACATGACAAGTGGCTCCAGTGTCAATGAACCATTCCTTCTGGTTGCCCACCAGGTTCACTTTAGTGATCACAACAGCTAGATCATCTTTTGTGATGTCCATTTGGGCCACATTTGCCCTTGATTGTTTCCCCTTGATGTTTTCTTTCTTTGGGGCTCTATAGTCTTCGGCCATATGGTTTGGTTTTCCGCAGTTGTAACAATAACCATTAAATTTGGATTTTGTTCCAACTGGTTTTTTCCCCTTGTTATTTGCTGGCCTTTTTCTCTTCTTTATTTCCATTAAGTTGGCTTTAGCTTCATCAGTATTTTTAGTTCTTACCAAGCCGCCTTCATGGATTTGAAGCTTTCCAATGACTTTTTGTAAAGTCATGCTATTTTTTTTTAGCTTCAAGTGACTTTGGAAATCCCTCCAACTTGGAGGCAATTTTTCAATAACTGCAGCTACTTGAAAAGCATCTGGCAGTGTCATTCCTTCTGCAGCAATGTCATGCAGAATTAATTGAAAGTCCTGCACTTGTGCAACAACATACTTAGAGTCTATCATTTTAAAGTTTAGAAACTTTCCAACAATGTACTTCTTAGTACCAGCATCATCAACCACATATATGGCTTCTAAGGAATTCCATAATTCCTTAGCCGTGGTGATCTTCTAATAGACGTTATATAAATCATCTACCAGGCCGCCCAGAATATAATTCCAGCACAAGAAGTCAAAATACCACCATTGGCTTCTGACAGTTTTATTTTGTGGATCGTTCTCAATGACCGCAGGCGGATCCTCAGTGAGAAATCTCGCCAAAGGAAAAACGACGTATGCCTTCAAGTGTGTAGCACCGCAGGTTTTGAAGTTCTGGTGAACAGAGGGATGTTAGGACTAGACTGCACGTGGAAGCTATATGCAGAGTTTGGACAGTGAGATAAGTGTGTAGTGTGTTCTCTGAATGAAATGAGGACACCAATTTATAGGTGAACCTCCACTCGTAATGGGGGAAAAACGTGTTAGCATTAATGCTAACGGACAGATTTTGAGAAAGGTCAACAGTTACGAGATTGATTGCAATCAATCCATGTTGACCTGCCATAAACAAATTTAGCACGTTTTTTTTTTTGCTGATGCGACATTGTAAGAGCTGAGTCAGCTTTAGGTTCATTGAACCTAGCCACTGCTGAGTCATCTTGATGTCAGCTTCAGATTCATCGAATCTGTACTATGAAGTCAATTTTCGGTATGGGCTTGACCCATTACCGAATTAATTAGGCTGAATCACAAAACTTTTGTGTTCTAAAAAATTAGATGGACACTAGGCCCAAGTACACACAAAGTCCATCCAAAGTCCAAAGTCCAATTGCCAAGATCCAAGTCCAAGTCCATGGTCACGGGCACGGGCTCGGCTCGGCTCGTCGCGGGCGATCATGTGGCCATTTTGATTGTCAATCAATCAACTATATTTTGATTAGCTTCGTTGACTTTTTACTAATATTATGTATATTAGTCTTCACATTTTTCAAAGTGGGATGAGAAATTCTCTCCTAATTAAAAGTTTTAAACTTTGATTTGTTTACTCAATTTCTCACTCACCATTAATTGGTTTTGTGAGTATTAATACATTAAATTCATCTATTCTGAGAGTAGAACACATTCATGTCAATTAACTTCTGAGAAATTAATTTTATTCTCTTTATTATATTGGTCAAACAATACCAATTAATATATTTAATACTTACTTAAATATTAAATATTTCCAACATCTCATATTTAGATTTCATCGCCCTCACCCACAATCTACCCTATTCATTAAGAAAATGCTGAATCCATTTCTTCAGCAACACCCTATTTATTAGTGAGATTCATATTAGGGACTGCTTGGTTAATGTTTGATATTATTTATTAGACATAATGCATCAAAAGGCTCATAAACTATCAACTTTTATTTTGAAAAGTTCTCAAATTATTTTTTATTTTGAAAAGTCTTTAAATTATCAATTTTTATTTTACTAGGCCTCAAAACTATTCTTTTATTTTAAAAGACCCTTAAAGAATAGATTTTTCGTTATTTTATAAGACCGTTTTTGACAATTCAAGAGAGATGCATTTTTTTTTTTGAAATTCAATTTTAATAACATTGAATTTGGTTATTGAACATTTTCTAATTTAAAATACTAAATTGGTTTAGCAAATTTTTTGAATTTTCGTTACTAGGGGCCTCATGAAATAAATATTAATAGTTTAAGAGTTTTTTAAAGAAAAAATAGTTTAGGGGCCTTTTGAAATAAAAGTTATAGTTTGGAGGCCTTTTGATATATTCTGTCTTATTTATTACACATGAATGAGATCATAAAAATAAAATAAATAAAAGTGTAATCACTAACTTCATAGTGATTAATTCTTTAATAATACCCATTATGATTCTCATCTTAAATTCATATCAAACGCTTCCTTAATTCGAGTTGACGTAAATTCTCAAAGTATTATTGTTATATATTTCATATGTTTCTCAATTCATGCACTACCTCTATCCATCTCTACTTTTATTGTAGAAGATGATATTATATTTTATTTTTTAAATATATGAGTATCAAATTCAATTATAAAATAAAAATATTTAATTGATTTTTATAGGTGTAAATTATTATTATTTAAATGTGAAAGTAGTTGTTGGATGAAGGGAGTAATATTTGTTAAATTGGGTATGTCCATCAACCCATGCAATATTTTTTTAGAAAATAAATAAAATTATTTTATCATTTTTAATTGTATACTTTAAATTTTTTTTCTATATTACACCATATAACATTATTTTTTATACTTTGTAATTTGTTTTATTAAGTAAACAGCCCCTGCATTAAAATTCATGCAATTAATTAATGTCACATAAGTTAAAACATGATGGAAAAGTATGATATGAAAATGGTTCATGATAAGTTTATTATGAACAAATTTTAAAGTATCAAACATTTAATCAGGTGTATCAAAAATCTTATCAGGTGTATCAAAAATTGATGTCAATAAAATTTATATATTGACTTTAGCTTTTGATAAACTTGATGAATATTTTAATACACTTGACCAGATATTTGATATATTAAGACAATTTCATGATAAGCTTATCATGAACTATTTTCACATAATATCTACTCAAACATGAAAAAATTGAAAAAATGAAATATTTATTAGGGAAAAAATGAAAATTGCCTATTTTTATACGAAAATCGAAATAAATATTTTTTTCCACCCACTTAACATACAATATGTTTTACCTATTTTAAAACAGGACTACATTACTCTTCTTATAAAAAAATAATTTTTTACCAAGATGACTCACTACTATATCCTACAAAATAATATAAAATTGACAAAGTCATCTATACCTACATTTAGATGATTTAAAATTATTTAAATTAATTATTATTTATTAATATTGAATTATGATTAATTGAATTTCTTGGGTAATGAATTTAAAATTTTATAAATTTCAAATAATATAATTCCGCTAAAATATTTAAAAAAATAATTAAAATTAAAATTAAAGTTCAATATTTTAAAATTTATTCATTTAAATATTTTACTTAAATAAATAAAATAAATTTAAATTATAAATTTAAAATTCATAACTCAAATATTATATAAGAAACATTTTTTGAGCAAGTGTAACTTAGGCTCCCAAGTCCCAATACATAGAATGCAAAGACAATGGTCCACCTAAATTCGATTCCATACAATGGATACTCAAAATCCATATGCAAAATTCTATTACTTTCGTTTGAAAAAAATTACATTTTTCAAATTTATTCTATAAAAAATTGAATAAATTTAAAATAAAAATATTTTATTCAAATTTTAACTCTTAAAATTTATAATTCACAATCTTCACTCTATAAATTTTACTCATTTCAACTTTTTAAAAATACAATATCACTCAAGAGCTAGTCTCTTGTGCACCAAATGCATCATGCAACTCAAGTTTATTTTTTAAAAATTATACAAAATATTATTGTAAAGTCACATAATTTATTCGAGAAACACGGCGCCAAGCCCCTCCAGTCAACGTTCAACTATAAGTCCTCAACGACAACAACACTCTTCATCCACAACGACATCCCCATAGGGAGTCCAAAGGTGAATACTCAACAAAGTCATTCCAACAAGACAATAGTAATTGGAAATAAAGCTCAACGACCTCGAATTAACGTCCAACCCCAAAGTCAACTCCGGACTAGCTCCGACAAATCAACAAAGTCCTTCCACAAGGCAACGTTAATTCGAAATAAGGCTCAACGCCCTCGAATTAACTTCCAACTCCGAAGTCAATTTCGGACTCAACTCCAAAAATCAACAAAGTCATTTCATAAGGCATCGTTAATTTGAAACAAGTCTCCACGCCCTCGAATTAACGTCCAACTCCCAAGTTGTCTCGGATCAACTCCGAGAAACTTGCAACACAAGTCAAGACCAAGCCAAGACTCGAAGATGAGAATCAGAAGATCAAATAGAGATTTGACCAAAACAATCGCTTGATATTTTAAATTCAATTATTCTTTGTAATTCCTTTTCACATTATTAATAAAGAGTTATTAATTTTTATGAGGAAATTCACAGGTTACAATATTTAAATTATATTTTTTTGTAGTTATTTTATAAATTTTGTAATATGCATTATAAATATATTATACTACATGTATTATAAGTTTTACTTCGACACAATTAATATTTTCATTAGTAAATTAACTAATAATTTTTGGTAAAGATAATCAATTCTAATAAATGAATGTTCTTTAGGAAAATAATTAATTCAATATAAACAAACTTGATATTGTACATAATTTTTTATCAGACATTCTGACGCTAAATCATAAAACACAAATTTAATTGTACCACTTTAATATAAAGTTTCTCTAAATTAATATATTTATATATATTATAATTAGATATTCAAAAGTAAGAATGAATGGTGTTATTATCTTGTAAATCTTGGTTTACTAGTTAGATCATCATACTCTAAATCGTAAATCACAATTTGTATCATATCAGTCTATATTAAAGTTTATCGAAATTACCTAGTTTATGTAGGTTTTATTTATAATAAAATTGGATTTAAAAATAAAATAAAAAATTAGTAGTGTCCATACCTTGTGAGTCTCAATTAAATATTTTGACCATCGAACCATAAATCGTAAACTATGAGCACTATTCTACCATTCTAAATTAAAATTTATCCATAACACTTATTTATCTAAGTTTATGTTGGTCCCGAAACGAGTAAATCAGTGTATGGGGAGAATACACTGATGTCAGATTTTCCCGAAAATTCTCAGGAAAATGCTCTTTCAGGCTTAGTCAGGAAGATCCTAATGTGTTCACTATACTGATGGTCCTCATGGGCAGCAGGGACAGATCAATCAGGAACCAGATAGGCTAAGTTTGAGAAAAGTGCTCTCAGAAGCTCAGTAGAGATAACCCACCTACTGACCACTTTGACAAGCTAGTCAGTTGGATAGTTATCTCAGTAAGCTAGAGTACGTGCGGAAAGTGAGCCCTTAAGTTTTTCTACTCGTTTTTAGTTCCTGAAAACTTTTGTCAGTATTGCTGAGGAAACTGTGGTTAAGGCTGGTGCACAGGTTTAAGACTTAGGAGAATTGGTTCCTCCTGATTATTTTAAGACTAATGCGAATATGTTCAGTTTATAATGATGACAATTATGGTCCTGAACAAATATGTAAATCAGCGCACAAGGACATTTTTAACATGGTTCGGAGATAACCAACTCCTACGTCCACGGCCTGATTTAACAGGAAGTTACCCTCTACCACTGAGGATAGGTACTTGTTTTTAACGTGCCAAGGTGCACGAGTAGCCTTCTTCCTCTTTTAGGAATCGACCCCTGAGTGTTTTACAAGTCTCAGTCCTTCCAACCAAGCTTCTCACAAACTGAGGAGTTTGGTATTCTGATTTCCAACTAATTGTGTGTTAATCCTTATAACAAATCAGTTCTAAGGGTAGGATTAACACTCTAAGCAATATACAGATGGAGATTCCTACTACAACACTAGGGAAATTTAGAACTTCGGAGTGTTGCTTCAAGTATGCTTTGAACGCTTAGAATCTTGGATATTCCGTGCTTAGAAATTTCCCGTAACCTTGAATGGGAGCAAGGTCATCTGTATTTATAGGGAGATTTGAAATAGATCCGTTGGAAGAGATCCTTTCAAATCTGCCTATTTAGGTAGGTGCAGGTGGCAGTTGTACTTAATTTGACCTTTTCCATACTAAGTATGGAAACTACTCTGATCCGCCGCCTGCAGGTCTGAGGCGCATTAAATACGGCATAGTCTCCGTACTTAAATGTCACCTCCTCACTTGTTGTTTGTTCAACAGCTAGTTTGTCGGCTTTGACTTTCTGATCCTCGTACATTTATAACTCTGAGTTTCTCGTTCTCTACTCAGAATAAATGTTTGTCTTTATTACGGAGATGCTGACATTCCTTTTGTCCTCAGAAGTTAGCATAAATGCTAACTCTCCATTGCAAGTGTAACCTTTCCTTGTCAGGACTTACAAGTATCAGTTTGACTGATACTACGCCCAAGTCAGGATTTATTAGTGTCACAAGTGACACTCAGCTTGATCAAGGTTACACTTGCCCTTTACTGAATGAGTACTATCCTGACCATGCTTAGACTGCTCAGTAGGAACATCATCAGTAGATGATTTCAGGATGACTTCTACGCAGCTTCAGGACTCTTTTCAGGTTTCTCAGGTTCAGGTTCAGTTCGATCGTCTTCAGGACGAGCTTGGACCTTCACGTTTGGACAACACTTCTAACTTCAGATCTTTGGGACATCACCTTCAATCTTCAGTCTTCAGCATGTTCCCCCTGAACTGAATACCTGTAAATAGAAAAATTTATTCTAACCTGACTATCCTGAAACTATTATCCTAACGAACTATACTTAGGCATATTAATCAAGGGGTTTTGGGATCTAATCAAAATCATCAGATTGTCCCAACAATTTACTTATATTATAATTAGATATATAAAAAAATATTGTCACTATCTTATGAATGTTGATTCAATATTCCAAATACTTATCCACAAACTAACGTGTTTATATAAATTTTAGTTATATTATAATTAGATATATAAAAATAATTAAAAAATTAGCAGTGTCACTATCTCATGAGTTTTGAATCTTGATTTAATATTATGACATTAAACTCCAAATTGATAAAATAAAAAAATTCTAACAGATTATTTTAAAATAATTCAAATATCTTATTTAAATAAAAATATTAATTTACATATATATGATAATTAAAATGGATCAATTTTAAATTACTAATACACAATAGAGATAATTCAAAGATGTTATTAAAGATTATTAATTTAAAATATTTATAGGATAATGAAAACTGTACTGATTGGTCTCATTGATAATTATTTTTTAAATAAATATAATATTAATTATAATAATATTTGATTCAAATAATTTGATAATTTTGTATTGGTTAGATTAAATATTATGTAAATTAAATCAATTCGATCAATAATATCATTATCTTGAATAATATAATAATTTCAAATTTAATACTTTTTATAAATATTATATTACAAAAAATTGAATATTAGATTTAAGATATTTGAGTCAAATATATTAGATTGTTTCCATGACATACAATATTACGAACATATTTTTTTCCCCTAAAATCATGTCAAGTTAGTTTAATAGTTCACTTCAAATAAAATCAGAACTATTTATCTTCCTACTTTTAATCAAATAAATTCATAAATAAAATAGATTACATATATATTCTTTTAAAAAAATTTACTTTAAATATACTTTATTCAACCGGTAATGATGACGTGACACAATTATTTTCCTAATTTTTATGTATTTAATTGTATATAAGAGTCACATTTTTTTAATTCATCAAATTAATTTCTTTTTGTTTCTAATTTATTTACATATATTTAAATAAATTTTTTTAACTCTATAAATTTAATATTTTATACTACTAAAAAATTTAATTTGTTAGTTTTTTATGTATTTAATTGTACATAAATTCGAATTGAGTGACATTTTTTTTTATTCATCAAATTAATTCTTTTTTTTCTAAAACATTAAATTTAGTAAACGTTGTTTATGTAAACAATTTTTTAATGAAACATTAAATTTATAAAATCAAGATGAAGATGATGAAGATTAAAATAATATCAATTAGAAATTAAAAATATTTAGTAGTGTAAAATATTAAATTTATAAAATAATTTTTTTTAGTGAAATATATATACAAATTGGACTTATATACAATTAAATGCATACAAATGAACGCAAAATTTTATTATAGTGTAAAATATTTTATTTACAAAACTTAATTAGTAAAATATCTATATATACAGACATTAAAGTTGATTTGAGTTGTCACTATTCATCTAAAAAAAATGCATAACTTTTAGAAATGACAGTGGGTAAAATTTTCCCCCTGGTTATATTTAATTAGTCGGGTCACTTACAAGTAATGCCAAAATATGTAGTAATACTACAACTACGGCCACCTATGTGTCACATAATACATCTAGAGCCAAAATAGCCTTTTACATCCACAATTGTAGCCTAAAGGTTATGTTAGGTTTGGGGCAAAAGCCTAGTTGTGTACCGTTGAGTATAGTCGTGTGCTATAGTACATATATGTGTACCGCGAATGATGGATGTGTACAAGTGATGTGATGTTTAGTCAAATCAAACAATGTTCACGTCAAATCATACATTGTTCATGTCAAATCTTACACTGTTCACATCAAATCATACATTATTCACGTCACATCTCATAATTACCTATTTCCGGTGATCGATAGTACAATATGCGGGTGTACCATTGAACTAATTATTGTATCATAGTTATTATTGTAATTTTTTTTATTTTCTAGACAATCAAATTTCTGGTCAGTCTCTTTTCCGGCAAATTACATGTGTATTATTGAGATATTTATTGTACAATTGAATTTGCGTTTGTACTTAAGAAGAATGTACTATAGACTTCTTTAAGAAGTGTTAAATCCATCTATTTACGTTTTATTAACAAACAAAATGCAATAATCACTATCATGAGCATGATACTTTTTTCTCATAAAAGCATACTCATGATTTTTACTTCAATATTGAACAATTTACTCACTGTAAAAATCTCCCCAAAACTTTTAAGGGCATATTGAAATTAAAGATGTTGGTTTCTAATGAAACTCCTAAAATCTACCAATGTCAATCCCTAGTTTTCATTACTACACATATACCGTAAATTTTACCTTTAATCCAAAAAATTTACATACATATCCGCACTTAAAACATATCAAATTAAACTTTACTTATAAAAGCGATTAAAGAACACATGTGAAAGAGGGAAAAAATTCCCAGATAGAATAAAAAGTTGAAGCACTAATTCCAACCTAAACATCCATAGTAAAAATCAGAGCATTGGATGTTACCGTTTTGTCATTTATATTCGGAATAATTAATTCACTCCCTTAAGAGTTTGGTATACCAACCGACACCGCAAAGTCGCCGTCCACCGCCTTGAATTGACGAAGTCGCTGTCAAGCCGAAAATTGAATTTCTGCCGTCCGATATCGGAATTCACAGCAATAGTCAACACGCCTCTGCAAATCGGCCGCAACAGCCATGAGGTGGTGTCATCATCATAATCCACCGCCGCAACAGACAGGCTTTCGGTGACATTTTCTCCCTGCGCTGTGAAAAGCAGTCCGATCGTCGCCGTCTGTGGGAGTCCTGGGCTCGTGGATCTGAAGCCAGCGCTGTGAGCCACCGGGAGATCTGGGTGGGTCATGTCCTTCATCAAAGTTGTACATGTGTGCATTCCTGTTGCTGTGCCATTGTGCGACAACCTCTCACTCCTCGTCGATGCGCATTCGCCGGTTGTCGTCTCCATCCTGCACAACCTTTCACAGTCGGAGGAGAGATAGAGAAATTTAGAGAGAGAGAGGGTACTGAGAGAGAGAGAGAGGTAATTTTAATTGGGACAGTGATTGATTTGATGGTACAGCTGTGAGGTAGGGTATTTCGGTTATTATCTTAATTTGCCAAAGTATTGGGGAAGGAAAATGGCCTTAAATGTGATTAATGAATAGTAGGTGGCCTTAGTTGTAATTTCATTGCTAAACATAATTGTGGTTGTAATAATGTCCTTATATGTAATTAAAGTAAAGTGGTATCTTTAGTTGTAATTATGGTTCTAAAAGAGCCCTAATTGTAATAAATTCATCAAAAAAATTATGTTTAATTATTTGTGCATTTAATCATTTCCGCCTAAAATATATTTTCGTATTAATTAAATATATATATATATATATATTACATTCATATTGTAATCATATTTATGTACCATAAATAAAAGATCTTTTCGTATTAATTAAATAAATATTTTATTCTTCATTCATATTGTAATCATGTTTATGTACCATAAATAAAAAGTCTTTTCATATTAATGAAATATATATTTTATTCTTCATTCATACTTTAATTTTCATGTGTATAAATGGGAGTTATGATGATGATGTATTCACAATATTTCTTCATTAAAAAAAAGAATTATTCACTAAATTTTCAGGTCAAAGAAGAAGATGGCGAAGATTGTGTTGTCATGTTTTTTTATGCTTGTCCTGTTTTCTCTATCGTGTAAGACTTCCATCAATTTGTTTTAATTTTATTTTCTTAGCTCTTACTTGTCAATATATAATTTCATACACATTTTTTAATTCTTATAAAATTACATTATTAAACATTGAAAATGTTAATTGTAGATGAAGTAATTTATTGTTAATTGTTTGATTGATGCAGTTGAGCAAGGGGAGTGTGGAACTTGTTTGTTGACTGTAGATCAACTGAGTCCGTGTGATTTGATTGCGTGCAACAATTATTGCAAATCCACATTCGGACCAAAGCTCGCGAGCTATAATTGCTTTAGCATAGGCACTCAACCCTCGGTATGCCAGTGTGTTTATTATTGTTAAACAAAAGTAACAAGATATATATATATATATAATTTGAGTCAGAACAATAAATTAGTTCTAAATAATTATATAAGGTATTTGTATGGCTCTATCTCGATGAATTCAAATTAATATTTTCTCTCATATTTCAATTTTATTTCCAACTTTTATTAGTCGAGTGCTCTTCCACGCAAAACAAACTTAATTTAATGTTAATGGAGATGAATTTTTATAAAATAAGGAACTAAGAATCACCTTAATGTCTTGAATTATTTGAAATTTATGATATGCTTTCTAATTTGAGGAAAGGATATTTTATTAAAAGCAAAAAGAAGAAGGGTAACGATCCCACATTTCAGGATGATCGAACAAGAAAGGTTGAAGTGTGAGCGGGCCTCATTAAAACTCTTGTCGTAAACCCCTCTTGAGAAAAAAAAAAAACGATCTCAGGCGAAAAAGAGTTACCAACCGCTCAAACTTAATGTACATTTTAGGCGACGCTCCGAATACAAGCGTATATAAAAAATTAACAAAATTAACGACTGAGCAAAATTTGACAACATCCCTATAAATTAACATCTATAGTATGTTTTGTTCATATTCGAAAACAATAAATCATGATTAATAAATTGTGGCTGCTGGGCTAGCCATAGAGAAAATTGTACTTTTGGTTCCACAGAACACACACATTTCAAAATGGTCACAAACATTTCAGATTTGGTCCAATTTTTTTTTTCTTTACACAAATGGTCCTAAAAGACTAAACAAAATATACAAAAATCATCCCATTTTTTGCAAAGAAAAATAAAAATAGGACCAAGCCTGAAATGCTTGGAACTAATTTGAAACGGGTGTGTGTCCTGTGGAACTAAAAGTGCAATTTCCTCGTCAGTCATATATCTCGTTGTTGGTGATTAGCCAACAAATCAGCTATTGTATTTCTTTCTCTATAAATGTGTGAATATTGTACCTTCAATCCTTCTGATTCTCCCATTACAAAACTCCAAAAAGCTTGAACCCGCCATGAAATAATAGGAGTAAAAGTATTTATTACCAAAATAGAATCCGACTCAAATCACAATTTCTGCCACCCTTTCAATTGAGCAAACTGAATTGCAGAAATTTCTGCCTATCTATTGGAAATCCCCATCCAAAGTCCTCTAAAAGAGCCTCCACAAAAAGAAATATTTTTTTTATCAAATATCGGCTGTAGATAAAGGGGAGAAGACTTTTTTATGCTATTAGAGAAGCCTAAGTATTTTTTGTTGGAAAAATATATTTTATGTCGAATGGATAATACAACTATAAAAATAAAAAATAAAACTAAAAAAGGGATACAGCAGGGGAAGAAAGATACACGAAAATAAAAGATTACAATAAAGTTAAAAGGTAGACGTCGAGTCGAGGAGACCTCTTCCCGCAAAGCGAATATTTTCCGGTAGTGCTCTTCGGTATGGAATAGCGCTCCCAAAGGTAAAACTACGTTACACCTTCAAGTGTGCAGCACCGTAGAACTTGAAGTTCCGGCAAACAGATGGACGTTAGGACTAGAATGCACCTAGAAGTTATATGCAGAATTTCAACAGAGAGAGAAGTGTGTAGTGTGTTCTCTGAATGATATGAGGACACCTATTTATAGGTGAACCTCCACTCGTAAAGTAGAAAAAATTGTGTCAGCATTAATGCAAACGGACATGTTTTGAGGAAGGTCAGCAGTTATGGAATTGATTTGCAATCAATCCGATTGACCTGCCATAAATGATTTTTGCACGTTTTTGTGCTGATTCGAGATCATATCAGAGCTAAGTCAGCTTTAGGTTCATTGAACCTGGCCAGTGCTGAGTCATCTTATCGTCAGCTACAAATTCATCGAATCTGCACAATGAAGTCAACTTTCGCTATGGGCTTGACCCATTACCTAATTAATTGGGCTGAACCACAAAACTTTTGTGTTCTAAAAAATTAGATGGACACCAGGCCCAAGGCCCAAGTACACCCAAAGTCCATCCAAAGTTCAATTGTCAAGTTCCAAGTCCAAGACCACGGCCACAACTACGGGCTCAGCTCGGCGCACGCGCGTGTGTGTGGTCATTTTGATTGTCAATCAATCAACTATAGTTTGATTAGCTTCGTTGACTTCTTACTAATATTATGTATATTAGTCTTCACATTTTCCAATGTGGGATGAGAATTAATTATATAATTAATTCTCTCCCTAATTCAAAGTTTTAAATTTTGATTTGTTGACTCAATTTCTCACTCACCATTAATTGGTTTGGTGAGTATTAATACATTAAATTCATCACTCCGAGAGTAGAATGCACTTGTATCAATTAACTTCCGAGAAATTAATTTTATTTTCTTTATTTTATTGGTCAAACAATACCAATTAGTATATTTAATATTTAATATTTAATTAAATATTAAATATTTCCAACAATCCCCCATATTAGTTACACCCATAAACATGCAGACACACAGCCCAGTCCAAGTGAGACGATATTATATTTGGACAAGTAGCTTGGAGCTTTGAACCTTCCATAGTTCAACTAACCGGATACACGGTGGCCTAGTAGACACAATGCCTTGAACTATTCCACCTTAATGTGTACCAAGACAGTGAGCTGTGACGCAATACAGTCTCTACGTCCTTTCTTGTTCTCATGTTTTTATCCGTTTCGGCCATGGACACCCTTTGGATTCATAAGTGTTTAATATTCAATGATATTTGAAGCGGTCTCACACTTCACACTTATATAGGTGAAACCCCCTTGAGTATCCCGTAATACTCTATCCTTAATAGGACTTCTAGGATTCATTAAAAGTCTTCAGACTTAACCTACACCACCTACGGGTTCTATACTTGGTGTACTATCCTATAAGGAATGGTCGGATTACCAAACATTTCGTTTAACTTCCACAACTTAGTTTTCCCATTGAACCAAGATCTTGGGATCTCCAGTCAACTTGGTCAGGTTACCACTACTTTAGTTTGTTCGGTGGATTTAAGACCCATTTCTTCTGATAGTTTTGACATTTGATCTCGATTTATACTCTTTGTTAGAGGATCCGCTAGATTATCCTTAGACCTAATATAGTCTATGGATATTACACCACTCGAGATCAATTGTCTAACAGTGTTATGTCGTCGACGGATGTGTCTAGACTTTCCATTATACATATCGTTTTGAGCCCTACCAATTGCGGCTTGACAGTCACAATGTACAATGGTACTGGTTTATTCCAACATGGAATATCTTCAAGGAAGTTTAGAAGCCACTCTGCTTCTTCACCAGCTTTGTCTAAAGCTGTGAACTCATATTCCATGGTGGATCGGGCTATACACGTTTGTTTTGTAGATCTCCAGGACACAGCAGCTCCTCCTATAGTGAAGACATATCCACTAGTTGAGAACGACTCTTTGCTGTCTGAGATCCAGTTGCCATCACTATACCCTTCGAGTACAACCGGATACCTGGTGTACTGTAGTCCAAAGTTTAGAGTGTACTTTAAGTACCTCACTACTCTTCTCAGAGCTATCCAATGCTCGTGACTTGGGTTGCTCGTGAATCTACTAAGTTTATTCACGGCACACGCTATATCAGGATGCGTACAATTTGAAATGTACATAATGCTCCCAATGACTCTAGCATATTCTTGTTGAGCTACAGCTTCACCGTTGTTTTTCTTTAAGTGAACATTCACTTCCAAAGGTGTTTTAGCTGGTGGATCATCAAAGGCGTTGAATTTCTTTAACACTTTCTCCACATAATGAGATTATGTTAAGGATATTCCATTTGATGTCCTACTGATCTAAAATCACATCAGCTACACCAATGTCTTTCGTGTCGAAGTTTCCTCCTAACATGTTCTTTGTTTTACAAAGAAGATCATGATCATTGCTCATGATTAGCATGTCATCAACATAAAGACATAATATGACAAATCCTTTTTGTGTATTTTCCACATATACGCATTTGCCACAATCATTTATACGAAAACCATTTGACAACATTGTATTGTCAAATTTCAAATGTTATTGCTTCGGAGCTTGTTTAAGTCCATACAGCGACTTCACACGCTTGCACACTTTTTTCTCATTTCCTGGTGCTATAAAGCCTTCAGGTTGATCCATCTCACTATTGAGAAATGCAGTCTTAACATCCATTTGGTAAATCTCGAGATTGTACAAGGAAGTAATCGTGATTAACACCCGGATTGATGTAATTTTTGTTACTTGTGAATAGGTATCAAATAATTCATACCCTTCGATTTGTTTGAACCCTTTTGCGACTAAACGTGCTTTGTATTTATCAATCGACCCATCTGCTTTATACTTCCTTTGAAGGATCCACTTGCATCCTAAAGTCTTACAACCTTGTGGGAGATCAACCAATTCTCATGTATGGTTTTGCAGAATGGAGTCAATTTCACTATTTATCGCCTTTTGCCAGAATGGAGTCGATTTCACTATATTTCTCGATTCATAAATGTTCCTTCACTCATATAACTTATGATTTATGAATTAGGAATCTATATGCACTACTGTTTAATGCATAACCTACAAAGATACAGTCCACTATTTTTGGTCCAATCTTAACTTGCTAGGGTAGTGGAACTTATACCTTTGCCAAACATCCCCACACTTTGAGGTATTTATATGATGGTTTCCGCTCTGTCCACAATTCATAAGGAGTAGTGTCCTTACTTTTGTATGGAATTTTGTTTAATATGTGGTTAGCCGATAGAACGACTTTGTCCCATATATTTTGCAGCAAACTAGAGCTGATCAACATTCCGTTCATCATCTCCTTTAGTGTCCAGTTCTTGCGTTCCTCAATACCATTTGATTGAGGTGAATATGGAGCAGTTGTTTGATGTATGATACCAGAATTGACACATATTTTCTCAAACGGTGCTACATATTTCCCACCCCTATCACAACGAACCATTTTGATTCGTTTGTTTAACTGGTTTTTCACATCATTTTTGTATAGTTTAAAAGCATTCAATTCTTCATCCTTACTATGCAAAAGATAAATGTGAAAAAACCTAATACAATCATCTATGAACGTGATGACGTACTTATTTCCACCTCTAGTTTGAACAAATTTTAAATCACACACATCAGTGTGAATTAAGTCTAGAGGTTCAGTGTATCTTTCTATCGACGAAAAGGGTAGTTTCATCATTTTAGCTTCTACACATATTTCGCATCTTTGGTTTGTTTCAACATTTTTAATGTCAAGTAAATTTAAATTTACTAAACATTTTATGGACTTTAGATTTACATGTCCCAATCTACAATGCCATAAGTTAGAGAACTCAACAATATAAAAGGAAGTAGAAGCTTCTTTATTCTTATTATTATTATTTTCCCCTTGGGGAGTACAACCATGGTGCTCATCTTAAACAAACCATCGTGGAGATAGCTATGACCTAAATACACAGAATACTTGCTAAGAACAACCATATTCAACTCGAATACAAGTTTAAAATTATTCTTTACAAGCACAGATCCTGAGATCAGATTCTTGCGTATGTCAGGGACATGCAGGACCTCTCGGAGAGTGAGGTTCTTGTCAGTACTCAGCTTGAAAATGACATTGCCAACCGCAGCCACCTCAGACGTGGCTTGATTTCCTATGTGCAACTTCCTCCCACCAGTAGGTTCATAGGTTGAGAAAGCATTCCTGTCAGAACAGACATGACAGATGGCTTCAGTGTCAATGAACCATTCCTTCGGGTTGTCCACCAGATTCACTTCAGTGATCATAGTAGCTAGATCTCTTCAGTGATGTCCATTTGGGCCACATTTGGGCCAAATTATATAGATGGATAGGAAAATGCTTAAGGGTTTTGGCATCATCAAAAAGGGGAAAATTGTTGGGATATAATCTAAGTGTTTTGATTTAGATCCCAAAACCCCTGATGAATTGCCTAAGTATACTACAACAAAAAAGGGATTTCCAGACACTGAAAAGTGCCTCGATATATACTCTTTTGAGGCACTTATAATTTTTAAGGCACTTATCAATTATGCCTCAAAGTATCGTGTCCCAATAGTGTTAGAGGCACATTTTAAGTGTCCCTTCATCAATCGCTTTCCAGACATATACGTATGCCCTGATATTGATTTGTCGAGGCACATAAAAATGTCTGTAAAAAATTTAAAATTCTGGTAATAAGTCTATAAGGACACTTATTTGTGTCTACAAAAGAAATAATTGGGCACTTATTTGTGTCCTTAAATGAATATAAAGACATTTGTTTGTGCCTTTTAATAAAGTATCTGGACACTTATTTGTGCCTTCAAATAAAATATATATGCACTTATTTGTGTCTCTAAATGAATAATGAGACACATAATGTGTAGCGTCAAATCTTTATTTATGCCTCAATATTAATTTTTTGTGTCTTTATATGAAATTTAAGACACTTAGTGTTCTTTAAATAAATGTTGGGACACATAATGTCTCTTCAATACTCAACTTATGTCCCAAAATTAATTAGTTGTGTCTTTAAATAAAATTTTGAGACACTTATTTGTGTCTTTAACTTAATATAGAGACACATAATGTATAGCATAAATCCTTTGTTTATTCCTTAGTGCACTTATATGTGTCTTAAAAAGTAGATATGCAACACTTGCTTGTGCATTTTAGATACATCTTGTGCCTCAAATTTATATATTAAGGCACATGTACCTTTTAGTCAAATTTATATATCTATACACTATACACAAATATACATGCAACTATACATCTACAAATAATTATAATTTACATCAAATGCAAATTTACAATTAAAATTTATAATATCATTCAACTCAATAATCAAATAATCCAAAAGTATATCAAACAAAAAACTCAATTCAAATCATTCATCATGTCCAAAATATATAAAAAAACTAAGTAGTCATAACATTATTTTAACACAATACGAAGTGTAAAAAGGAAGGTTGATTGTTCTTGTTCTAAGAAATTCTTGCATCAATGTGCATCTTCATCCAAGGAAACCTGCATATTGGATAGAAAATATCAACAAACAAATTGGAAGTACAATAATGCTTAAGCACGCAAATGATTATTTAAAAATAAATGAATAAGAAATTCACAAAATATAGAATACAATTAAGACAGAAAAAAATACCAATGATAAAGGTCAAGCAATAGGGGCTCCAATAGAATCTCCAATTGATTGCATAAGATCATGTGGATAAATCAACATTTCTTCACCCTTCAAAATAGACTGAACCACTACCTCGCAGATCCCTGGCCCAAGGTCCCTACCATTGAGTATAACACCACCTATCGCTCGTAGAATGCCAATTACAACAGTTTCATTAAGATTAACAAGACTTTTCAGTTTCACATAGGCTTCAACCTTAAATTTGAGACTTATTAATAACATAATATGAAATCATGTGTTAACTTAACTTCACATAATAAATACTTTAATTTTGTGTGTTTACCCTAATGCGAGTTGGACGACTAATTCCGGATGAACTCTGGTTGTTTGCAGATAAATTTGGAGCTATTTCTGGGTGTGATTTGCTATGCACCAAAGTTGTTAACTCTTCAATTTTTTCTTTCAATGCTCTCATTTCTTCCTTCTCTTCCATTGACTTTCTATAAAGTGCATCACGACTTGGTCTCCCACCATAGACATCAGTTGGTTTAACTCTCATACCATACATACGCAATCGCCCATCTTTATCCTTACCCATTACCTTTGCAAAAGCATCCTCAGGATCATGCATAATATTACAATCACTTGAATTTCCATCATTTTGTGTACCTAACTCTTTCATTTTTTCCTATAAAATTATAAATATTGTGTTAACAACTAATTAACTTACAAATGAAAGAAACTGAATTTACATAGAATGTATGTTAAACTTACAATAGCCTCTTATACTGCCTCACTCATAGGCGAACCATCTGAAGGACAACAACACTTTTCAAATAACTATGCTCTTGTAGGATATCTACCCATATGATCATGCTACAATAAATTTTTATCCATTAATATTGGAAAATAATGTATTAGAATTAAAAATTAATAATTTATAATTACAATGCTATTTGAATTCAATATTACCATTATTTCGCTCACTACTGCATAACTTCTTTTGCCCATTTCGCTCACTAAGTTGCTAAATTACCAAAAGAAAAAAAATACTAACAAGAAGAAATGTTAAAAAATAAAATTATTTTAAAATAAGTAATGTTATACCTGTGCTTTGTAACCAATATTCAAGTATTTGTTTGTATTGGTCTTCATTTACCCTGTCAGGTAGTTCGAGCAATTGTTCTTCAACGGGCACACTTGGATCAAAGTTTAGATTCTTCAATTGGCACTTCCAATTTCTCCATTTGTGGTTAATTGATTGCAAGATAAATGTGTCACTCCCGGGACGTAGATTAAACCTTGACTGTAAAAAAAATGTTATACTTGTACAAATTTAATGTGCATACTAACAAAATACAAAGATACAAATAACAACCTTCACTTCTTTAAGCATATCTTCCTTATAAGAGTATGGCATCAATCGCCAATCCGTATAATTTAATGGGCAATATGACCCATTCCTAGCAAGTGTACCCAAAAAATGAGCCAACGTGCTTGTTCTCTTTTGATCATTTGGTTGGCCAAGATCATTGAATGAAACATTAAGTTGTTTACTTATGCCCCAAATTTTAGGCATACAAGTAGGTCCTCTCGCCCTCTTTTTTTTTATTGCCATCTACAATAAGAATATGTTCATAATATATCATGTCTATCAATCATATAAACATAATAGAATAGCAATATAAATTGATACTTACTTACCTGGCTGAGTTGTGACATTACCAGTTGAATTTTGATTTGGTCTGTCACTATCTGCCTGAACATTTTCTCTTATGTTCCTTTGTCCTAGAAAGGCAACAACTAAAGTTGATATAAAAAATGATTAAATAAACATCAATAAGTCAATTAAAAAAAAAGGTACAAAAATAAACATAATTGTAACAAATGTTTACTTGTAAATATTTGTCTAGAAAACTTCTAAGATCTGCTAATTAGGTACATACAAAGTGAAAAAGCACAAATTTCATATATATAATCAATGATATACTTAAATAATGATATATTACAGTAGTTTAGAAAATTTCAAATCATAATTACAATTTTATGTATAATTTAAATTTAATTTTAAATAATTAAAGTTCTAAATACAATATAAACTTATACAACAAAGTGACAAAAATTTTGTGCATCTGACTTTGATAACTTCAAAAAATGTTGCAATCAATAATTTAAATCTATCAATATATTCACTACCTAAATATTATCAATTAATCAACTATTTTTAAAAGACAAAGTTTGTTAATAATTATCATGTGTCACTGCAAATGATCTTCCCCAATAAACTAAAATTAATGGATAATGTATGTGTAAATTCAATTAGAATAGATAAAGAAAAATATAAAAAATTTATGCAAAATTAGATATAAACTTACCAATCTGGATTTCAACTGAATCATTTTTGGAATCAGTGATGGTGTTAATATTCTCACGCCTTTATTGCCTTACACGTTTGCTACGAGGTCTTGTAACTTGGACATTTTGAACTTGATCTACGCCTACACCACATACATGGGATGATTCTAAACAATAGTTAGACTAGTAAGGTTGTATATATGATTGCATTATATAATATTTCATAAATAAAAGTATCAAAATAAATCAAAGGAAAGAAAATATAAACTATTTGGATTTCAGTTGCATCATTCAAGAGACTAGGCATGACTTTGTTTTGCTCAGGCCTTTGCTGATTTGCATGTTTGCCACGTGGTCTTATACTAGGCATGACTTTGTTTTGCTCATGCCTTTGCTGATTTGCATGTTTGCCACGTGGTCTTGTTAATGGTGCCATTGCCTGCATATATTAAAATAAGATAATATATAAGATTAATAAACTAAAATATATGTAACAAGCTCAATGGAAAAGTATTAGAATTAACTTACCAGTAGAGAATCATAATAATTTTGCCAAAAAATTAAAAAAAAGTAGCTTGTACAGAAGCGAGATAACTCACAATGATATTTGGATCGAAGGAAGCTTCAAGTTATATGATGGTAATTTCCGAGTCCAAACGACTATTTAAGGAAGTTACTCTATCTGAAGTAATGTTGAAAAAAAAATCAATGTATCATTAATGAAACAGAGGCTAAGACATCATACAAGTGGATTATGGCAACAACATTTCACTTGCAATATATTCAATCGCAAAGAAGTAAGTTATTAAAGTATCAAATAATAGCAAGCTGACAGGGGATTGCTGCCTTTGAAAATGGTACTTTCATAAGGTACAATAGTCACTGTTGATTAAAATGTATAATCACTCAGATGTTACAAAAAATAAAAGTTGGACACTACATTCAATTTCAATATGTTAGAATTTATCTTTTCCAACAAGCTAATACAATAGCCACTGACCTTTTGTTCAAAAAAGATAATAAGTCATTTCCACCTTAGGACAATTAATTACATTTCCTCTTAGATATTTGTGGGGCCTTTTACCAACAAGATTTTAACCAAGTATATTTATTAATTAAAAATAATATAAGAGCTAAGCCAATGGAAGTAATACTTTAAAAAATTATGAAAAAAACTGTTGCACAAAATAAAAATATAAAGTAAAATTAATTAAGAACTAGTTATTGAAAAATAACTTAATGAAAATTAAAAACAAGGGGAATTTATGACAAGAGGAATTTTGCTTTAGATGATAGAAATATTAAGAGTGACTATGAGGAAATTGAGAAACCTTAAAAACAGGATGAGGCAAGATAAATTGATTATATTAAGCTAAGTGATGATGGTGCTCATCTAACTGAGAATGCTTAAGATTTATTATTTGACTATTAAGATAACAAGTAACTTGATGAATAATTATATTTTTATTTTTTAAAGCATATCTCTTTATTCTTTTTAATTCTTGTCATGGAGTTACAAATAAGCAAAGTAACCTTACGAAGGTATTCTTCGTTAGTGCTTCAAAAATCCTTTTCACATTGTGCTTTTAATAACTATTTTAAGCACATTCTGAAATATATTTGTACCAAGGCATCAATTACAAAATACCTTATAAGTTGTTAATTCTGAAGTTTAACCTATTTGAGTGATTATGTTTATAATTGTAAAAGAGCTAGTAGAGCTTGTGTACAGGGGAGATCATTGACAGCCTAGTAGTCCAACAAAAAAATTATTTCCCAAGTTCTTATTATAGTTAGATTTCATGAAAGATATTTAAATTTATGTATTTAACTTTCAATTACAAGTGAATTTATCCTATTTTTTATCCTAATTTAAAATTTTACCTTGAATAATGTCTCTGCTACACATTTGACCCCAAATCATACTTTGCTCACAAATTATTCAATTAAGCTATAACTACAACAGCCACACCATGCTTATACAAAAAAAAAACATCTGGATAAAGACAAGAAAAATTAGCAAACTATGTGTCTCATCCCCGTTCCATCTTCATTAATCTCAATGGAAACTTCATAAACTATAACTAAGGCAATCATTATTTCACCTTCTACATCACATTATCCCAAATCTGTTTCTTTCATTCCAGAATCTACATTATAAATGTTATTAGAATTTCATACTTGGGGTGCATGGTAATTCCCTTCCATATACAATATAAGATACACTTCAATATGATCCAAAATTTTATATAATACAGAGCAATCACAGACTCCTATCAAGCAGCAATTTATTTTTTCATTCTATATGGCCCAAAAAGAGTGATGTATAAAATAAAAAAGATAACTATTAGAGCATCTAGTTTAAGTTTTCAGAAAGAAATCTTGTGCAGTTCTGAACACCAACATGGCTCAGGATAACACGAACAAATTTTATTTTAAAGAAATTGACACATGTAACAGAAAAATAATCCCATTGAACTTCTAAAAAAACAAATTTTCTGGAAAAGAAATTTTTGTTTAGCCCTTTGCCTATGTAAAACTTCAACAAAAATTAAATAATTCTTTAACCAATATAGCAAACGCATCTTTAATTTATCAAGGAAAAAACATTGGCTATCGAAAAGAAAAATAAAACTCAATATCGAATGGAAACTTACCGATCGTAAGATGCCACACTTTGTCGGTAATAGGAAGCTCTATTTCGCCCTTCTCTTGAAGAAGAAGACGTGCTGTAAGGACTAATGTTCAATCTCTGGATTCACGCCGAAAAAAGCGGTACAGCCGCGCACACAGCACATACACACCACACGACCCTATTCGCATTCAACCGCCGCTGCACCGCAGTCCGCCTGAAGTTGCAGCAACCGCCGATCGAAGACTCAACGGCCTGAAACACCAATCAAAGCTTCATGCCGCTCGGGATCGTGGACGGAAAGGAGAAAAGAGGTTGTGGACAGAATCGTTTATTTAGAAGAAGAAATAGACGGCTAGGAGAGAGAGTGTGTAGGGCTCTCAAAATTGCAGAAGAAAATTTTACTTATGCCCTAATTTTTTCTAGCCCGGGAAAAATAATTATTATACCGACAAATACAATTTTTGCAGGAATATTTAATTAGGTGCCTCCAATTATTAAGTCTAAAAAAAAATTGTCAAGTGTCCCGAAATTATAGCATGGAGACATTTATTAAAAAATGACCCAAAAAAAGTGTTGTAATATGTTATTTTTTTTTGTAGTCAGGCTAGTTTAGTTCAGGACTAGTCAGGTTAGAATAGGTTTTCTATTCACAGGTAATCAGTTCAGGGGGAACGCATTGAAGACTGAAGATTTATGGAGACGTCTCAAAGATCCTAAGTTAGAAAGGTGTTCAATAATAAAGGTCAAAGCTCGTCCTAAAGATACTCAACCTGAAGCTGATCTCAGAAGAACCTGAAGTTGTCTTGAGACCCGTCGAAGACGACCCTGACAAATCCCACTGATATGTTCCTATTGAGTATTCTAAGCATGCTTAGGACATGACTTACTCAGTGAAAGCGGAAGTAGCTTGAGTAATCAGGCTGAGCGTTCATCTACTGACACTCATATAGGCCTGATGAAAAGTCTACTGAAGCAATGGGAGTTAACATTTATGTTAACACCTAAGGACAGTAAGAATGTCATCAACTCCGGAGAAGACAAACATTTGACCTGAGTAAAGTGCAAGACACTCAGAGTTTTAAATGTACGAGGAAGGATGAAGTCACATAAAAAAACTAGCCGTTTCAATGGAGAGCCAATCGGATATCGACAATGCATGTACGGAGTCTGCGTCGCATTTATTATTCCTCGGGTTTTGCAGCAGCGACCACAGAGTTTCTCTTTTAAGCATTGGGAAAGGTCAATCAAGTACATGTCAGCCTGCACCTACCTAAAATAGGAAGATTCGAAAAGATCTCCTCCAACGGATCTATTTTGAATCTCTCATATAAATACAGATTGCTTTGCACCCATTCAAGACTAATGGGAGATTTCCAAGATATCAAAATCTCTAGATTCCAAGTACACAAAGCATACTTCAAACAACACTCTGCAAGTTTAAATTTCCCTAGTGTTGTAGTAGGAATCATAATTTCTATTTTGCTTAGAGTGATAATCCTTATCCTTAGCCTTGTTTTGTTAGCAATGATTACCACAAACTTAGTTGGAAACCAGAAAGTCAAACCCCCCAGTTTTTGAGAAGGTTGGTGGGAAGGACTGGGACTTGTAAAACGCTCAGGGGTCGAGTTTCTTAGAGAGAAAGGAGGTTATTCATGCACATTGGCACGTTAAAGACAAGCACCAATCCTCAGTGAAGAGGATTGCTTCCTTTTAAATCAGGTCGTGGATGTAGGAGTTGGTTATCTCCGAACCACGTTAAAAACGCCACTGGGTGCTGCTTTACTTTCTTGTTCAGGATCATAACTGTCATCATATTAAACTGAACATTCAGCATAAGTTTTACAACTTCAGGTGAGACCAATTTCCCTGAGCATTAATCAGTGCACCAGCCTTAACAACTATTTCTAAGCAAAACGGAAAACAGTTTTCAGGACATAAAACAAGTAGAAACTTAAGGGCTCACTTCCGCATGTAACTCTACCTTACTGAGATAGCTAACCAACTGACAAGCTTTTTAAGCGGTTAGTAGGTAGGTTATCTCTAGTGAGATTTTGAGAGCACATACTCAGAACTCAGCCTATCTGTTTCTGACTGATATGTCTTTGCTGCCCTGAGACCATCAGTTCGGTGAGAACTAGTAGGATCTTCCTGATTGAGTTTTGTAAGAGTATTTTCTGAAAATTTTGGAAAATCTAACATCAGTGTATTCCCCCCATACACTGATTATACTCATTTCGGGACCAACAAGTGGTACCAGAGCAGTGGTTCAAAAGATCACTGGCTTTGAGTACCAACAGTTTCAGGAGGTAAAACTTTTGGTGGTCTACCTGAGCTAGATCTTTGTTTCTGAAAATTTCATTCTCATGGCATCCTCTAAGCGCCTTGAAGGCAACCTTTCTGAGTTCTCTGTGATAATTATGACTATTGGAAGTTCACGTTCTTGCCCATCTCTACTCCATTCACGATCAGATGTACAGGGTGATCGAGGAAGGACCTATCAAGTTCATGACCAACCGATCAACCACTTGGCCTGTATCCGGAGGTGTTCCAGTTCCTCAGCCAGGAGATGAGCCTGTGGAGAGGTCTGTGCTTACATCTGACCAGATTAAGCAAATCGGACTGGATAATGTTGCTAAGAACATTATACTCTACATTGTTCTGTATGAGGATTCAGTAAAGTTAATGCATCTGAAGACTGCCAAAGAGATTTGGGACACTTTGGCAGAGATGAGTGAATGATCTGAGAATAAGTGAGATTTGGCAATCAGGGAGTTTGTAAGCTTCAGGATGCTGGAGGGAGAGTCGATTGACCAGATAGAGTCTCATTTCATTAAGCTGATGAACGAGCTGGCAACCCTTGGGAAGGAGGTTCCCTAGAGGGAGATGTCTGCAAAAATCCTGAACTGTCTCTATGAGAAATGGGACACAGGTGTTATCATGTTGAAAAACACCTAGGACCTTACGAAAGTCTCAACTACTTATCTTTTCTCTAAGCTGAAGGCTCTAGAATTCAACCTCGACAAGAGGAAGAAGAAAAGTGAGGTCAGTGAGGACACTAGTGAGGTGAAGACGCCTGAGAAAGAAAAGAGCCTAGCTCTTAAGGCCACTCCTGAGCCTGAGGCTGAATCCAGGTACCTTAAGGAGATGAGCAGAGACGAGCTTGTCGAGGAATACAGCCTGATTGCCCGAAGGTTCGAGAAGTTCAACTCGTGATTTGGCATGTATAAGAAATTTTACACATATTCCAGGGACAGGAGAAGATATTCCAGCCCTAGGAAGTCAAGCCCCTGGAGGGGAAGAGAGGAGTGGCTCAGACTCCAGGAGGGAACGTGAAGAGCCTAAGCGCTAGAGAGAAGAGAGAAGCTCCAGAAGGAGAGACGAACAGGATCCCAGAAGATCCAGCTCCAGACAAGAAAGAAGTTCAGGGAGCCGTAGGGAACATGAAGGTAAGAAATATACTGATAAATCGGGTGCTAGTGATGCAGATCAGTGCTATCACTGCAAGAAGACCAGACACTATCAGTACGACTGTCCGGAGCTCAGTGCTCGAGAGAAAGAAGATCGAAGAGCGAAGAGAGATTTGAGGGTGTCAGATTGAAGAGCTATGCTTGCTGAGGATTCCTCAGATTCAGATGGCCCAGGACACCGATCCCCTGATCTCTTCTCCGACGAAGAGTATGATGACATCTGCCTCATGGCAGGTGATGAGGTATGTTCTTCTGCCTCTTCTCCTGATCACGCACCTGAGCTTAGATCAGACTCAGCAAGAGATCTTGACCTTCAGCTCTCTTTAGATCAATTGATGGCCAATTTCTCAAGGCTCCAGGAGACCCATACTCACACAGTGGAGGCACTAGCAGAACTGAGTGATGAGAATACTCGTCTCGCTGATATTGTCAAGGTTAAAGACACTGATGACGCACTGTTGTCGGTGAGACTACATGAACAACTCCTACACACTGTAATGAGTTTGAGAGGGTTCAAAGTGAAGTCGAACCACTAAGAGCTCTCGTTGTCACCCTGACTATATCTCGTGATATTGAGGAAATCATACTTCAGGAAGAGTGTACGGCTAAATTAGTCGATCACCTCAATGCTGAGCGTAAAGCTCACAAAAATGAGTGTGAAGCTGAGATGCTCACTCGTCATAGCTATCTGCTACCATACACAACTGAAATTGAGTCCCTGAGAAAAGAAAATTAACACCTAAACTATCAACTGGAGAAGTTATACCAATCAACCCAAGTGGTTGAGAAGTTAACTATGATCTCCTAGCGGACTGATGGTGCTAAAGCAGGGTTGAGTTACGACCCGGAGAACTCTCAAGATCGAAACGGAGGTGCTTCAGGCAGCAACTCCGAAAGGATGTTTGTCTCTGCCCAAACTGATGACAAAGGCAAAGGTATTGCTCATCAAGATAACGACTCAGGGAAGGATGCAGAGCCCGCTGGACCCGTCAGGCAACTAACTGAGGAACCAAGGCCAGAACCTGAGGAACATGCCAAGAAACCTCATCAGGCGCTGAGAAAGAAGGACAAGGGTAAGTCTAAGGCTAAGCTCAGGAACAATCAGGTCCGGAGGAACTCTATCCCAAGCACATCTAAGGCTCAGCCTAAGGTTGCTCAGGATGGAGGAAATTCGCGAACGAACTCTACTCCGAGTACGTCTCAGGCTCAGCCTAAGAACACTCAGGGTCAAGAGAGTTCGAGAAGGAACTCTTCCCCGACTAAACCTCAGGCCCAGCCGAGGAATACTCAGGACAGAGGGAATTCAGGCCAAAGGAAGCCTCAGGCCAAACCAAAGGACACTCAGGTCCAGAAGCCTCAGACGGGGCACAGGACCCATCAGGAGTGCCCTAATCCTAAAAGGAGAAGGACAACCCGGGTGGTTCCTGAAGGGCGACAGAATCCTAATTCCGATAAAGCTCAAACCAGACCTCATGTGCCTAGAGGTCAGGAATGAGCAAATCCTTCCCAGGACACACCTAGACCCACTGCACCCAAGCCAAAGAGGAACTGGAGACCGGCCCCCAAGAAGAAATCCAGGGCCTCTGCACCTCAGGCCGACACCCATACATCCTCGACTTCCAAGGTGCCCAGGAAGAAGAGAACGGTGTTTGTAGATGTTTCAGGAAGACAAATCTATACCTCTGATGCTATCAGGGTAGTAAGACAGGTTTGGATTCCGAAAGGTATGGCTGACACCATAGGACCCAATACAAGATGGGTACCTGAAGCCTGATTCTTTTTAGGTCGATGCGGGCTGCAAGAAGAAGAAGGATGATCCAATGAAGGGGGACTGGTACCTGGACTCAGGGTGTTCGAGGCACATGACAGGTTTCTGCGATCTCCTTCAGGATTATATTGCTCAGGATGGCCTGCATGTTACCTTTGGTGATAACACTAAGGGTTTCACCAGAGGGTCTGGTACTCTTGTTATCGGCTCAATCTGAGTACTTAATGTGTCCTATGTTGAGGGTCTTAGGCATAACCTGTTATCTGTTAGTCAGTTTTGTGACTGTGGATATAGTGTAGAGTTTACATTAATTGTACCTTTTGTTAGTACATCAATTGTACCTTTTGTCAGTTTTGTGACATTGGATATAGTGTAGAGTTTATTGCTGATAAACTAAGGTAATGATGTGATGTAATGGGCACAGTACACGATGTGAATTGAACAGTGATACACTTCACATCAATTGTACTTTTATCAGTGCATTAAATGCTCAAATAGTAGCTGATGTACAATTTTATGAACTATAGTATACTCGTTTACTCACAAGTACACATATAAGCTCAATAGTACATTCCTACATATTTTGGCCCTCATTGTAATCACACAAATTAGATATCCTTCTTTGTGGTTTGCCATGTTAAAAGGTATCTACATGTAAGTGACCCTAATTAGATATACTAGTTGTAACAAAGATATTTAAATAGAAATATTACAATAGAATTAATCATATAATAAACTTATTTGAATGTAGGGTTTGATTTTATTTTTTAAGTATTATTATGCTTTTATTTTGTTTCAATTCACCTATACCGCCACCGAAACCTAATCATAACTAGAAATACTAATCTAAATTTATGTAATCGATTTATTAATACTAGAATATTAAATATATAAGTACAAATATTTCTATACCGATATATAAATACTCTTTAATAAACAACTAATTCAAATACATAATATTGCTCTAATTAAAAATTGTTAAAATTATTAAATTTGTAAAAGTTTTATGTGTAATATAATTACATATGCAATTAAAAAAATAGTAGAGTGTTTTTTTTATTAGTCTCGATTCAATATTCCAACCATTGAACTCTATATCGTAACCTATGATCCTATTATACAATTTTAATATTTAGACAAAATTAGTACCTTTTGGTAAAAATAATATATACCTTTAAATAAAATAACTAATACTAATACATGAATACTCTTTAATAAATAACTAATTCAAATTCAATACTTATATTATACCGTGTTATGTGTAAAGATAAGCTGAGTTTGAATACTGAAGATTAGTCAGGAATCCTGATCCTGAGGTTTTGGATCCAGAGGAAAATTCCTGAGGTGACATCCTTGGCCTGACAGAAACTGGTCCTGAGTCTGAGTGAAGGTTTCATCCTGAGTCTGAGTGTGTTGATCCTGACTCTCATCCTGAGTGTTCAGGTCAGTGAAGGCACTTGTACTGAAGACTCAGTAAACCTGAAGGCGCTATCCTGAGAAGATCATCCTGAGCTGAAATCACCTACTTCCTGAGTCACTCATCCTGAAGGCATATCCTGAGTTGTCAGCTGAGTATGGCGAAGGCGATTTCGACTGAGTGATAAAGTTGGTTATTTGGACAGCTGGCGAAGCAATCCTATTGGACGCCGGAACAATTATTCTAGGCAGTTCTAACCATGCAAATTAGTTGATTGGTTAATAGTTTAAAGGCGGTTAAGGGATAATTCTATATATACGTATTCAAACCAGGCGTAGACTAATGCACTCAATACTTAGAGAGATTAGAGTGAGAAAGCTTGTATTCTGTAAACATTATTCATCTATTAGTGAAGTGAGGAAACCCCATCCGTGGACGTAGATCAATTTGATGGAACCACGTAAATTGCTTGTTCTTTTGATTTCCATTTTATTTTTGTTGAGTGTGTTCTTGGGAATTCTTCACAATTGTTTTGATTACTTGAAGTCTTATTGAGATCGATTCATTCCGGTTAAATTTCACAACAATTGGCGCCGTCTGTGGGAAGGGGAGGAAGAATTGACCGGGTTAATCATCAATCATGGCATCTACCAAGTTGGATTTTGAGAAATTCACTGGAGCAAACAACTTTGGTTTGTGGAAGATCAAAATGAAGGCTCTCCTGACTCATCATGGGTTAGCCAATGCCCTGAAGCCTGAAGATCAATGGCCATCTACTTCATCAGAAAATCCAAGCAAGAAAAAAGAAATATTGGAAAAGGCACATAGCACAATCATCTTGTGCTTGGAGGATAAACCTCTGAGGGAGGTGTGCAAGGAGAAGACAGTCATTGGTGTTTGGAGTAAATTGGAGAAGGTGTATCAGACTAAGTTTGTCACCAACAAGTTGTTTATGAAGTAGAAACTGATTTCTTTCAGGATGAATGAAGAGAAGGAGTTGATTGAGCAACTTGAGGAGTTTAACATGGCTGTTGATGATCTCGAGAACCTAGGAGTACAAATTGATGATGATGATGATAAGGCTTTGATGCTCTTGAATTCTTTGCCTAAATCCTTTGAGAATTTCAAGGATACTCTACTATTTGGGAGGCAGGATCAATTGTCCTTTGATGATATTTTGGGTGCGCTGAAAACAAAGTCTCTTCAGCTACAAGCTGATAAGAAAAATTCAGTTCAGCCTGAAGGCTTGAATGTCAGGTTCAAGAAGGGCAAGAAAGAGTTTCAGAAGAAGAAGAAGAAGAAGAACACAAAGGGGTCAAAATCTGGTAATTTTGTTGAGAGGGGGAAATGTTTTTCTTGTCACAAAACTGGTCATCTCAAGAAGAATTGCCCTGACAGGAATAAGAATCAAGTGGAAGAACAGAGGGTATGATAGTGTTGAGGTGTTGACGGTTACTAACCTGAAGCTGAATGATGAATGGGTACTAGATTCAGGATGTTCATTCCATATGTGTCTGGATGAATCATTATTCAGGGAGTTGAGGAGGTTTGATGGAGGCTCAGTTGTGCTAGGCAACAATCAAACATGTAAGGTGAAGGGGAGTGGTTCTGTCAGGATGAAGTTACATGATGGAGTAGAGATGATACTCTCAAATGTGAGGCTGGTGCCAGAACTAAAGAGAAATCTGATCTCCCTGGGTTCCCTGAATCAACGGGGTTATGAATTCAACATTGAGGATGGTTACATCCTGATAACCAAAGATAAGAAGGTATACATGAAAGGCAAGAAAGTCAATGGGTTGTATATCCTGATTGGGAGCACTTCTTCTGGGTCAGCAAATAATGTTATGGACAGCACTGAGACAATGATATGGCATAAGAGGTTAGGCCATATTAGAAAAAGGGGGCTCCAAGAACTTTCTAAGCAGAAGGTATTTGGAGATGGAAATGTACTAAAAATGGATTTCTGTGATCATAGTGTACTGGGAAAATCCAAGAAAAATTCATTTCCAAAGAGTAAGAAAACTACTGATGCACCTCTGGATTATGTTCATTCTGATATCTGGGGACCAGCTAAGATGGAGACTCATGGAGGTGGAAGATACTTCATGACAGTCATTGATGACTTCAGCAGAAAGGTATGTGTGTTCATACTGAAGTAGAAGAGTGAGGCCTTGGCAAGGTTCAGAGATTGGGTCAGTGAACAAGAAAATAAAAGTGGAAGATCCATTAAATATCTCAGGACTGATAATGAATTGGAGTATGTGTCAGAGGAATTCAACAATTTCTGCAAAGAAAGGGGGATCACTAGACATAGAACAGTTCCTGCAAATCCTCAGCAGAATGGTCTTGCTGAGAGGATGAATAGGACAATCCTGGAGAAGGTCAGAAGTATGTTGTCAGATGCAAAGCTACTCAAGGTGTTTTGGGGGGAGGCAGTCAGTACAGCTTGTTATCTCATTAACAAGTCATCATCCTCAGCTATTGAGTTCAGGACACCTTATGAGGTGTGGTATGGGAGGATCTCTGATTACAACAACCTGAAGGTCTTTGGATGCTCAGCTTTTGCCCATATCAGGCAGGACAAGCTGGAACCTAGAGCACTGAGATGTATCTTTATTGGTTATCCTAAGGGAGTAAAAGGATACAAGTTATGGTGTCTGGAACCTGGTCACAAAAGGTGTATTGTCAGTAGATATGTGACTTTCAATGAGAAAGTCATGGGATACAATCAGGCCATAAGCGCTCAGGACTCGGATGGTATTCTTTCAGAAGATGGATTTCAGGTTGAGGTGGAGAATCCTGACAAGAACTCAGGACAAGCAGACACTGAGTTAGGTGAAAGGAGTCTGAGGAAAGTGATACGGATGAATGTTCTGATCATTCAATTTTAGATACTGAAGGCAAAGATCTCAGGAATTATAGTCTAGCAAGAGATAGACACAAGAGAAGCATACACCCTTCGACTAGATTCGGTCAGGCTGACATGGTGTCCTATGCCCTGATAATCGCTGAAGAGATAGAGCATCAGGAACTACAAAGCTATATATGCTGAAGCTGTGTCAGGCAAAGATAAAGAGAGATGGATATTGGCAATGACTGAGGAACTTCAGTCATTAGAGAAGAACAACACTTGGACACTAGTGAACAAGGTTCAGGGACAGAAGGTAGTCAGTTCCAAGTGGATCTTCAAGAAGAAATCTGAAATGGGGTCAGGTGGAAGAGAGAAACTGAGATACAAGACAAGACTTGTAGCCAGAGGTTTCACTCAGAGAGAGGGGACAGATTTCAATGAGGTATTCTAACAAGTTGTTAAACACTGTTCAATCAGAATTCTATTGTCAAAAGTTGCTCAGGAGGACTTAGAGCTTCAACAGTTAGATGTCAAGACAACCTTTCTACATGGAGATCTGGAAGAAACGATACACATGCAACAACCTGAAGGTTTTATTCTACCAGGAAATCAGGAGAAGATGTGTCTACTGAAGAAATCATTGTATGGACTGAAGCAAGTTCCTAGGCAGTGGTATAAGAAGTTTGATAGTTTCATGATCTCTATATGCTCTACAAGATGCAGGTATGATAGTTGTGTCTATCTTGAAAAACAAGGGAAGGAAGTACTCACATATCTGCTGCTCTATGTGGATGACATGTTGGTTGCAAGCAAGAGTCCTGAAAGAATTCAGAGGTTAAAAGTAAAACTGAGTAGCACATTTGACATGAAGGATCTGAGAAATGCGAAGAGGATACTGGGCATGGAAATGATCAGAGATAAGGACAACGGAAGGTTGTTCTTAACTCAGAAGGATTACATCCTGAAGATACTCAGGAGGTTCAACATGCATGAATCTAGGATTGTATCTACTCCCCTTGGTCAACAATTCAAATTGACATCAGATCAGTGTCCGAAGTCAGAAGAAGAGAAGGCACAAATGAGTAAAATTCCTTACTCAAATGGAATTGGTAGCATCATGTATGCTATGGTGTGCAGCAGGCCAGATTTAGCACATTCAGTCAGTGTGGTCAGTTGATTTATGGCAAATCTGGGAAAGACACATTGGGAGGCTTTTAAGTGGATTATGAGATACTTAATAGGAACTGAAAATCTGGGGTTACTCTTTGAGAAGACTAAGGACAGCACACAACCTCTGCAAGGATATGTGGACTCAGATTATGCTGGAAGCATTGATACGAGGAAATCCTTAACATGATATGTGTTCACATTATATAGTAGAGCAATCAGCTGGAGAGCAGTACTCCAGTCAGTAGTGGCACTCTCAACTACTGAGGCTGAATATATTGCAATGACTGAAGCTGTAAAGGAAGCAATGTGGCTCAAGGGTATGATTAAAGAATTTGGAATCAGGCAGAAAGAAGTTGCAGTTCAGTGTGATAACCAGAGCACAATTCATCTGGTCAAGCATCAGGTCTTTCATGAAAGGTCAAAGCATATTGAGTCAGACTTCATTTTGTGAGAGATGTGGTGGAGAAGAAAGTAATTTCAGTACAGAAGGTTTCTACTGAGGACAATGCAGCAGATATGTTGACTAAGGTCTTACCTATTTCCAAGTTCAAATACTGTTTGGAGCTGATCAAGTTACAGTCATGGGATGTATCATGAGTTTGGTCCTGAGGTGGAGTGTGGAATGGGGGAAACTCACTTACTTTAAGGTGGAGAATTGTTATGTGTAAAGATAAGCTGAGTTTGAATACTGAGGATTAGTCAGGAATCTTGATCCTGAGGTTTTGGATCCGGAGGAAAATTCCTGAGGTGACATCCTGAGCCTGACAGAAACTGGTCCTGAGCCTGAGTGAAGGTTTCATCCTGAGTCTGGGTGTGCTGATCCTGACTCTCATCCTGAGTGTTCAGGTCAGTGAAGACACTTGTACTAAAGGCTCAGTAAACCTGAAGGCGCTATCCTGAGAAGATCATCCTGAGCTGAGATCACATACTTCCTGAGTCACTCATCCTGAAGGCATATCCTGAGCTGTCAGGTGAGTATGGCGAGGCGATTTCGACTGAGTGATAAAGTTGGTTATTTTGACAGCTGGCGAAGCAATCCTATTGGACGCCGGAACAGTTATTCTGGGCGGTTCTAACCATGCAAATTAGTTGATTGGTTAATAGCTTAAAGACGGTTAAGGATATTTCTATATATACGTATTCAAACCAGGCGTAGACTAATGCACTCAATACTTAGAGAGATTAGAGTGAGAAAGCTTGTATTCTGTAAATATTATTCATCTATTAGTGAAGTGAGGAAACCCCATCTGTGGACGTAGATCAATTTGATCGAACCACGTAAATTGTTTGTTCTTTTGATTTCCATTTTATTTCTATTGAGTGTGTTCTTGGGAATTATTCACAATTGTTCTGATTACTTGAAGTCTTATTGAGATCGATTCATTCCGGTTAAATTTCACAACATACCGCTCTAATAAAAACGTTAAAATTTAACAAAATTACTAAGTTTATATAAGATTTACTAACTTTTATCAATCATTTGTAATTAAACCTCAAATTTTATCATATTACTCTAAATTGAAAATTCTCCAAATTAATATATTTATCTAATTTTTTATTTTATAATTAAATATACATAAATAAAAGACAATGTTACTATTTCGTGAGTCTCGATTCACTAGTAGGATTATTGTTCTTGTCGATCTAATTTTTATATGTTTTATAACTTTTGTCCATTTAGAGATTAGAATGTAGAGTTTTATGTTTTCTAATTAAATTAATGTTCCCTATTTCAAAAGGCATAAACAAACGCTGTATTAAACACACTTAACCAATTTCATTGGTTCTATTGTTTGTAAAGCGTTTGAGTTAGTAATAGTAAGACGTCATAATTATATAATATATATTTAAATATATAAATTATAGATATTTTATATATACAATATATTTCATTAAAAAATTAAGATAATATTTAGATAAATATACATCTATTACAATTTACAGTTCGATTAATTATTAATTTTTTTAGACACTTACAATATTAAAGTTTTTTTTTTTTTGAAAAGTAAATAAAAAGCTTTAATGTATAAAGTTGACATAAAATTAAATACATTAATAAACTAAATGTATAATAAAATAAGATAATTCAATAAAAAACTCAAAAATTAAATTAAGTAATGATTAGTAAAAAAATTAAAAATTTGGAAAAGGCTAGAACAAGAACTGAAATTAAATATCGAGACTAAGTATTAGAATAGTAAACATTTTAAATTAATCTTGATATTTTAAATATAAGAGAAATATATTAAATAAAATAACCAAAATTAAAACCTAAAATTAAACTTATTATCAGATAAGATTATTTAATTTTGAATTAGTTGATGTATATTTAAATTATTAACTATATATATTAACTTAATTTTTCATAAAAAGTGAATGTGAGAAAAATTATAAAAAATATGAGAGAGTATTAGTAATATAAAGTCAAATTTTAGAATTTGTACGATTGTATATTTTGAAAATATAACTTAGAGAAACAAATTTAAAATTTAGGATTAATTGCCAACCCATACAATCCTACAAATTATTTAAATTGTTATGCAAATGGATAAGGTGGATGTAGTTTAAAAAGGAATTTATGAGAAAAATAAATTTTAAATTTAAATTCTAAATTTCAAATTTCAAAATTTTAAAAATTAAAAAATCAACAAAAAAAAATAAAACAAATTGAAAAGAACGTGTCAAATTAATTTGAAAAGAAAGATAATCAGAAAAGCTACCGCTTGCATAGTTAAATTAGGAAAAAAAAACTGAAAAGTTAAAGTAAGAAAAGCTGCAGGAATAAGACAAAAACTTGTATGAACTCGAATTCATCTTGAACTCGAGTTCACAATTATCACTGTCATGTGTATACATTATCACTGTTATATATATTCACTACCACTGTTATATATATACGCTATCACTGTTAAAAAATCAAGTATATTTTTATAACAGTGATAATATATATAAAAATAGTGATAGTGATTACACATAATAGTGATACGAGTTCATGTGAACTCGAGTTCACAAAAGACCTACTCGCAGGAATAAAGAAACATGGGCCCACAATTGTATCAACTCTAAATAAGAAGAAGTCATTGTATTGATTTTAAATTATACTATTATATTTGTATGTATAATAAATTGACCCTAAAATTTAGGCTCCTCACTAATTGTGTTTACACTAAATTTTTATTTAAATAAGAGTATGTATTTTGGATAATTTAAATGACACAAAATTTAAATATTACAAAAATACCACTTTCTGATATTTAGCACCATCCTTATATTATTGTCAAAAATATATTGTTCAGTTGAAAGATAAGTTAAGTTTTATCTAACAAAAATTGTATTATTCTTCAAATTATCATTTTAGATTTTCAATACTTTTATAATTTTGTTATCATTATTTTCTTGATATCTATATCAAGAATATATATATATATATATCAATATTTTCATAAAATTAAACATACATTTTCCTATTATTTGATATTTTAAGCTTATTAGCAACTATATAATTATTTGCATGTAAAGAATATGTGTAAATCAATTTTATACTGATTTGCATTTTATATGTATTTTTTTAATAATATTAATTATTTTATTAAAATATATTAGTTTGACAGTATTATTTGTAAAATAAATGTTGTGAATGAATTTACAGAAGACCAATTCTTATTTACTCTGCCTAGTTTGGATCGTAGTGTACGTTTGCTTTGAAAGATAAAATTATCTATCAGTTATCATTTCAGTGTGACTCTTCAAGTATTTGAATAATTAATTTAGTTAACTATCGAAAACAATTAAAAATAATATTCTAAAAATAATCACAATTTCTTATGTATGCCAGTTACACTGTATAACTAATGTGTATTTTTTAACAATATTAATTATTTAACTATATAAATATATTATATACTAAAAATATTAGCTATTTTTGTTGAGTAGTATTAGCTTTTTTCACTTAATAATATTAGTTATTTTATTAAATATTATTATTTGTGTATATACTAACAAGTATATATATTTTTTCGTTTCAGTACTTGGGTTGTTTTACAGGAGCATGTCTTTTTTCTCTTAACCAGGGTTTTGTTACTAATGAGAGTTTTCCCCTAACAATATTTCTAATTGTGCACCCAAGTGATATCACGATTCTATATTGGCTTAATTACTGAAAAAAAAAATTGTTTAAAAATTATAATTTAATCTAAAATTTTAAATGTTGACAAAAATAAATCACTATTTTTCGCTTTTTTGCAATTTAAAGTTTTGATGGTTTGAACTTTGCTCATCATCTCAGTACGTTTACGTTTTATTTATTATTTAATGATGTGAATATTTATTGAGACAATAATTATGTATTTATTTGTACACATTAATTTTCGAGTAAGGAATACATTGTTCGAAGTTTCAATTGCCAAAAAAAATAAAAAAATAAAGATGATAATTCATTTTGCCAAAATTTAAAATTTTAAATTAAATTGTAATTTTTCAAAAGGAGATAATGTAATATAAATTAAGTGTTGGGTGACTTACATATTGTCATATTGGTTCAAAAGAGTGATTATATTTACAAATTAGTCCACAATATTTGCACAGAAGTGTAATTTTTTCCTGCACAGAAGCGTATTTTTTTCTGCACAGAACCAATTTATAATTTTTGTCAATTTTGTGCACCATTTTGTGATTTTCCCTTAAGTATTTTTATATTTTTATTTTTCTACTATATATATTGCCTTTGCCTAAAAATAATTTATTCCACTTGACTTTAAATTGGTTACAAATTTGGATTATTATTATTATTATTGGTGGTGTTGAGAGTGAAAATGTTGTGTATGAAAAGGAAAGGAGCGAGGAGGAAGAGATGACGTGCATTTCCTCCTAATTAATACTACATGCATAGTCATAATCATACCCATGTATGTGAAGACGACCAATTGACCAACCCACCACAATCTCATTTATGTTTTCTCATGTTTTGGTCTTGGTCACTCCTCTCATATACACACTATTTTAGTTTTTTTTTATAGTGTGCAATTTACGGTCGTACAGAAAAGTGTGCAAATTTATTTGAGACGGAAGTAATACTTTTTATGCTCCATTTTTATGATATTTAAACTCACATATTTTAAATAGAAAAAATAATATAAATGGACTAATTCTCAAAAAAATTTATTAATTTATTTTTTAATAAAATAATATTTTTTTATGACATCATCGTAGCAAGTATTTGACCCACACTTAGATTTTGAGTTCGATTCTAATGAAAACATCACCTCCTTAGGAGGAGAACTGAGAATATTGCCCGGGGGAAGTGTTAGGTAAATAATAAAAATGGATTAATTATATATTTTTCTACAAATTTATATTTTTTGATTAAATTTTGAGAAAAGTAAAAATTGGTTTAACAAATTTGCACAAATTACAAAATGGTTTATGTGCAAAAAAAAAAACACTTCTGTGCAAACACAAAAAGCACTCATGTGCAAATTTTTATGAACCAATTTGTAAATATAGTGATTTTTTTGAACCAATATGTAAAGTACCCTATATTTTATTCTTAGTCTTACTAGGATTTATTTATGTATTGATTTTTATATACAACTTTATAATAAAACAATTAAAAAAAAATTTATTAAAGAGATAATATTATCAACAGTTTTTTTTTTTTTATAAAAATGACAAACTAATCTTACAGTAAAATTATTTGCATAAAAACTATCAATTTCAGAGTAATATTCATCTCACTTTTTTTTTTATCAGCAATATTCATCTCACATGTATATTTAATGTAATGCACATTTACCTGAGCTTATAATATTTTAAAATAGTTTACAAATTATTTGAGAGTTTATAAATTTTCTTAAAGTGTGTGCTAAAATAATATGTTTTACATAAGATGTTAAAATAATTTTTTTTCAAGTTATAAGATGTAAAAAAAGGAGTTAGGATAATTTGAACTTATTTTACTCACCAGTTCCATCCTTATTGATGTAATTTTCATAAACGCGATTATGTGGCTATAATAACATCGATTACACCAACAATATGCTGAAATAGACGAATATGCGAGGTTTTATGAGTAAGCATGTAGGTCGTTTATATAAGCTCGTCGTTTGAGCAGAACTTCGTTAGGGTAAAAATTTTGTATCCTTTTTTTCGTATGAATTCGGTTACATTATATAGGAAATACAAGCAGTTTTATCGTCAACAGCCTGCTTCATCATAAGCTGCTGATCAGCAGCCTGCTTCACTAGAAGCTGCTGAACAGCTACCTGCTTCACTATAAGCTGCTGACTCGTCACCAACTTAACAAACTGTTGACTCGTCAGAGCGTTCTTCAATCTGATTCTTTCTTCTAGTTTGATCAATTCTCTTGGACACGTCAATCCGGACTTGATTAATTACTTCCTTAAGCACGCACGTCGATTATTTCATTAACAGTTGTCCCCCTAGCCTGATGTTTGTTTGAATTGTTGGATGGATAACGAGCATAAGGCTATTTGGATCTTCGCAAGATTTCTCAAGTGCAAGGAAATAGATTGAGCTTGAATTGATCTGTCTTCCGCTTTGTTGGCTTCTTTGTGCTTGTATTTCCTTGTATTTATGCATAGATGCATCAGATGTGGCTTCGCAGGATTCTATAACCGTGTAACGAATACATAGAAGGACGTTATTTGTCTTATTAAAAACCTAGCCGTAAACCACCCTTGTGGATAAACCGGTCGTAGGAAAAAAGAGTACCGTGCAATCCTTCCCGATACCCGTAGGTTATTTTGAATGCCTGCATCCATTGCTCCATTCGTGTGGGTTGAATGAGCATTGACTTCCTGTGTTTCTTTATACTTGCAAGTAGATGCATTTGAAAAAATAGTTTGCAGCTTCTCGATCTCTTCGGAGACTCTCTTGTGCTTTGTTATTGCTGGAATATTCGATGTATAGTTTCTTGGCGAGCGCTTTTGCTTGGTTGCTTTGCGACTTTTGTTATGGTATCGGGCCATGCTTCTTTCATACTGATGGATGAAATTTAGTCAGTTGAGATGTCACCATTCACTCTGGTTGAAGGATGGATTACTCCTGCCGCTGGTGAATGTGCCCCCAACTGTTTAGGCTTTTTTGCTTTAGCATTCTTGTATTGTTTGTCTGGTGTCTGAAGTATTGTAGACGTCAGTTTTGCCTCCTTTTATTCTTCCGATCAGGATGTTCTTGATGTTCTTGTTTTATTTTTAATGAACTCTAATGAAATGCTATTTATGTCTAATCGTTATTGTTGATAGGCGAACTATCCAAGGATAATCACGAAATTATCCCAAGGCTAAGTAGGTCGCCGGCTTGTATAGAAGCTTCATCATCGAATTGGGCCGAGGTTAACACAGGAAAGTTCGGCGAGGTAAGAAGGAAGCCCGCCCGAGCCCCTGAGAAACCTGGCCCGACAACCAGCTAAGTATGAGGAGAGAGAAGCTCGCAGGGGAGCTCGCCCGCTAGAAGGGTAGCCCGCCTACAATTGAAGAGACCAAGCTCGGGTCTGCCCCAACACTGCTCCGGAATTGCACAAGACCTTGAAGCTCGGCTACGGAGCTCGCCTAAGGTCAATGCATGGGCAACGTATATATAGGGGGCAAATAGATATGTAGTAGGAAAAAAAACGTTGCGAGGGTAGCATGTGTGATGAGCTGAGACGACCTAAGAGCCAAATAGGTCCATAAGGTGCCACCTCACACATGTACACCTATAAATAGGTCTCTCTTGTACTATTCTCTCTCCAACTAATCATAATACACTTCACTTTCTCTCTCTAAACTCTCCACTTTCTCTCTATATTATCCATCCAAGAACACATTCTTGGATTATTGTTTGGTAGAATTAATACGTTATAATAGCCACATAAACGAACACCATTAATAAATTCTATCAACAATTTGGCGCTAGAGGAAGGGCGACTCGTTTCGATGAAAAATTCGAAGATACAAGCTGAATATCAAAGTTTTTGGAGAAAATTTAATCAATTTCCAGACTTTGTTATGCTCAGTACGGAGTTGATTTATAAAAAAAAAAAAACCAAGAGATATCAAAAGAAGAGATTGAAGGAGGGGAGATTTCTTTGATTCCAGAAGCATGCAATCAAGCGCTCCGATCAGAACCACGCCGGCGGAATTCGTAAGCACGAAGCGGCGCCGCCTACTGCCGTCCACTTGTCTGGAGCGCCGCCTTCCACCATCCGCAGCAGCTGGCTAAAGCAGAGTCACCGCCTCCACACCACCATCAATACCGGAGTTCGTGTGGAGTTCGCCGAAGGAATGCAAGGGCTGGTCACTTCCCACATGCACCTGTTCGCCTTATTTTTTATAATGGGCTGTTCGCCACGATTCCCCGAGCACACCAGCCCTTCCTGTTTGCAGCGAACCCATCACCCAATCTGGATGTGTACATGCGCATGAACCAAAGTCTGCACATAAGAAGTTAACCAATTTCAAATGCAATTTATTCGGTCCATCCAAAATAACCGCCGTTCCACTACGTTAAAAGTTGGACTGGTGGATGGAGTTGGGATTCAAGCTGAACCACTTTAATATTCATCAATAGCTGAAGGTTGACCAAGTCAATAAGCAAACTTGATCAGAAATTTGAGATAACTGCCGTGAATGAGCAAAAACAATAAAAGTCTAACCACCAAAGTTGACCAGGTCAAAAAAGGGATGAAGGATGAATACATTACTGACTGACTTGGATAAATTGCTGAAGAATGAAGGGTTGAAATTGAAATGAAACCATCCAATTAGATTGGGCCGATTTTCTATTTGCCCCTATTAATTTTGTTAAGCTCAATGATTAATGACCCAACTCTGAAATAATTAATCTTTCCAGAAGGAATAAAAATTACTTTTTCAAGTAACTAAATTCCCTGTGGAAACAATTATTTTTAAACAATTAAATTCTAGAGGAAAAATTGCTTCTTAAAACAATTAAATTCCAGAGGAATAAATTGTTTTTAAAACAATTAAATTCCCAGCGGAAACAATTATTTTTTAAAATAATGAAAATTCCCAGAACAAAAAACTGTTTTCTAAAGCAATTAAAGTCCAGAAGAACAGAATTGCTTACTAAAGCAATTTATTCAAGTAACGGAGCACGAGAAGAAGAATTGCTTACTAAAGCAATTAAATTCAAGAAGTGAAGTCCTTGAAACGAAGATCAATCACAGTCCAAGAAGTGCAGAAAATTGACGGCCTTGAAGATCAATTCCGGTAGCATGCCGAAGAATACATTTGCTTGCAAAGAAATTGCCGACATGTTTCCAGAAGAATTACCAATTATCCTTAAAGACCTTCGCTCGCAACTGGAAGAACTCAAAAACAAAAAATTAGTGGACCTACGAAGAATTACACTAGTTGATCACCTGTTCGCCTGAAGAAATCCTTGAAGATGTTCGCTTGAAGGAGACTCAGTTGTTCGTCTCCTTCAGAAGAAATTACACTAGCTGCTCGCCACCTGCTCACCTGTTCGCCACCTGCTCACCTTCTCGCCCGCTCACCAGAAAGCAGCTAACATTACATGAAATGTCTCGTGAAGTATCACAACCTTGTGTAACATCTCATGGGAGGAATAACAATCATCCAACTTAGAGAGCACCCGCATCGGAGCAATCAACGGCGATCCATAATGCTGCAGCAAATAGGCAACAATTGGAAAACACGAAGGCCCCGGCTACCTAATAACAACAACAAAAGACAGCAGATCCATCTGAGATACAATCTGAACCAGAATCGTCAGTTTGTGAACGACTACGTCAGCAAGAAATTGAAAGATTAGGCCCTGAAGGTGTCCAAAAAGCCACCAAGATTCCTACAAAGTCACACCCAAGCGACAGAGTGTACGGCTCCGCTCACTTTAAGCGAGAGGAACGGCCTCCACGTCCTAGCGAGAGGAACGGCCTCACTACGCTCGGAGGACGATTCAACCCTATAAATCCCATTATCACCATTGTCATCATTGATTCTTTTGGCACAGATCCAGCTGAAGATCCAGTACCCGGCAACAAAAGTGTATAAAGGAAGTTCTGATCCGAAGCATCATGCTTCACTGAAAAGCATCGACTGGCGAACCTTATTCAAGAAGAAGTTCCCAGAGCTCCAGATCAAAAGCTCTGACCCATATTTCTCAAGCAGAAGGAGAAGAGCAAATGCAATTGAAGAACACGAAGGAATCAATACACAACTCATCATGGAGTGACATTACAGAACGATGACCAGTCCGAGGCAAATCAAGGCAACTGATGGTGAAGAAGCTAGATCCTCACAAAGAAAATAGGTCGCAACGAATATCTGGAGTATCTATTCAAAGTGAAAGACTGTGTGAATCCTCTCGCTTAAGACGATTGGATCATGAACAGTTTCCCGAGAATAGATCCTCTAAAAATGAAAAGTGCAATCAAAAACTTATAAGCAAAGTTATCAACTCATTCAGAGGACAACATAAGCTCATAATCACCAGCATCGTCTCAATTTCCTATTATCCCAAAAGCAACCATTCAAAAAGAAGTTCAACATCCGACGATAAAGCTGAACGAGGGAGAATCAGACTCTGAACGATTGCAATGCCCTGATCTGGGAAAATAGAAAAATGAAAGGATATAAGATGGGTCAATCAAAATGTCAAGAAAGAAAAATGACATTTAAGCGCAACTTATCGGGACCTCCACCTGAACCTGAAGACAATGTGAGCTGAAGATCAGATTCTCCCAATATACCGATCCAATAACATCAATGAGGGTATCCGACGCAACTTAATGTAAGTATTGACAGCGTTCCCATTGAGGCAAATACTACATCGATCGGACATTGCAAGATGCTTGTTGAAATAGCCACTAGAGGTCAGCCAATATGGAATAACCTACGCACCCCAAACAGCGATCAAGGGACAAATGCTTGCCGATTTCATCATCGAGCTAACTTTCCCACAAGATCTGACGAGGGGGCGTAAAGTCCCATAGCACCTCTACATAGACGAATCATCAACAAGCACAACAACAGGAGCTTGTGATAGACAAGTCTTCACTTCGGCAATCAGATTCAACTTCACAGCTACAAACAACAAGACCGAGTATGAAACATTGACAACCGGACTTAAGTTATCATTATCTGTTGGGGCAACTAAACTTCAAATTTTTGGAGATTCCCAGCTAATAATATCCCAAATCCGACCAAACATACATGCAGACACATTGGCCCGACAGCGGAAAAGCAGAGCTGACACCAAGCTACAAGAACCCTCGACGTTTGATTACAAAATACATCAAACTTCGAGTGGGGAGCAGGAGGAGGACAACGACTGAATCAAAAACTCAACGTCTCAATCAGACAAGTCTACGATGTTATCAATAGCAAGGAACTCCGAGCTGTTCCTTGAAAAATGTCTCAATCAGACAAGTCTACGATGTTATCAATAGCAAGGGACTCCGAGCTGTTCCTTGAAAAATCAAAAGCAAGACGAATCCCAACAAGTACTACGCATATCATCAGAGCATCAACTGCAACACTGGCAAATTCCAAGACTTGTTGCGGTAATAGCAGAGATTTTACGAAGATAGAGAACTATAAGAGTTAATGAAGAAAATCCCCAACGAGAAGGCCACAAATCGCCTAATCCATCAACTCTGATACATCTCGTACAAAAGGGCAAAACTTTCAGTTTATCCTTTTGTACAAGATAAATGCGAAAATAATCTGCCCTATATGCCATTAACAATATGCAAAATTCTTGTGTTGCAGAATCATACGAAATCTTTCTTGAAAGTTCTCCCGTACGAACTGAACTGGGACCCAAGAAGTTGGCTACTTTGCAAGACGAAGTAGCACCAATGAAGGTCGAACATTCAGAAAACGTACAAAGGGCAGAACATAATCAAGACACAACAATCCTGGCAGAATCAGCGCCTAAAAGGCACCTCAATGGCAAACGACCGAACGAGTGCCTTCTCAGCCAAGATTTCAAACCCAGATTGGAATGTAAACATCGACGAGCTTATTTGAAAGCGTGCAAAGCCAATAAAAGAGTCGACAACAAGTCAAGAAGCGCATGTCTTCCTGCACGATGATCTAACACGCAAAGATATTATGCGTATCATCATAATATCTAATACTACACCAGCAAGTGCATGGAACGGCAAGCCTACCTCAAACATTCCTTTCAAAGGATTGCCATCTATCACACTTCATGAAGAAAACTCCAACTATCTCCAGATAAATAGAGTTTTCATCTTCTCAAGCCATGCTTTAGTAGATGACACATAATCTCTTTGTTCACTCCAAAGCGATCATCCACATCACAAGTTGCCAGCACCTCAACACAGAAGATATATGCTGATTCAATCAGAAATATCCGGCACAGACAAACAGTTTGGAGGAACTGGCACATACTGGAAGATATATCCATCTCGAGGAAAGTAACCTTCATCAACATTATTACGACGAAGGCCATGATTTCAATATAAACCAGAGCGACATCAACACTTCCTAAAACATTAAGGAAGAAAGATCACAGATATATCACCGGGTAAAATTCTCGAGGCATCTGCCCAAAAGAGAGAACTGCCCCCACCAGATGCCTCCGGGCATGATTATTCCATCTCTATAGGCAATGATATCTAGCCTATATTGATGATGCCACCCGTATAGGCGATGCGCCTCCCAGAGGCATGATTTCACCTTATAGGCGATGATCCTTCTCGAAGCATTAATCCTTCTTGAAGGCAGGATTATCCCGTCTTTATAGGCGATGTCCATGCCACCTATATTGACGACGACGCCTATATAGGCGATGCGCCTCCCAGAGGCATGATTCCGTCTTATAGGCGATACGTCTTCTCGAAGCAATAACCCTTCTTGAAGGCAGGATTATCCCGTCTTTATAGGCGATGTCCATCCCGCCTATATTGACGACGCCGCCTATATAGGCGATGCGCCTCCCAGAGGCATGATTCCGCCTTATAGGCGATGCACCTTCTCGAAGCAGTAATCCTTCTTAAAGGCAGGATTATCCCATCTTTATAGGCGATCTCCATCCCGCCTATATTGACGCCGCAGCCTATATAGGCGATGCGCCTCCCAGAGGCATGATTCCGCCTTATAGGCGATGCGCCTTCTCGAAACAGTAATCCTTCTTGAAGGCAGGATTATCCCGTCTTTATAGGCGATGTGCATCCCGCCTATATTGACGACGACGCCTATATAGGCGATGCGCCTCCCAGAGGAATGATTTCGCCTTATAGGCGATGCGCCTTCTCAAAGCAGTAATCCTTCTTGAAGGCAGGATTATCCTGTCTTTATAGGCGATGTCCATCCCGCCTATATTGACGATGCCGCTTATATAGGCGATGCACCTCCCAGAGGCATGATTCCGCCTTATAGGCGATGCGCCTTCTCGAAGCAGTAATCCTTCTTGAAGGCAGGATTATCTCGTCTTTATAGGCGATGTCCATCCCGCCTATATTGACGACGCCGCCTATATAGGCGATGCACCTCCCAGAAGCATGATTCCGCCTTATAGGCGATGCGCCTTCTCGAAGCAGTAATCCTTCTTGAAGGCAGGATTATCCCGTCTTTATAGGCGATGTCCATCCCGCCTATATTGACGATGCCGCCTATATAGGCGATGCGCCTCCCAGAGGCATGATTCCGCCTTATAAGCGATGCGCTTCCCAGAGGCATGATTCCACCCTATAGGCGATGCGCCTTCTCGAAGTAGTAATCCTTCTTGAAGGCAGGATTATTCCGTCTTTATAGGTGATGTCCATCCCGCCTATATGAACAATGCAGATTAGCAATACGCCGGAGCATTTCAAATCATTCAACTCTTGATCATAAATCACAATCAACAGTTGAATGGGGGGCAGGAAAGAATGTTGATAAAGAGCAGTTAGCTGGTTGTCTGACTCAAGCAGGCAGCTCAAGAATCAGACAAACAACTCGATGAACAGGTATGCGAGCGCGAAACTATTGATGCCTCAACACTACACTGGGGGGCAGACCCTGATACACAAAATCATCAAGAATCAAAAATCTCAAAATACGCAAGGACACTAGTCCCAAAAAATGTTATTGTCTAATCTCGAGGCAAAGGCCGTTAAAGTGCTCGGTTTTACTAAAGTGTTCTTCTTAAAGGATCACTAAAAATCCTCGGTCACTAAAGTGCCTAGGTTCACCAAAGCATCCTTCTTAAAGGATCGCTAAGAACCCACAGCCCAACATAAAAAAGACTCTCAAAAGACGAAAGTGTCTAAGGCAAGGTTTATAAAACCCAATCGCCCAAGAGAGCAAAAAAGTACAATCCGCTTCCGTAAGTGGTGTAAGACGAACATTTGCGTACCAAAATATAAAAGCGAGCAAAAGACAATAACGTGCGAAAAATATACACATTTGGGGGCATATTCACCAATGGCAGGAGTAATCTATCCTTCAACCGGAGTGAATAGTGGCATCTCAGCTGGCTAAACCTCATCCATCAGTATGAAAGAAGCAGGACCGATACTACAACGAAAGTCGCAAAGCAACCAAGCGGAAACGCTCGCCAAGAAACCATACTTTGAATATTCCAGTAATAACAAAGCACAAAGGGTCTCCAGAAAGATCAAGAAGCTGCAAACTATTTTTCAAATGCATTTGCTTGCAGGTATAAAGAAACACAAGAAGTCAATGCTCAGTCAGCCCGCACGAATAGAGCAATGAACACAGAGATTTAAATAACTACGGGTATCTGGAAGGATTGCACGGTACTCTTTTTCCCTATGACCGGTTTATCCATAAAGGTGGTTTACGGCTAGATTTTTAATGAGGCCTGTAGCGTTCTTCTATGTATTCGTAACACGTTTATAGAATCCTGCGAACCCACACTTAATACATCTATGCATGAATACAAGGAAATACAAGCACAAAGAAGAAGACAGAGCGAAAGGCAGATCAATTCAAGCTCAATCTACTTCCTTGCACTGGAGAAATCTTTCGAAGATTTAGATAGCCTGATGCTCGTTATTCATCTAACGATTTAAACAAACATCAGGCTAGGGGGCAAATGTTGATAGGCGAACTATCCTAGGATAATCACGGAATTATCCCAAGGCTAAGTAGGTCGTCGGCTTGTATAGAAGCTTCGTCATCGACTTGGGCCGAGGTTAACACAGGGAAGTTCGGCGAGGTAAGAAGGAAGCCCGCCAGAGCCCCTGAGAAACCTGGCCCGACAACCAGCTAAGTATGAGGAGAGAGAAGCTCGCAGGGGAGCTCGCCCGCTAGAAGGGTAGCCCGCCTACAATCGAAGAGACCAAGCTCGGGTCTGCCCCAACACTGCTCCAGAATTGCACAAGACCTTGAAGTTCGGTTACGGAGTTCGCCTAAGGTCAATGCATGGGCAACATATATATAGGGGCAAATAGATATGTAGTAGGAAAAAAACGTTGTGAGGGTAGCATGTGTGATGAGCTGAGACGACCTAAGATCCAAATAGGTCCACAAGGTGCCACCTCACACATGTACACCTATAAATAGGCCTCTCTTATACTATTCTATCTCCAACTAATCATAATACACTTCACTTTCTCTCTCTAAACTCTCCACTTTCTCTCTCTATATTATCCATCCAAGAACACATTCTTGGATTATTGTTTGGTAGAATTAATACATTATAATAGCCAAATAAACGAACACCATTAATAAATTCTATCAACAGTTATATATCGTCTTTCGCGTCTGTGGGGTCTTTAATTCGCTTCGTTTTGCCTCTTTTTTGGGCGTGTACGAATAGTTTTTTCAGCTGTAACGAATAAGACACTCGCGCAGAAATGGGCCATCAGGAGGCGTTCACTTCGTCCACAGGAGCGTATCCGCGTCCCTTTAGCAGGCATGAAATGTTGTCCCGATATTACCGGATGCATCCACTCTACTATCCTCCGAAGCGTATATAACGTCCTCTGAAGGGGCATCTCTGATGCACACTCAGGTCCCTTGTATATGGTCTTTCGGGGCTTCACGCTCGGTTCTTATTCGGGAGTTATTAGGCATTTTAATGCCGTAACCTGTCAACCTAAGAAAAGCGTTGGCATGCTTTTGCTCTAACTGGTGCAGGACGTACCGGTATTGTACAATATCATTTTATCACTGCACGAGGAGCGTGCTCGACAAGCAGAGCTGTAGCTCCACCCGGAGCGCATTAGCCCTCTATAGCCACGTAAAAGTTAGGCGATTTCAATTAGACCGCGACCTCTTAAAAGAGATCGTCTATAACATTCATTATTTGTTCTGTGTAACAAAATGCACATCGTGAGCATCCTGATCTTGAGCTGCCTGCTTGAGTCAGACCACCAGCTAACTGCTCTTTATCAATTTGGTCAAAGCTTCCTTTGCCCGATGGTTGTGATCAGTATGAATTCAAGCTTTTTGCTTCTTGATGATTTTGTGTGTCAGGGTCTGCCCCCAGTATAGTATTGGGGTATCAATGGTTTCGCGCTCGCATACCTGCTCGTCGTCTTTGATCTACCTATCCCCTGGTAATTTATTGTTTTCTCGTTGTAGATCAAGGCGTTACAGTTGTCATTCCTCCAGAATTCAATACTTTCTGTCAGAGAGTAATGGCTCTTGGTACCGGACTAAACAAACGCAAGATGGACCCTGCTGTCAAAAATGGTGGCTTTACGGAAGAAGAGAGGAGCTCAAATCCCGGCACCACTGGCGCCTGCGTTTGCCCCGGTTGCTCCTGCTATTGCATCTGTTGCACAGAAAAGTTTGCCGAGAAAATCAAAGCAACAGAGGAAAGATGGTGGCACTTCTGTTGGTGTCGCTGCTCTTTATCAACATTGCTTCCTACTTGCTTCCTTCCTGCCCCCCATTCAACTGTTGATTGTGACATATGATCAGGAGTTGAATGATTTGAAATGTTTCGGGGTATTGTCAACCTGCATTGTTGATAAAGAATAGCATCTTCTCCTTCAAGAAGGATTATCGCTTCAAGAAGGTGTATCATCGTCAATATAGATGGCTTGGACATCACCTATGAAGACGAGGTAATCGTGCCTTCAAGAAGGATTATTATTTCGAGAAGGCGCATCACCTATGTAGGCGAAATCATGCCTCTGGGAGGCGCATCGCGGCATCGTCTATAAAGACAGAATAATCATGCCTTCAACAAGGATTATCACTTCGAGAAGGCGCATTGCCTATATAGGCGGAATCATGTCTATGGGAGGCGCATCGCCTATGTAGGCGGCATCGTCAATATGGTGGAATGGACATCGTGAATAAAGACGGAATACTCGAGTCTTCGCCTATAAAGGCGGAATTATCATTCCCCCAAGAAGAATTATTGCTTCTGGGAAGTGCATCGCCTATATGGGCGGCATCATCAATATATGCTAGATATCATTGCCTATAGAGATGGAATAATCATGTCTGGAGGCATCTGGTGGGGGCAATTCTCTCTTTTGGGCAGATGCCTCGAGAATTTTACCTAGTGATATATCTGTTATCTTTCTTCCTTAATGTTTTAGGAAGTGTTGATGTCGTTCTAGTTTATATTGAGATCAAGGTCTTTATTGAAATAATGTTGATAAAGGCTACTTTTCTTAAGATGGATATATCTTCCAGTATGTGCCAGTTCCTCCAAACTGTTTATCCGTGCCTAATATTTCTGATGGAATCAGCATAGGTGCTGGCAGCTTGTAATGTAGATGATTGCTTTAGAGTGAACAAAGAGATAAATGTGTCATCTACCAAAGCATGGCTTGAGAAGATGAAACTCTATTTATCTGGAGATAGTTGGAGTTTTCTTCATGAAGTGTGATAGCTGGCAATCCTTTGAAAGGAATGCTTGAGGTTGGCTTGCCGTTCCATGCACTTGCTGGTGTAGTATTCAATGTTATGATGATACGCATAATATCTTTGCGTGCTAAACCATCGTGCTGGAAGGCATGCACTTCTTGATTTGTCGTAGACTTTTTTATTAGCGTTGCGCGCTTTCAAATAAGCTCGTCGACATTTACATTCCAATTTGGATTTGAAATCTTGGCTGAGAAGGCACTCGCTCGGTCGTTTGCCATTGAGGTGCTTCTCAGGTGCTGATTCTGCCAAGACTGTTGTGTCTTGATTATGTTCTGCCCTTTGTACATTTTCTGAATGTTCGACCTCCATTGGTACTACTTCATCTCGCGAAGTAGCCAACTTCTTGGGTCCCAGTTCAGTTCGTACGAGAGAACTTTCAAGAAACATTTCACATGATCTGAAATACATGAATTTTGCATGTTGCTAATGGCATATAGGGCAGATCATTTTCGCATTATCTTATACAAAAGGATAAACTGATAAAGACGTATATATATGTGATGAAAACTTCCCCGATATCAGAGTTGACGGATTAGGTGATTTGTGGCCTTCTCGTTGGGGATAATTCTCTGTCTTCATAAAATCTTCACTATTGCCGCAACAAGTCTAGGAATTCATCTGTGTTGTGGTTGATACTCTGATGACATGCGTAGTACATGTTGGGATTCATTTTACTTTCAATCTTTCAAAGAACAGCTAGGAGTTCCTTGTTATTGATGATATTGTTGGGACGTCGAGTGTTTGATCCAGTCATTGTCCTCTTTCTGCCCCTCACTCGAAGTTTGATTTATTTCATAATCAAATGTCGAGGGTTCTTGTAGCTCCGTGTCAACTCTGCTTTTCCGCTGTCGGGCTCATTGTTTGTAGCTCTGAAATCAAATCTGATTGCTGAAGTGAAGACTTGTCTGTCTGGGCTTATCAGTATTACACAAGCTCTTGTTGTTGTGCTCATCGATGATTCGTCTATGTAGAGGTGTCATGGGACTATACATCCCCTCATCGGATCTTGAAGGAAAGTTAGCTCGATGATGAAATTGGCAAGCGCTTGTCCTTTGATCGCTGTTTGGGGTGCGTAAGTTATTCCATACTAGTTGACCTCTAGTGACTATTTCAACAAGCGTCTTACAATGTCCGGTCGATGTAGTATTTGCTTCAATAGGAATATTGTCAACACTTGCATTAAGTTGCGTCGGATGTCTCCCTTGATATCATTGGATCAGTATGTTGGGAGAATCTGATATCCAGCCCACATTGTCTTCAGGTTTAGGTGGAGGCCCCGATAAGTAGCGTTCAAATGTCATTTTTCTTTCTTGACATTTTGATTGACCCATCTTATATCCTTTCATTTTTCTACTTTCCCAGATTAGGGCATTGCAGTTGTTTGGAGTCTGATTCTCCCTTGTTCAGCTTTATCATCGGATGTTGGACTTCTTCTTGAATGGATGCTTCTGGGATAATAGGAAATTGAGGCGATGTTGGTGATTATGAGCTTATGTTGCACTCTGAATGAGTTGATAACTTTGCTTATAGGTCAAACTTTTTATCTTTAGAGGATCTATTGTCGGGAAACTGTTCATGATCCAATCATCTAAGCGAGAGGATTCATGTAGTCTTTCACTCTGAATAAATACTCCAGATATTCGTTGTGACCTATTTGCTTTGTGAGGATCTAACTTCTTCACCATCAGTTGCCTTGATCTGTCTCGGACGGGTCATCGTTCTATAATGTCATTTCATGATGAGTTGTGTGTTGATTCCTCCGTGTTCTTCAATTGCATTTGCTCTTCTCCATCTGCTTGAGAAATATGGGCCAGAGCTTCTGATCTGGAGCTCTGGGCACTTCTTCTTGAATAAGGTTCGCCAGCTGATGCTTTTGAGTGAGGCACGATGCTTTGGATCAGAACTTTCTTCATATGGATGTGTTGTCGAGTACTGGATCTTCAGTTGGATCTGTGCTGAAAGAATTGATAATGACAATGGTGCTAATGGGATTTATAGGGTTGAATCGTCCTCCGGGCGTAGTGACACCTTGGCCCGTAGGTCTTCAATTGTCTTCTTCATAGACAGTAAGATTCTGTTTGAAGTCTTTCCGCTAGGACGTGGAGGCCGTTCCTCTCGCTTAAAGCGAGCGGAGCCGGACACTTTGTCGCTTGGGTGTGACTTCATAGGAATCTTGTTGGCTTTCTGAGTACCTTCAGGGCCTGATCTTTCAATTGCTGGCCAACGTAGTCGTTCACGAACTGACGGTTGCTTTCTCTTGATCTGCTTCTTCCTTCGCTCGCTATCGGCTTCATTTTCTAGTTGACACTGGTTCTGGTCGTATCTCAGATGGACCCGCCACTCTCCGTCGTTGTTGCTGTAATATTTTAGGTAGCCGGAACATCTGTGTTTTCCAGCTGTTGCCTGTCTGTTGTTGCATTATGGATTGTCGTTGACTACTTCGATGTAGGTTTTCTCTGGGTTGGATGATTATTATTTCTCCCATGGAATATTACATGAGGTTGAGATACTTCACAAGCATGCGAGCAGGTAAGCAGGTAACAACCGAGCATGTGAGCAGACGAGCAGGTGGCGACAAGCTAGTGTAATTTCTTTCTGAGGAGGCGAATAACTGAGTCTCTTTCAAGCGAACAGCCCCAAAGATTTCTTCAGGTGAACATGTGATCAGCTAGTGCAATTCTTCGTGGGTAAAATCGCTAATTTTTTGTTTTTGAATTCTTTCAGTTGCGAGCGAAGGTCTTCAAGGATGATTGGCAATTCTTCTGGAAATACATCGATGATTTCTTTGCAAGCAAATATATTCTTCGACATGCAACTGGAATTAATCTTCGAGGCCGCCAATTTTCTGCACTTCTTGGATCTGTGGTTGATCTTCGTTGTCAAGGCTTCACTTCTTGAATTTAATTGCTTTAGCAAGCAATTCTTCGTTTCTTGCTCCGTCATTTGAATAAATTGTTTTAACAAGCAATTCTGTTCTTCTAGGAATTTAATTACTTTTAAGAAGTAATTATTTCCGTTGGAAATTTAATTATTTTAAGAAACAATTTATTCCTCTGGAATTTAATTGCTTTAAGAAGCAATTTATCCTCCGAAATTTAATTGTTTAAAAACAATTATTTCCGCAAGGAATTTAATTACTTGAAAAAGTAATTTTTATTCCTTGAATTAAATCTTGCCATTGAATGCAATTTTTATTTTTGCAAGAATAATTTATTTGAAATGGGCCGGAATTATTGGGCTTAATTAATTTTGCCCAAATATTCATTTAGGCACAAATCTTATATAATCAATTAATGCCCAAATATCAAATAATCAAGATAGTTATACAGTGGAGGTGGGCTTGAAAAATGATTTGGGCGTGCATATATAGGAAATAGTGGAATTGGTCCACTTCTGTTGCTAGATATGCTGGAATTTAATTTATCCAAGCAAGCAGCTCTGTCATGCATATCAGCAAATTTCGGATGCAAGCAGCTGTCGTCAACAAATTGCCCAAGCTGTTGGCGACCAACTGTATTCGTTGAATGATCATTAGTATTGATGGGTATATTCAGGCGATGCTTCCCCAGCGAAGAGCCTTGTGTACCACGACCGGTGATGGCACGATTAACATGGGTGCGGATAAGTCGGGCCGTGCAATCGATCAGGATATCACGATTGATTGAAATATTCGTTGCACCGATCCATGAGCAACTGGTATGTGTGAATGAATTTAACTCTTCGAATCGGCATTGCTCCTGCGATAATAGCCTCGGTTCTCGCAGATTAACAATGTCCTTTGAATTTAGTCAATACATCTGGACTCAGGCATGAATGAAGTTGTCACGCAACCAGCAAACAACATGTGGTGCGCGACGCCGGCGAACAGGTATGGTAAACAAATTGAAATCGACGACAAGCTTCTTCAAATGACCTCAGTGTAGACTTAATCCGGCGAATAGCTTGAGGTGGTAAGCGAACAGCTCTTTGGGTTCCGTCGAATGAACAGCTCCTTGAAATAATTCCCGGGCGAGCAGGTACTCTAGCGACCAGCTGCGTGCCGCGCGGCGAACATCTTCATAACGCGAACAACCTGTGTAAATATCCAACTCACATTTTCCAAGGAGATAAAAGATTTTGGACGGCGCGGCCATCATCTTCTCAATTGCTGTGCGAATCGTATTAATAAAATCCGATACAGGGGCGGTTGTGGTAAGTGAACAGGGAACGACAATATGAGACGCCACATCGTTTCAGCCCGAGCTTGCGTCCGCCGGCGTTGCTTCATTGGTCCGATTACGCACATCACAAATAAGTTAATCCTGGGTTGTAGGAATCCTTCACCAATCTTCACTGTAACTTCATTAATCTTCACAACAGCCATCTTCTTGAAATTAAAAATAAATATATCATCTGATTATCAAAATCATCTTGAACCAACAAACTTCAAAGCTTTAATCGTTCCTCCGAGTTGACAACGACGATTCGGAGGTTCAGGCCCTTCTTCTAGTGCCAAACTATTGATGTAATTTTCGTAAACGCAATTATGCAATTATAATTAGAGCTGTCAAAACGGGCCCGGCCTGATGGGCCGGCCCGAAAAACCCGCCTAAAGGACAGGATGGGCCTAAGAAATTCTGGCCCAAAAAGAACCGGGCCTATTTGGCCCGGCCCAGTAGGCCCGTCGGACCGTTCGGGCTTGGACCGGGCTGGCCCGGTGGCCCAGGGTTGGCCCGGTAGATTTTTTTTATTATTTTTTTAATAGTTTTGAATATTACACATTCTATAACCCAACTAATCTGTTTCCACGACACACACAACACAATTACATAAGTTACACAACCCACGCCTCTAACCCTATGCGCCGCCCATCGTTCCACGCCGGCGCCAGGCCTGACCTGCGACCGCCTCCCACGCCTCGCTGCCTCCCACGCCACGACGGCTCTGCCCGCTGCAACGGCAAGGCATACGCCACTCCGCCTGCTGAGCGCCGCTCCCGCCCGATGCGCCGCCTGCAGTCCGTCGCCTCCGTTCGCCTGCTGCGCAGCCACCGCCTCGACTCCCACGCTGCTGAAGGTAAAAAAGATTCTGTAAACAGGGGAAACATGGGCAGCACGAGGGATTCTCTGATTGCAAAAATTAATCTTGTATTCCAAAGATTGTCCAGTTGTTTTTTTAATTTTGTTTGGGTGTTGGATTAATAATTTATTGATTTTGTTTGGGTGTTGGATTAATAATTTAGGACCGCTGATGCTTTCTGTCTCGATATTCACCATCGGTAGTTGATTCTTATTTGTTTTTTAGGAAGTTGTAATTGATTTATGGTGGTGTAATTGATGATCCTCTGAATTTATGTTATTTTATTTTGGGATGAAGATGTATCAACTTAGAAGTTAAATTGGTTTAATTTCCAGAAGATTTTTGTGAGATAATTTTGGGAAGAAGATGTATCAGATGGTTTAATTTCAAGATGATTACTTGTATTTTACACTAAGTTTGTGGTATGTATTTAGTAATTTAAAATTTTATTTTATTGTTATATAAAAAAATTTAGCGGGCCAATTTGGCCCGATGGCCCGGCAGCCCGCCTAGGGCCAGGACGGGCCCAAAATATCATGGCCCGGTGAAAACCGGGCCGGGCCGGGCCGGGCCGAAAAATAACAAATGGCCCGATGGGCCAGGACGGGCTGGCCCGGCCTGGTCCGGCCCAATTGACAGCTCTAGTTATAATAACATCGATTACACCAACAATATGCTGAAATAGACGAATATGCGAGGTTTTATGAATAAGCAGGTAGGTCGTTTATATAAGCTCGTCGTTTGAGCAGAACTTCGTTAGCGTAAAAATTTCGTATCCTTTTTTCGTATGAATTCAGTTACATTATATAGAAAATACAAGCGATCAGTCTGCTTCATCATAAGCTGCTGATCAGTAGCCTGTTTCACTAGAAGGTGCTGAACAGCTACCTGCTTCACTATAAGTTGTTGACTCGTCACCAGCTTAACAACTGTTGACTCGTCAAAGCGTTCTTTAATCTGGTTCTTTCTTCATGTTTGATCAATTCTCTTGGACACGTCAATCCGAACTTGATTACTTAATTCTTTAAGCACGCAGGTCGATTATTTCATTAACAATCCTCGTCCACTTACACCACTCCTTCATCTTTACTCCAACATAGAAAAAAATTTCTATTAAATTAAATTTTAAAATATAATAAATTATTTATAAATTAAAAATAACATCTTATAATCTTTTATAATAACTTATAAATTTTTACCTTTTTTAAAATGATGGAGATTTTTTTAAAGGGATTAAAGTTTTTGTAATTCTACAACTTGTCACGAATTTGTAATTTGAGATTTTTTTAAAGGGATTAAAGTTTGATTTAGTCCTATAAATTTATAAACTGATCAAAATCAAAATATTTTTAAACTTACAAAATTAATATCAAAATGTGTATTTCATATGGACCAAATTCAAAATAATGATAAATTATAACACTTACAAAATTTTAATCCTTTTTTTAATATGGGATTTTTTTACTAATCACTTTCTTCCAATTTGATTTTTATACTTTTTTTTTACTTTAATGTGGATTTTTTGATGGAAAAATAAATTCCTGTATGATCTGACAGTCACGTAGGACATCCCTTTCCCTTATGAATATGTGATAATTACAAAATAAGTAGGTATTATGTGAAAATAATTCATGATAAACTTATCATTAAATCATTTTAAAGTATCAAATATTTGGTCATGTGTATCAAAATATGCATCAAATGTATCAAAAGTTGGGGGTCAATATATAAGTTTAATTGACCTCAGGTTTGTTGGAAAAAGATGTTTTATGTCGAAGGATAATACAACTGTAAAAAATAAAAAGAAAAGGGATACAACTAGGGAAGAAGAATTACACGGAAATAAAAAGATTACAAATAAATAAAACAAACGCCGAGTCGAGTAGAACTCTTCCTGCAAAGCGAATATTCACCGGTGGTGCTCTTCGGTTGGAATAGCGCTCCCAAAGGTAAAATGACGTTACGCCTTCAAGTGTGCAGCACCATAGGACTTGAAGTTCCGGCAAACAGAAGGACGTTAGGACTAGACTGCACCTAGAAGCTATATGCAGAGTTTTTGACTGAGAGAGAAGTGTGTCGTGTGTGTTCCTGAATGAAATGAGGACACCTATTTATAGGTGAACCTCCACTCGTAACGGGGGAAAAAACGTGTCAGCATTAATGCTGACGGACGATTTTTTCAGGAAGGTCAGCAATGGGGAATTGATTTGCAATCAATCCGGTTAACCTGCCATAAATGGAACTCTTTTTTCAGGAAGGTCAGCAATGGGGAATTGATTTGCAATCAATCTGGTTGACCTGCCATAAAAGGAACTCTTGCACGTTTTATGCTGATACGAGTCAGAGCTGAGTCAGCTTAGGTTCAACGAACCTGGCCATTGCTGAGTCATCTTGACGTTAGCTTTAGATTCATCGAATCTGTACTCTTACGAAGTCAACTTTCGTATTAGACTTCTCGTTTTCCAATGTGGGATACATAATTAATTCTCTCCCTAATTCAAAGTTTTAAACTTTGATTTGTTGACTCAATTTCTCACTCACCATTAATTGGTTTTGTGAGTATTAATACACTAAATTCATCAACTCCGAGAATAGAACGCACCCGTATCAATTAACTTCCGAGAAATTAATTTTATTCTCTTCAATTTATTGGACAAACAATACCAATTAATATATTTAATATTAAATATTCTAACAATCCCCCACATGAGTGGAAATTACACCCATAAACATGCAAACACACAGCCCAGTCCAAGTGAGACGATATTGTATTTGGATAGGTGGCTTGGAGCTTTGAACCTTCCATAGTTCAGCTAACCGGATACACCGGTGGCCTAGTAGACACAATGCTTTGAACCATTCCACCTTAGTGTGTACCGAGACAGTGAGTTGTGACACAATACAGTCTCTACGTCCATTCTTGTTCTCACATTTTTGTCCTTTTCGGCCATGGACACCCTTTGGATTCATAAGTGTTTAATATCCAATGATATTTGAAGTGGCCTCTCACTTCACACTTACATAGGTGAAACCCTCTTGAGTATCCTGTAATACTCCATCCTTACTAGGATTTAGGATTCATTAAAAGTCATCAGACTTAACCTACACCACCTACGGGTTCTATACTTGGTGTACTATCTTTTAAGGAATGGTCAGATTACCAAGCATTTCGTGTAATTTCCACAGCTTAGTTTTCCCGTTGAACCAAGATCTTGGGATCTCCAGTCAACTTGGTCAGGTTACCACTGCTTTAGTTTGTTCGGTGGATTTAAGATCTATTCCTTCTGACAGTTTGGACATTTGATCTCGATTTATACTCTTTGTTAGAGGATCCGCTAGATTATCCTTAGACCTAATATAGTCTATGGATATTACACCACTCGAGATCAATTGTCTAACGATGTTATGTCGTTGACGGATGTATCTAGACTCTCAGTTATACATATCATTCTGAGCCCTACCAATTGCGGCTTGACAGTCACAATGTACCATTATAGTAGGTACTGGTTTATTCTAACATGGAATATCTTCTAGGAAGTTTTAAAGCCACTCAGCTTCTTCACCAGCTTTATCTAAAGCTATGAACTCAGATTCCATAGTGGATCGGGCTATACACATTTGTTTTGTAGACCTCCAGGACACAGCTGCTCCTCATATAGTGAAGACATATCCACTAGTTGAGAAATACTCTTTGCTGTCTGAGATCCAATTGGCATCACTATACCCTTCGAGTACAGCTGGATACCTGGTGTATTGTAGTCCAAAGTTTAGAGTGTACTTTAAGTACCTCAGAACTCTTCTCAGAGCTATCCAATGATCGTGACTTGGGCTGCTCGTGAATCTACTAAGTTTATTCACGGCACATGCTATATCAGGACACATACAATTTGAAATATACATAATGCTCCTAATGACTCTAGCATATTCTTGTTGAGCTACAACTTCACCATTGTTTTTCTTCAAGTGAACATTCACTTCCAAAGGTGTTTTAGCTGGTGGATCATCAAAGGCGTTGAATTTCTTTAACACTTTCTCCACATAATAAGATTGTGTTAAGGATATTCAATTTGATGTCCTACTGATCTTGATTCCTAAAATCACGTCAGCTACACCCATGTCTTTCATGTCGAAGTTTCGTCCTAACACATAATGAGATTGTGTTAAGGATATTCCATTTGATGTCCTACTGATCTTGATTCCTAAAATCACGTCAGCTACACCCATGTCTTTCATGTCGAAGTTTCCTCCTAACATGTTCGTTGTTTTACAAAGAAGATCATGATCATTGCTCATGATTAGCATGTCGTCAACATAAAGACACAATATGACAAACCCTTTTTTGTGTATTCTTCACATATACACATTTGTCTCACTCATTTATACGATAGCCATTTGACAACATTGTACTGTCAAATTTCAAATGCCATTGCTTTGGAGCTTATTTAAGTCCATACAAAAACTTCACAAGCTTGCACACCTTTTTCTCATTTCCAAGTGCTACAAAGCCTTCGGGTTGATCCATGTTAATTTTTGCATCCATCTCACCATTGAAAAATGCAGTCTTAACATCCCTTTGGTGAATCTCGAGATTGTACAAGGAAGCAATCGCGATTAACTTCCGAATAGATGTAATTCTTGTTACTGGTGAATAGGTATCAAAGAAATCATACCCTTTGATTTGTTTGAACCCTTTTGCGACTATACGTGCTTTGTATTTATCAATCGATCCATCTTCTTTATACTTTATTTTAAGTATCCATTTGCATCCTAAGGTCTTACAACCTTGTGGGAGATCAACCAATTCCCATGTATGGTTTTGCAGAATAGAGTCGATTTCACTATTTATTGTCTCTTGTCATAGTGGAGCATCTGGTCTTGAAAGAGCATCTTTGATATTCTTTGGTTCATCCTCCAACATGAATGTAATGAAGTCAGGATCAAAGGTTTTAGCTATCTTTGCTCTTTTGCTACATCTCAACTCCTCATTTTCTTGAGTAGAAAGACCAGCTTCATCATCAACCTTCTCTAGATGAGGTCTTTTAGTTGAGATCATATCTTCCTTAGTTTTATGAGGAAAGATATTCTTGAAAAATACTGCATTTCTCAGTTCCATAAATGTTCCTTCACTCATATAAGGAACTTCTGATTTATGAATTAGGAATCTATATGAACTATTGTTTAATGCATAACCTACAAAGATACAGTCCACTGTTTTTGGTCCAATCTTAACTTGTTTGGGTAGTGGAACTTCTACCTTTGCTAAACACCCCCACACTTTGAGGTATTTATACGACGGTTTCCGCCCTGTCCATAATTCATAAGGAGTGGTGTCCTTACTTTTGTGTGGAATTTTGTTTAATGTGTGGTTAGCCGATAAAACGGCTTCGCCCCACATATTTTGTGGCAAACCAGAGCTGATCAACATTGTGTTCATCATCTCTTTAAGTGTTCGGTTCTTGCGTTCTGTAACACCATTTGATTGAGGTGAATAGGGAGCAGTTGTTTGATGTATGATACCAGAATCGACACTTATCTTCTCAAACGGTGCTACATATTCCCCACCTCTACCACTATGAACCATTTTGATTCGTTTGCTTAACTGGTTTTCCACTTCATTTTTGTATAGTTTAAAAGCATTCAATGCTTCATCCTTACTATGCAAAAGATAAATGTGACAAAACCTAGTACAATCATCTATGAACGTGATGAAGTACTTGTTTCCACCTCTAGTTTGAACAAATTTTAAGTCACATACATCAGTGTGTATTAAGTCTAGAGGTTCAGTGTTTCTTTCTATTGACGAAAAGGGTAATTTCGTCATTTTAGCTTCTACATATATTTCGCATCTTTGGTTTGTTTCAACATTTTTAATGTCAAGTAAATTTAAATTTACTAAACGTTTTATGGACTTTAGATTTACATGTCCCAATCTATAATGTCATGAATTGGAGCACTCAACAATATAAGACGAAGTAGAAGCTTCTTTATTCTTATCAATGTTTTTTCCCTTGGGGAATACAACCATAGCGCTCATCTTAAACAAACCATCGTGGAGATAGTCACGACCTAAATACACAGAATACTTGCTAAGAACAACTTTATTCGACTCAAATACAAGTTTGAAATTATTCTTTACAAGTAAAGATCCGGAGATCAAATTCTTGCGTATGTCAGGGACATGCAGTACCTCTCGAAGAGTGAGGTTCTTATCAGTGGTCAGCTTCAGAACAACATTGCCAACCCCAGCCACCTCAGACGTGGCTTGATTTCCCATGTGCAGCTTTCTCCCACCAACAGGTTCATAGGTCGAGAAAGCATTCCTGTCAGAACAGACATGACAGGTGGCTCCAGTGTCAATGAACCATTCCTTCGGGTTGTCCACCAGATTCACTTCAGTGATCACAGCAGCTAGATCATCTTCAGTGATGTCCATTTGGGCCACATTTGCCCTTGATTGTTTCCCCTTGTTGTTTTCTTTCTTTGGGGCTCTACAGTCTTTGGCCATGTGGTTTGGTTTTCCACAGTTGTAACAATCACCATTGAATTTGGATTTTGTTCCAACTAGTTTCTTCCCCTTGTCATTTCCTGACCTTTTTCTCTTCTTTGTTTCCATTAGGTTGGCTTTGGCTTCATCAGTATTTTTTGTTCTTACCAAGCCACCTTCATGGATTTGAAGTTTTCCAATGACTTCTTGTGAAGTCATACTTTTCTTCTTGAGCTTCAAGTGACTTTGGAAATCCCTCCAACTAGGAGGCAATTTCTCAATAACTGCAGCTGCTTGAAAAGCATCTAGCAGTGACATTCCTTCTGTAGCAATGTCGTGCAGAATTAGTTGAAAGTCCTGCACTTGTTCAACAACAGACTTAGAGTCTATCATTTTGAAGTTTAGGAACTTCCCAACTAGGTACTTCTTAGTACCAGCATCATCAGCCACATACTTGGCTTCTAGGGAATTCCATAATTCCTTAGTTGTAGTGATCTTCTGATAGACGTTATATAAACCATCTACCAGGCCGCTTAGAATATAATTCCGGCACAGAAAGTCAAAATGCCACCATTGGCTTCTGACAGTTTCGTTTTGTGGATCGTTCTCAACGATCGCAAGCGAATCCTCAGTGAGAAATCTCGCCAAACTCAAAGTTGTGAGGTAAAACAACATTTTTTGCTGACACCTCTTAAAGTTTTGCCCGAAAACTTGTCGGGTCTTTCGCTATGGACCATAATTGGTCTAGCATCAGGAAAAGGGAAGGGGGCCACCACTGTGTGAGAAGATGGTTGTCCAACTTGGACAGTTACAGGGGGAATAGGGGCAATGGTGGCAGGGGGAGGGTTTGAAGAACTGCCAACAAGAAGTTCAACAGGGGGAACAGAAGTATTATCACTAGTCGACATTTTTTTATAAATGATATTCATTTTGCGATTGTTGGAAAAAGATGTTTTATGTCGAAGGATAATACAACTGTAAAAAATAAAAAGAAAAGGGATACAACTGGGGAAGAAGAATTACACGAAAATAAAAAGATTACAAATAAATAAAATAAACACCGAGTCGAGTAGAACTCTTCCCGCAAAGCGAATATTCCCCGGTGGTGCTCTTCGGTTGGAATAGTGCTCCCAAAGGTAAAACGGCATTACGCCTTCAAGTGTGCAGCACCGCAGGACTTGAAGTTCCGACGAACAGAAGGACGTTAGGACTAGACTGCACTTAGAAGTTGTATGCAGAGTTTTTGACTGAGAGAGAAGTGTGTTGTGTGTGTTCCTGAATGAAATGAGGACACCTATTTATAGGTAAACCTCCACTCGTAAGGGGGAAAAAACGTGTCAGCATTAATGCTGACGGACGGTTTTTTCAGGAAGTTCAGCAATGGGGAATTGATTTGCAATCAATCCAATTGACCTACCATAAACGGAACTCTTTTTTTAGGAAGGTCAGCAATGAGGAATTGATTTGCAATCAATCTGTCACGCCCCAAATTTCATATAGTTCCTAGCAAGCGGAAGTCTTATTTTTTTAAATATTTGGAAGGTCTTTTAAAGCGTGACTAAATTTAACTCTGAAATAAAAAAATTTCTTTGTTTGTAGATGAAGTCAAAAGTCTAACATACCCTAATTTTCATATACATAAAAATTGGCAACTTTGCAAATAATTGTTGTATTCATTTTCTAGCAACATCACATTCTAATACTTACAATAATCCATAGAAGACATTTCAATTATAACATAAAGTTTCACAAGTCATTTGAAAACAACACTTCCAAAATCCTTAAGGACACTAATTATTTTCAACTTGCTGCACAAACTCAAATAATCTAAATAAATTTTAACCTTGGCAATTTGTATACGAATTTATCAGAATTCATGCATGATCATCATAAAAATTAAATTACTAGTGCATGCATTTAAGGACTTAAAATTTTAAATCCCTAATATGTTCTCCACATTAGATTACTGAGACATAATAGTTTTATAATTAACACAAAACACATTTCACAATGAACTATACATATCACAGAATTACAGCTTCACACCATTTACAAAATAAATTTACTAAAAATACAAAATCTACTCCAAAAATTCTAATTAAATTTATGCTTAAGCCTAACTTCACGTAGAACTTGGTCAATAATTTTCCAGGATTTATTCTCATTCCAAAATTCTTCAAAAAATTCAATTTCGTGGAAAAGTTCCAGTTTCGTCACATATTTTTCTAAAAATTATATAAAATTCATTTTAAGTCCAAATTAAACGAGTTTAGATGCGTTGGAAAGCTAGTTATTTAAAATTTCAGAATATAAAATAAAACTGATGAAATTCCTTACGAATGAAAAATAGTTTGATTTCCAATCAGACTGGACGAAAATGACTTTGACATGCCAACACTTTAAATTATGAAATCATTAAAAAATAATTAAAACATGAAAATAAAAATTGAAAATGCTACATACATGGATTTTTGAAATTAGCAGTAGCAAATCATAAAAATCTTATCTCATTTGATTAATCAAATAAATGTTAACATAATTCATACTTGCAACTAAATAATTTAGTCGCACCAAATAACATAAATATCATATCTCAATCCTCATGAATACTAAATTAAAAACATCAAATCATAAAACTATGGAACGCAGTAAAATCAATAGATTAAACCCTCAAATTAAATCAAACCATACTAAAATTATAAAAGTCTTCAAAACTGTAGTCATGGCTCCTTCAATCCACATCCGATCACCACACTCCACATCATCACTCCTTGTAACCTGAAATATTTTTGGTGAACGGGGTGAGTAAAAATACTCAATGGGGATAGCCAAGTTCGAAACTTAAATAAAAATGGACATGAATGCATTAAACACACCAAACCTTTCATTCATATTATCGATACAAGTCCTTGCAACTATGTACCGACTCATCTTATGATGCAAGTCCTTGCTACTATGTACCATCATCATCATAATTGATACGAGTCCTTGCTACTACGTATCGTCTCATAAAGCATGTAAAAATACAAATCATATCAACATAAGAATTTAAATAACGAACTTGAAATAGTTACCACATGTTCACCGTAAATTAGCCCCACCTTTGAAGTTTAAAACTTTGATTGGAAAATTGATGAAAGAATTCGGCTATGGTGCTACGTGACAGCCTCTATCTCCTTTCCTTCCTTGAATAAATTCGGCAAGAAGGTGTAAGGAAAATGAATACTAAAAATCGGCTGGAAGAAATTAAGGGGAAAGGATACTAACCTTTTGTTGAAATCTTATAGTATGACAACTCACTATGCAAAGTATTATTCGAAATGAACTAAGGTATGAAGGTTTCTTCTGCAAGGTACTCTCAGCTTAGACAAAAATAAATTTGGTTTTCTGCTCTAATTCTTTCGGTAGTTAAAAGGAAAAGAAGCAAATAAACTCTAAGTCTTGTTTATATTAACCAAAATGGACACATCATGAAAATTAATTTGACTTATAATTCAACTTCACAAAATGGCCGACTTATTTCCTTCGAATTTCTGAAAATAACTGCATGTCCTCAACCAAAGTAGTGGACGATCAATGTCTTCCTTATTTATTTTCCAAGCGTAAGTATACTCCAATGTCTCAAACCTACAACTAATACCTTAACTTAAAACCTTAATTATTTATTGTCCTTGAAATAAATACTCCACTTAAATATTGAAATTCAAAATTAATCTTGCTTAAAGATTAAGTGGCCGTGTAAAAACCTCCTTGAATCAAGGAAAAAAAATGATGTGGCCGAACTCAACTCCTCTTTTCTGTTGGAAGTACACGACATTTTCCCATTCAAAGTAGTGGGGAGAAAATAAATATTTACTTGCTCCTCAAGTAAATAAATAAATAAAAATAATAATCTAAACTAAAAAAATAAATAAGTAAATTCCAATGTTATCTCTGCCTAGTAAAAATGCTAGTCCTTATTCTTACCAATATTACTTATGTGAAAAAAAAATCTTATACTTAATTTCAAACAAATTTCAAAATTAATCCATTTAATATCCACAAAATAAAAAGATGAGTACGGTAGTTCACATGGTGGATTAAGTCCACTTAAAACTTAACTCCATAATTTTAAATATCCTAATAATCATTTCTTAATTAAACTTAATTAAAAATAATAATCAACCATATAATTGTTGCCACCTAATGTAATTAGCCGAAATTTATGAAATACCAAGTCAAAAAAATTTACTAATCTTCCATAAAAAAAAATCGGCCATTAACAAATATAATCATATATCCTCTTAATTAATTATTATTAAACTCCAAACCACCGAAATTAAGCCTAAAAATTCCTGAAAATCTCAGCCACTATATAATTTAACACTTAGGAATTTAAATTCTAACTAATTCCGCAAAAAGTCATTCTTACCCTCATAAAAAAAATCTATTCATTCCAATTAAATACTAAATTCCACATCCTAGTAAAGGGGTGCAATTTAATACTAACATGCCCAAATCTAAAATTAAAAATCTTAATTAAATCTTAGTCCACTAACTTTCAAAACCACTAATTAAAGTCCTAAAATAAGATTTCATTGCTTGACTTTATTCCCAAATACTTTAATCAACTAAGCAACTTAAACATTCTAATCTCACATGAGAAATAAAAACTTAAGTAAATAAGCTCGAACTACTACTTAAAACTAAAAGTGAACTATAATTGAGCTGGTCATTACACAATCTGGTTGACCTGCCATAAACGGAACTCTTGCACGTTTTATGCTGATACGAGTCAGAGCTGAGTCAACTTAGGTTCAACGAACCTGGCCATTGCTGAGTTATCTAGATGTTAGCTTTAGATTCATCGAATCTGTACTCTTACGAAGTCAACTTTCGTATTAGACTTTTCGTTTCCCAATGTGGGATGAGAATTAATTACGTAATTAATTCTCTCCCTAATTCAAAGTTTTAAACTTTGATTTGTTGACTCAATTTCTCACTCACCATTAATTAGTTTTGTGAGTATTAATACACTAAATTCATCTACTCCGAGAGTAGAACACACCCGTATCAATTAACTTCCGAGAAATTAATTTTATTCTCTTCAATTTATTGGTCAAACAATATCAATTAATATATTTAATATTAAATATTCCAACACGCTTTTAATACCTGATGAGATTTTTTATACACCTGGTTAAATGTTTGATACTTTAAAACTGATTCATGATAAGCTTATCATGAACTATTTTCATACAAAACTTTGCCTTACAAAAATAAATTGAAAATGTTAAAAAAAATATACTACTTTCGCTTTACCCAAAAAGTATGTGCACTTTATTTTTTTAATACACCATCCATCCTATTATACTTGCTCATTTTGTCATTTTCGTCCGTTCTACTATATATTTTTCATTATTTTATTTTAAATTATTAACAATTTTTTTTTATATTATTCTCATTACTTTATTACTTTTTATATCATATTACTTATATTTTTTCACTTTTATTTTAATTTGTGTGCTAAAAAATAATGAGCAGTATATAGCAGAATGGATTGAGTATCTTTTTATTTCACCATCCAACACTTCATATTTTTTTCACTTTACATTCTCATAAGTATCCAATTAATTTATAATTGACCACACAATATTCTAAAAAATTGATCAATTGATTTGTTTACTTTTTCATTTTACTAAAAGAAAAATACTCCTAACTAAAGATTGATTTTTTTGGCATTTTCATTTCCCTAGAAACATTTATGTTGGGAACTGGAAGGATGTCTGTGCAAGAGTTGCCATGTGGTTTCTTCATCTCACTTCTTGGACTGTGCTCTGGTGTTCTTGAAAAGAGAAAAGGGTTTCGCAGGGGGGCACTATCAAGAAAACGGTTAGTCCCAATTTTTATTTTTAAATAATAAATGGAACTTTTCAGCTCCGTTGGTCACTTGAGATGGTGAATCACTTGCTAAAATCTCACTGCTTCTAGTTAAAATCCGTGTGTTGTCATTATGTTTCCAGTTTGCATAGTCCTTGAAATCTTGTGTGCATAATTTGTTTCAAATTTAAATTTTGCTAGCCTATATTCATGCCGTTGCTCCAATGTTTGATCATGTAAAATTTTGTTAAATTGTGCAATATGGGCTCAATTGGGTTGGAATTTTAACTAGTTGTTGCAGTTGCTGATTTGAAATGGTGAATCAGTTGGATTATTTCTCCTTTTTCTGTCAAGATTTGCTTGAGAAGGGGTGCATTTGATTTCTTTGGAAAAGGAAAAAAGGTTAAAAGCAATGCATAATCACATCTGCTGTTCAGCATATCATCTTGTTTTTCTCATTTCCTTTTCATCCGCTTTATGGTACATTTTGGTAGGATTCTTAGCAGCTTCTTATTTCTACTTAGTTATGGTTGGTATGATCTGTATGTATGTATGTATGTATGTCCGAAAGGGAAAATTAGTGAGACGTGAACAATACGACACTTTGGGATGTAATGCAGAAAGGCTGCTCGTTGTGATGTTCTTTTATCGGTACATTTGTGTTTTAGTCAATTAACTATGTTTATATGGAGCATATAACATCTGATGTGTTTGGACAGCCAATTGAGGTTATAACTGGACTTGTCTCTTCTCTTTGGGATCACTATTGGCAGGCAATGCTATAGTGTGGATATAAATTATTTCAAGTTTATGGAGGTATAGAGACCATCTTCTGCATTTTCCAGATTGCTTAAATAGAAAGGCAAGTCTGTTCTATCATCGAACACTTGTTTGGATCCTTCCCTTTGTTCTTGATGCATAAGCCTGTGAAAGCTCCTGTTGACCGGATGCTAGTGGAAGGTCCGTCCCTCTCTATAAATTATCAGCTGACGATGCCTTTTGGCTTTGTTTCATGATTTGATTTGTGCTTCAAATAGTTTCCTGCTACCTAGATTAATCTCACTCTAAATTAGCCTTTTACTAGTGTGACCTAGAAGTAGAGATTGATGCTTTTGCTTTTCGTTTGAATTTTGACCTTTTTGTTATAAGTAGTTTTCAGTTAGTGATATTAATTGTTACTCTTATATTATCTCACCCCCCCCCACCTTTTTGCAATTAATAGTCTTTTCTTGTGTGATCCATGAATCATTGCCGCATCTACGGTTGTTTCGGCGCTGTGTTAAGGTGGAAATATTTTTCTGGTGCATATAAACTCTTATCTTTTCAAAATTGAAATTTCGAGAAAATGGATATACAATTCCGCTATCTGTTGAAATCTTTAGAAAATGGTTCGCTGCAGAAGGAATGTCCAAGGAACGGTCAGCTGCAACAACTTCAACAGCACGTCCACGTGCACGTAACAAGGGACGCAAGCGCAAAGTTAAACTAAAAGACAAGTCACTGGATGTTGAGGTCATTGTTCCCAAACACATTCATATACGTGGTCGAGCAAGAAGATCTAGAAATAATAACAATGCTATCACATGTGAAAGACAAAGTTTAGACTCCACAATATTCCTTCACTATTTCATGTAGGTACCGTGATTGACTTATTAACAAGTAGCATAAGAGTGATATTTTGCTGTCTTTGAGGGGAACAGAACATTTCTTTTAATTTTTTGTAGGAATCTGTGGAGTGCTTTTCCCGAAGAGAAAGTGAAATCAGTTACATATTTTGACCCTTTGTGGATTAGCTGTTATGCCAGTGAGAATAACCGAGCGAGGGTTCTGAACTGGATCAAGAAGAAGGACATTTTCTCGAAGAAATACGTTGTTGTCCCTATAGTTAAGTGGTACGTTTTCTTTGTAGTCATTTGATACGGAGTAAAATTTCTTTGTAGTCATTTGAAAACAACTAATATTGTTAGTAAAAACAAGTAATCTGGCCAACTAATACATTTTAGTAAAACAACTAATACCATTTAAAATTGCATTTGAGTTGCACGGTACTGCTGGTGAATATATTTGCCCTTGGTTATGGAGTGATTTGTTTTAAGATGACATTTTGGTAGGTCTCATTGGAGCCTCTTGATCTTTTGTCACTTGGGCAAAGAGGTACATTCCAAAACTAATGGTCCCTGCATGCTGCTACTGGATTCGTTGCAGGCAATAGGTCCTACACGCCTTGAACCGTTGATAAGAAAGTACTCTCTTTTTCTTTCTCGTTTCCCTATCAATGGTTGTATGTCCTCCTTCATACTTATGCATCATTTACAGTAGTATTTGGCAATTGGTTTTGTTAAAATTGTAGGCTTCTTTTTGACATTTATAAATCAGAGGAGAGGCCAGAGAGTAAACAACAGCTTAAAAAAGTGCCTCTCTTGATTCCCAAGGTAATAGCTTTACGTTCATTTTTTGCATTAGATTAAAAGGAACTGAATTTTTGTTTCCAATTTGGCAAAAACTCATGTGAGACCGTCTAAGACAAGAACATTACATAATGAAATTGGGTTGGAGATAATTCATGTGAGAAAGAGCGAATTTTAATGTTGGGATTTTGCAATTTTTTTAAAAACTAAAAGGGTCAAAAGACCACAATATTTCCAGTTATGTTTTAAATAATGCACATTTACAGCTTTCAGTTAACATCCATGTTAGGTCCCCCAGCAGAAACAAGGCGAGGAATGCGGGTTTTATGTTCTACTTTACATAAACCAATTCATCGAGAAGGCTCCCGAAAATTTCGACCAGTCTGAGGGCTACCCATATTTTGTGAGTTTGTTATATCCTTTTGGTGAATCAGAATTCTGCATTTGCATAACTGTGGTTATTGCATTGCATTGCAGATGAAAAGTGATTGGTTTAGTGTGGAAGAAGTAGAGACCTTCTGCAAAAGTCTGGATGCATTTCCTCTTCCTGTGAGCGACCACGATCCCTATGCTTCCATGGATTCCGTCGAGATCATAGAGATTGATTCTCTCTGACCTTTTAACTTATTTTGAAATTTATGTATTGATATCAAAGCATACTTGCTTTAGTTCTATCTACTTTGGCTAATGGATGTGTTGTAGACTCTGTTGTCTCCCCCTGTGATTGATGATAGTTTTGTAAACAATATGTTTAACGTCTGCTTTATTACTTCTTTCCAATGCACTTTCTTCTGCTGATTGGGTTTTTCTTTTCCCACAACAATTTCTGTGTGAGACTTGATTGTTTTTTTAATAGAAATATTATTATTATTAGGTAAATTGTATCCTATAAAAAGGAAAATAAGAATATATGAGTAATCTTGTGTGAAAAAAAATAATAAAATTTTAATAAAAATATAATATTTTATTAAAAATGACTCACTTTTTATTAAAATTTTATTACTTTTTAAAAGTGATAAATTTTTATTAATAATTGACAAGTTTATTAAAAAATGATGAAGTTTTAATAAAAAATATAATATTTTATTAAAAGTGACTCACTTTTTAAGAAAGTTTTATCATTTTTTAAAGGTGATAAATTTTTATTAATAATTGATAGGTTTAATATCATAAGACGGACTCATATAAGTTTTTTTTTCTCTCTTTATATATATATATATATATATGATGCATCATTATAAAATTAAAAATTAAAAAATAATGTACTTTAAACAGCTATAATGTTTTTTGTAGGTGAAAATATACAAAACTGTCCAAATATAATAGGGCAATCATTTTTGCCTAATTTTTTAAGAATTCACTTCTTTTTTTTTTGCCTAAATAAGTGAGGATGTCTCGTACGCAACTAGTACATATTGCACTTACTTAATAGTTAAAATTGTTTATATTGAAAATTATGAGTGATCATATTAGAAAGTGCATGTCGATATACTGAAAAGTTTAAATTATTATTAATTTTCAGTGTAATTTTTCATTGCAATTAATTCATTCTTCTTAATGTAATTAAGTTTTCAATATAAACAGTTTAACAAATTAAAATAAATGCACTGTATATTAAGGGGTCGTTTAGTATAATTGTAAGAAATGGAAAGGGTATGAATGAAAGTCATGTTTGATTCCTTAATTTTTTAGAATCAAAATTATAGTAGAATCATTCTAAACACGTACTATGATTTTGATTATCATTACTCATCTTGAATAGCCACTCACTAAACACCCCTAAGTACGCATGAGACCTACCTAAAAATTGGCAAAAATATTCACAGAAGATTGACACAGAATTGGCAACCGTGCCAATTATTTTGTCAACTTTTTCGGACAATAAAGAGATTTTTTTTTTTTAAAGGACCTTACTCCCTTCATTTGAGGTAAAAAATGCAAGTCCCCTATTTCTAATTATATAATGACAATAATGATCATGCGATGTTACAGCTAATGAAGGTTGAAAATATTGGTATCGATAGAAATATCGAGATTTTAAAATTATAGAAATATCGATGGATATATTGATATCGAATATCGATATCGGTAAATTTTAAAATTATAAAAAATTTAAGAGCAAATATTTAATATATAAATTTAACAAAAGAATTTAAATAATTTTTATAGTTGTGACAAATTTAAATATATACACTATTTTTTGGAGTTTTTTTCCAAAATTTATTAATATTTTCTTGATATTTGCGATATTAACTCGATATGTCATTTGAAATTCACCATCTTTATCACTTATATTTTTATATTTTTCCTTCTCTCTCATCTCTTTAAAAATTTTAAATTGAAATGTTTTTTTTAATCCATTCATTTTTAGATTTATCTATTTAAATGGAGCATAAATTTTTTTGAAATTCGGTCTTCTGTATCGCCATTCCTTTTCCAGGATATGTGACCTGCTTGATACAATATATATTATCTTGATGGACGTCACACCATATTTGTTTAAAAAAAAATTGAAATTAAACGCAAATTTATGTTTTAGTATAAAACTAGTACGTAAGCCCGCATATTACGCGAGATTATTAAAAAATATATTTTTAATATAGATTATATTATGTGAATTAATTAAATTTTGAATGTAACATGTATGTGTATTAATAATTTATATATATATATATATATATATATTTATTTATAATGTATCTGATATATGTATATATCTTTATATTATATAAAGATGAAGTTATAAAATCAACCAAAATGCTCGATTTCAAAATTCATCTATTCTCATTAACTCTGGCATAAAGAATTAATCTCGACCTTATATTTTAAATATTTTAATCTTGATCATACGTTTTGACATTATATATATATATATATAAATAAATAAATCTTTATATTATATAAAGAAGAATTTATGAAATCAACTAAAATGCTCGATTTCAAAATTCATTATAATATATAATATTAAGATTAATTGGTTGTCCAAATCTTTATATTATACTCCCTCCGTCTTTCTATAAGTTGCTCGTGTTCTCATTTTCGTCCGTCTTTCTATAAGTTGCTCATTGCTTTTTTACCTTTTTTGGAAATTACTATTCACTTCTTTATTATTATTTTCAACACTTTTTACACTATTTTCATTACTTTTTCACTTTTCTCCATCACATCACTCATACTTTTTCACTTTTTCTATCACATCACTTATACTTTTTCACTTTTTCTATCACACCACTTATATTTTTTCACTTTTACCTTAATTCGTGTGCCCAAAAGCAACGAGCAACTTATAGAAATACGGAGGGAGTATAATTTTAAGATAAGATTAAGATTAATTGGTTTTCCAAATCAGCAAAAAAATCATTAATATTGCTAAATATTTGTTATTAATATATATGTATAGAATTATAAATAAGCATATTAATTAATCAGATTTGAAAAATTGGAATAATAAAAAAATATCAAAAAATAATTTTTAAAATAAAAGAAACAATTAAAATTGATAAATTTTATTTAAATCTTAATAATTTCTGTAATTATCCATATTTTTCAGTATAAATAGTCACAGCTGTTGAATGAGTACATTATACACAAGATAAATATGAAATTTACTCATTAGAATATTTGAGACTTAATATGGTATAAAATTAATTTTGAAATTAAATTTATTTTATCCATAATTTGTGATTTGAACTTAAAAAAAAAAAAAAAGCATCAGGCCTACCCTTCCGCTATGGGCCAAAGCCAATCTCCAATAGGACCAAAACAGTTTAGCCCATATGGTGGGCCCACACCAGTTTTTTAATGAAACTGTAAAATGACAAAGATGCCCCTACCCGTATAAATTCTCACACTCTACGCTCGCACGCTCACCTGCATTCAGTCGCAGTCAATGCCAACACTGCTCTGAAAATTTTGTAACCCTAGTCTTCCTTTGTCTCTCTCACGCGCCCCCCCCCCTCCCGCCAGCTCTCTCCGCCGCCAACCGCCACTACCTCACGCCGTTTCCGTCCAAAACTTCCTAAACCATCTCTATTTCTGCAAGAATTTGATAGCCTGCATTTATTTCTTGGGAATTCCTAACTATGGGGATGGGGGAGAGTGATGGTGGCGGCTGTCAGCTGGATAATCACAACGACGTTGATGTCGATGCGCCGCCGCCGCCCAAGTCGCCTTGGAAGACCCCGGCTTCCTCTTCTCCGGTAGTGGTCGCTAATTCAGAGTCCTGGCCCGCTCTCTCTGACGCGCCACAACGGGCGAAGAACAATGGGGGGACGGATACCAACTCAGCGAAGTCTCCGACCTCCCAAACAGAGGTTCATGGTTCTGGTGGTGCACCTCCTGCGGCGCAGCCGGTGGGTGCTGTTTCCTTGTTAATTCATATAACTCGTCTTTACTTTTTGTTCATTCCGTTTGGTTCTTTGTTTGTCGTTTTGTCTACGAATGCAGTTGGCATTTGAATTGAAATTCGTTATCCGAAAGGTTGTCGCTTTACACACCGGATATTTGTTCTGGAAGTAGATGGTTTACATAGGTAGGGGGAGGGGGGATGTCACTATATTAGAAGTAATTATCATGTAGTTATTAGAGTTTACTTGGAGACGCTGATAAATTTCTGATGTGACTTCAGAGAAGGAGGTCAGGCTATTAACACCACAACTTTGAGCTGTTTGGTTAGTGTTCACCGGACTCCTATAGAACGTTAATATTGAGGACCAAACACTACAACCATGTTCTGTCACTCTTGGTTGAATATATTGATATTTGTCCGACCTAATTGAGCATGACTTTGGTGAATGCATTTTAAAAAAAGCGGGTGTTATAATCTTGCCTTAAGAGAATCCTTGTTTTGACTTTTTGTTATCTGATAGTTCATTCATTTTTGTATGGACTGCTGCCATCATTGCTTCTCATGTATATTAAAAATGCAGTCAGAAAATTTGATTGTGGATGGTGAGATCTGTTTTGTGTCTTTAAAAGCAAATGACTACAGCTGTTCCTCATTTACTATGCCAAATGATCAGATACTCTTAGAACTGGAAAAAATTGTCTGTATTGGGGGTTTGAAAATTCGTTCTTTAGCATTTTACTGAATGTTGGAATGATAAAGTGAGCACCCTACAGTGATTTATAGCACTATTCATGCATTGTTTTAATAAACAATGAACAGTGTATTGTACATGTTTTTGTTCTTCTACCTGATAAAATGCTTTCAGATGGGTTGAAATTTGCAAAAATTACTGTGAAGAATATATGTTATATGCCAATGGGAAAATGGACCTGAAGTTATGACTGCTGGCAAGAATCAGATGCACAATCTTCATGCACAGTGTAATGTATCTGAGCTTCATTGGTTAAATTCCGAATATTCTAATATTTTTAATTAAGTGTTTGTTGGATTCACCAGTTTTTAAATCCTTTGTTCCATTCATTTTTCATGGACCTAAAACGAAGACACTGTGGAATGATCTCTATCAAACTCCTGAAACATTATAGATCTATGCATATGAGCTTGCTCTATAGCATTCTGGTCAATTTTCTATGTCCTGATGATGTGTTTTTCTAACATGTTTTTCCTTGGGGGAGATAGTTTGTGTACGAACTTTGATACATGCTGTTCAATACAACTGTTGGTTAATTTAATATGCATTAACTATTCAAATGTTGCAGTATATTTGCTGATAGCTTTTGCCGGTCTTCCAGGTTAGAGTAGAGCAGCAGAAGTTCCATGGACGTGGTAATATGAGATATCCCCGTAAACCCTATCCTATGCATCAACACAAAAGCGGCCCCAAGCATGGTCCAAATGGTGTATCTCCATATCCCATGCCCTCACCCTATTATCCACCAACAGTCCCCCCACATTTTCATTCTATGGTTCCCATGCCCCCCATACCTGCCCCTGGATACATGTATCAGATTCTACCTGGAACTTTTCCCAGGATTGATAGTCACTCAGTTAAGTCTGGCAGCGATGCCCCTTCACAAGCTTTTGTTCCTCCAGCAAACGGGGAACCTCAGTCTTCACCACATGCTAATTCAAATGCTCGTGATTCTAATTTTGTGGGAAGAAGGTCTAATGCAAAGGAACAAGGTGGCCAGGCAAGTCCTTCCTGGAATAACCAAAGGCCAATTGCTATTAACAACTTCCATTTGCAACAAGCAATGGTTCCAAGGCCTTTAATAAGACCTCCATTTTTTGGTCCCGCAGGTTTTGTAGACGGACCAAACTATCCAGGTATTTAAACCATTATGTGTATAGCTTTCAGTAAATGACAAGTAGTATTATTAGCTAATTATTTTATTTCTGTTCCACTTCTTTCAGTTCTTTTTTCCCTTTTTTGCGTGCTCTGTCTAATAAAGGTCATCCATTATTCAGGTCCACAAGGATTAATATATTGTGTCCCTGCTCCTCCTCCTCCAGGCCCTGGGAGAGTACCATACCCACCAGTTCTGGTTCCATTTCCTTTCTCCTCTGGAGTTCCTATGCCACCGCCAATTATAGCCTTGAAAGCTAACATTGTGAAGCAAATTGAGTATTATTTTAGGTAAATTGATTAGAAAGATCTATGCTCATGAAAATGGATTTCAAGATTAACAAACCCAACCCATACCTGCCTAAAACAAGAACAAATAAATAACAGAATGAAAGTAAGAACTATTATAAGTTGTGCTATAGAAGTTTGGTGTAGATTCTTATTTAGTTAATGACGTCAACTGTGTTGTATTAATGTGTCATTGAACTTTGTTTAATCTGCTCATATTGAATGTGAAATCACTCATCTCTGTGAGTCTTATTCAAATAGTATCGTATTTAAGATCAGTGTTCGATGAAATGTACATCTGCACGGTCATGGGCGGTATCTTTGTCTGAGTGTTTTTTTTGGTATCGTTCATTCATGAATTATTCAAAAGTGTATGGGACAATTAATGTCCTGTTTATGCCATAGTGTCCTTGACCAATAAATGTTTTTTATAAAGCCATTTTATTCAAGTGTAGATGACAACTAAGATTTCAATTTTAAAACTTTGGCAGTGACGAGAATCTTCAGACTGATGGTTTCTTGACTTCCTTGATGGACAGCCAAGGTTGGGTTCCAATATCAAGAATTGCTGACTTCCCAAGGGTAAAGTTTTAATGGATTCTTTGTGTTAATCACATGCTTGTTTGGGATATATTGCATAACAAATAGATCAGTTCTATGTTTGTGTATGTGTGCCTTTTCTGCTGGGGCTGGGAGCTGTTTTGCTCAGTTTTCTGAGTATAAATGAACCCCAAAACACTTTATCTCATTGGTTGATGAATGAGAGTTGGTTGGGTGAAAGATTTTGGTTTTATGATACAACAACCAATTTGTTTTGACTCTGCCTGATTTGCATTTTCAATACTTGAGCTTTCCTTATTTTTTTTTCAGGTTAGAAAAATGAATACAGAAATACCGTTTATTATAGATGCATTGCAGGCTTCAGAGACCATTGAAGTACAGGTGAAAATTATGCTTCTCTTGAGCACCTTCAATTGCATTATATTCTTGATTCTGCTGCATAAGTTTATCCGGGATGTCTTGTTTTTTTTTTTTTTTTTTCTATTTTACCTGTTCTTTCACAATAACCTCCCTTCGTGTGCTTTGAATTTAATTATTTAAATCATTGTAGGGTGAGATGGTAAGGAGACGCAATGAGTGGTCAAAGTGGATTAGACATTCTGTTACCCGTGAATCTTCTTCTCTAGCTGCAAATGCTGGAAAAATTGATAGCTTCAATGAAAATAAAGAGTGCATCCCTGAAGGGAAAAGAGAGATAACTTCACCAAGTGGAATCACTGCAGATCCACTGAAACCAGGTGAAGATTGTATAGAAGAAACCAATGGTAACAACACTGATCTAAACAGGTATAAGGTTCTCTTCAGTGTTTTAACAATTGCATTTCAAAATAGTTAATTCAGGCATGTGATTGACTTCTATTCTGATAACAGGAATAACACTGCTGAACTTAATAGTGACCCAAATGGCCCATCTATCTCAGAAGGTGCCGACTCTGCAATATTAAATGTTGATAGAAATTCTGGAAGCATAAAGATGCAGGTTAATTCATGCATGAATGAGCAGAGTATGAATGACTCATTTAATGATTTTTCAAGCGCATTTATGCTTGACGAAGAGCTGGAAATGGAGCAGAAAACAGTAAAGAATAATCATCCTTCTGCCTTAGAAAGGTATTCCATGCTTTTCCAATTGTCCTTTGCTGTTCTCTGATCTGTAGTGGAAAATGAGTCAGCTACCCAAGGAATACTTCATTGGGGTTACTCACCTCATTTTATCAGCACATGGTTCAGTTGCATATTATATTTGTAATTTCTATCCATCTATTTCCATCTTAAACTTCTCATCAAATATGTTAACTAGATTACATCAGAAATTATTTGCATTCTAAATATCAAAATTGTTTGGTTAATGTACTTATTATAAGTGCTTATTATGGTCATTCCATTTGGAATGAAGAGCAGAACTTCCACCCTAATGTCCTATTGCTGTAATACAAACAGCAAGGTTCGCCATCTACATAGAATTTTCTTATCAAGCAGTAATTTGATTAATTTATGATAAAGAAGATGCAAATGCCAGAGATGATTTTTCTGTTTAATTACTCAATACCTCCTAATTTATTGTTTGTACGCTGTAGCTTTCCATTATTTTGGTCAAAGGTTGGATGTCCTTGTGAATGAAAGGCCTGCCAGCTTCATGGTTTTTTTTATTCAATGTAGTATTCACATTTGTATCAACTACTTTCTTGATAATCGAAGTTAGATCATTCTTACTTTGATGTGTAAGTTCTTCCATTATTTTGTGATATATGCAGGGTTCTTGTTGCTTCACTTTTTGTATTGGCCAATTAGCCGACACAGTCTTTTATACTTGGCAAAAAAATTTCGGATATTCTGAGGTTTATTATGTCAATATATCTGAAGATCATATTTTTTCATATCAATATTGTTGGGTCTTTCTTGCTTCACTTTATACTTTGCCCAACATGACTACTTCTGGCTTTCCTGGGAGTTTTGGAATTTTTATTTGAGTATAGGAACCTGGGCTGTGTTTGTTTTCATATTTGTTATCTGTTTTTCCCGTGTATGAATGCATTTTACAACGTTTATTTCCCAAGATTGCCCCTGTTACCAAATTAGATCTATGTTGTATGTTCTCTTCCCAACATATTTTAATTTCAGGGTACCCCTATCTATATTTTAAACAAAAGTAAAACTTAGTTTAATTTTAAAGACCATTATCACGTCACCCTCCCAAATAGGGGAAATATTTGTTTAACATCTCTTTTAAACTTTACCTATTTTTGAAATCAAAACACGCCATTGCTTTAATGTATATTCATTTTCAACTAAAAGAAACTGATATGCCGTCTAGATTAACTTTGTTCTTAGGAAAACAAAGCCAATTATTGCCTTCATATATTTTCACTCTTTATCCATTTTCCAAGCATGCACTACTAGAACACATCCTCAAAACACCCCAGGCTATTACGCAGTTTTCATGTTGCATGCTCTAGAATTTTTTAAATATACTGTAATTTTTTCAACAACGATTAGAGTAAAAGAAGCAAACACCCCCGAGATTTTAGATGAACTATATGTCTATGATAGTCATTTTAGCTTCTCTTAATTTCTTAAGCACTGTCCATATTAAAATATTATTTTAGTGATTGTTACCAGTTGTCACTTCATTCTGCAGAAGAGATCTAGTATATTAACTCATATTCATCACGCATATTGCTTAATTGATTCCAAAAGCCTTGGACATGATAACAATATCCATAGCTGCAAATATTGAACTATACTGTCTGTGCTTTATGCTGCACTTGTTTTACATTTTGATATCATTGCACATCGTCTTACATAATACATACTTAGCATATTTCTTACCCATCTCAACTCAGGGTTGATGATGAAGATGATGAAATCATGGCCAATGATCAAGTAGTGGAGAGGCTCGTAATTGTCACTCAGGTCAGAAAATTAGATGCTGTCTTTCTTTTTTGAGATGTACTACCGGCCTAGTCATTTTACAAAAACTTCACCCTGATAATGTTAATATTTGAGATGTGAGAGCTTGATGACGAGGTTTTTCGATTGAATACTTAGTTGCTTTTGTGTGTCTCAGCCTTGTACATGGTCAATTTATATCTCTGCAATTATTCCTTCTAGCCCCATGGGAGATGCTTGAGTAGAGCATTAAGAGAAGTCCAATTTATTTTTGTTTGTTGAAGAAATATATGTGCTTGAATGGCATGAAAATCTCCATTTTTATAATCAGTCTGTGTTGGCTCGATTATTTATTACTTAAATAATTCTGTAGTTTGGTATCTATAGGGTGCAAGTATTTTTAAATCCTATCCTTTTGTTATAAGAATGCAGAAACTCATATATAGTCTGATTTCTCTGAATGAATTTATCATTGATCCTAATCCCAATTCTTAATAGGCCCGGCACGTCCACAATTGAAGGTTATTAGTTATTTTACTAAAGGATATTAGTTAGTTCTACTAAAGAGACTAGTTACAAACCAAATTCATTTAAAGTATGCATAATTTAAGGTTGTGATTGAGTCATTTGAATTATAAGGGATTTGAAAATGAATGGATTTAAAAATCTATGAATTACAAATGACATGGTTTTACTCTACTTTGAACTAGGATCAAAATTAAGTATTTGAAATTCATCTATTTGAATATTTTACCCAACCAAGTGATGTGGATTCAGATGGTTGATTTAAAGTCCATAGACCAAGTCTCCCTAAAAAAAAATTCATAACCCAAGTCCCTCCATCCAAATACAATCTAAAAGGTTGAAAAATTACTTATAAGATATAAAAAAGAATATTCTAGAATAAGTCAAGAATTGACTTTATCTTGATTAGCATTAGTTTTTTCGCAGTGTATTAGCAAGATATTCTTTTTTTCTTTTGATGCACACACTTAACTCCTTAAGATATGCAATTCCTGGGGTTTTTTAATTATTATTTTTCTGAAAAGCGCTACACGAGCTACTGCGCCTATGTGTACGCCTGGGTGCCGTAACAACAATGCTTTCTCAGAGCTGGGTGGAGGTCTATGGAATGTTTGGTTGCTGGTTTCATTAAAAGCTCTTTTTTTAAAATAAATAAAATTAAAAAAGATGGTGCATTTGTCATGTTGAAGGAGATACATAATGATGTCTATGTTTCTGTTACAGAATAGTGAAAAGGGTGAGAGACCTGCTGAAGAATCAAAACATATATCCAGTGAGCGAGCTTCTGTTTTAAATGATGGCATCTACTTTTTCGAGCAGGTCGTTAGATTTTTTGTGAACCTTTTGTTGCATTTGTCTGGGACACAAACACAATTACACTTGACATCATCTTTGTGCAGGAACAAAAATTGTACAGGTCTCGTAGTAGAAGTAATAAGCCTATCAATGAAGGTACTGAAGGAAGCAGTTCTGTAGTGTCTGAAAATTCTAATTCTCGAAGGAAGCAGAACAAAGGCAACTCCAAACCACAGTCCATATATAAGCAACGTCTATTCCTTGGCAACTCCAGCGTTCATGGATGTGGCCGAAACTCTCGTGGCATGGCATCTGATAGTCCGCCTAGTGATGCTATTGGATTTTTCCTTGGTTCCACACCTCCAGATGGTCATGGGTAAATATGACAATTTTTTTTGTGTTCTTCATGTGCTTTATTTTGTATTGCAACTCCCACTCATATTAATGGTTGTTTTGTAGGTTTAGTAGAAAATAAGGAAACCTAAAGTTGACTAAATATTAATCTTGCAATCTGTGAGGGAAATTCTACAATAAAAATGAGATTTGTTCTAAGGATACATATAGGGTTAAATTACATAGTTAATACAATACTGGCACCTTGTTTAGCTTTAACTTGAAAGGTTGCTAAGAAAATAGGAAAAGTTTGTTGTACAAAGCTTAATAGTTGTTTAAAAGAGATAAGGATTAAGGCCGGTAGATTTAGCAAAAAGGATTATTTTAAAAGCATTTCAAAGAAAATAGGGGATGAAAATTGTGGAGATGTGTCGACTTAAGTTATTACCATGCTAAAATGTTTTTAATTTAAGTTTATGTAGCGTATAAGTATTATTAATTTTTGCCACATTGTATTTAACCCCAAAAGCGACAATTATTATGAGACGGAGAGAGTACGTTTTGTTAGGAACAGTGAGTGATTTGAGTTTTCCAATTGTCGTCTACGGTCTATGTAGTTAGAAGGCAGAAACTGTATATAGCTGCTGATTTTACTTTCAGATATCTGAAAACTCTGGTAAATTTTGCAGTTTGCAGCATTTAAAGTTGAGTGCTTCTCCCCGTAGCAATCTTTCAGGAAGTAGTCCACCAGTTGAATCATCACCAAAGCCATTTCCACCATTTCAGCATCCAAGTTATAAACTTCTGGAGGAAAATGGTTTCAAACAGCAGCGGTAAGCAGATTTAGTTACCTGCACTTTTAGACTGCAATTGACATTTCTTATGTCCAGATATAGGAGTAAATATTGCTTTGCTGGTATGCTTCTAACTAATAAGCTGTAAGCTTTTCCGCAGTTACAAAAAGTATAGAAAGCGCTGCCTCAGCGAACGTAAGAGAATGGGCATTGGTTGCAGCGAGGTAAATTTTCATCCATGCATGTGTGGTTTAATCCATGTGGAAGGTTTCATGCATACGTGGTTTAATCCATGTGGAGTTTTCTTGTCAAAAACCAACTTCTTGAGCTCTCCCTCTCTACTAATACTTTTGAGACTTACATTATGCCTTCTGATTTGTTATCCAATTTCTTGAGGATAAATCATCATATAAATAGGCTTGCTAAATGAAACCTCTCTAAGATCTCTCTGTCAAGGGCCATGTCTGAAGTTAACATTTAATAAGAGGTTTAATGTCTTGATTCCTATACTAGAATGGCTTCTCCTCTTTTACCAGTTTGCGTCTTTTACTTTTACCATGTATATGTGATCTTTTATTAAGATCAGATGTCCTTCACAGGTCTTTCTTACAAATTACTTTCAAAAGGCAATCTGATATGTTGATAACCAACACATAAATCCTCACATTTGGTACCCTTACAAGAAAATGTTGTTCAATGTATGTTTTCATCCTTATTTGCCTTTAAAACTAAGATGCACATGCTCCAATTAGCCGATCCATCTTCAATGATTGCCTTAGCCTCAATGCAAACTAGGAGAATATGTCTTAGCCTCAATTCAAAAAGAATATTAAATGATTGTCTTAGCCTCAATGCCTTATATAACATTTTATGCATTTAGCGATCTTCTTTTAGGAGAACATGAGTTCATGATATGATTGGTACGATTTGTTGTATTCTGTAAAATTGGGCCTTCCAATCTATGAAAACAAAGACGTCCAATTGCCAATAGAGATTATTATCCACAAATTTGTGTACCATAATCTTGTGGACTGTAATTTTGTTGGTCAATTAATGCATTGGTGATGAACATATTAAAAGTTTCAACTGATTTTTCTGTTGAAGCGATGATTAGGTGACCTCCATGTTTAATTATCAGTTGAGTTAGGCATGTGATATCGTTTCGGCTTTATATTTTCGTAAGAGTTTAGGGTTGGATGCAAGGCTATAGTTGATTCTTGTCTCAAAAAAGGTTAATTCATTCTGCTTTAGCTAAATGTCCACTGTCATATGATAGGTTCTGCAACACAATAAATTGTACTATCTATTTTTATCTGAACTTATTGATGTCTATGGATTGCAAAATTCTTTTTGCAGGAGATGAACAAGTTGTACAGGTTCTGGTCATATTTCTTAAGGAACATGTTTATCCCATCCATATATATCGAATTTAAGAAGTATGCACTAGAAGATGCTGCATCTGGTTACAACTACGGGATGCAGTGCTTATTCAGGTTTTACAGGTGGGATTGTAAAAAAAAAAAGCTTCTGTTGCTTCTAGTATTTTCTTCATTTACCTGGCCTGTTGGTCAGATAACTTGCAATATAATTCTCTCTTATGCATGCCTTCTGGTGCTCATACGTTTCTTCTTCATTACTTTCCCAGTTATGGCTTGGAGAAGGAATTCAGAGGGGATCTTTACGAGGACTTTGAACAGCTGACACTTGACTTCTATAAACTTGGAGACATTTATGGCTTGGAGAAATATTGGTACTTGCTCCGTCTCTTGTACTTCTTTTTTATATTCTTTCAACAAGGTAAAATTCACCTTTAAATATATTGTGTAATTTTGCAGGGCATTTCACCGTTATCGGGAGGGCGAACCACTGGAGAAACATCCAGAACTGGGCAAACTCCTTACAGAGAAATATCGCAGTTTGGATGACTTCAAAGCTAATAAGAACGCTACCACCGAAGATAGACATTAGATGCTGGTATGCCAAGTCATCGTCGTAGTTGAATTCAACTGGCGATCTCAAAAATTTTGGTGAACAAAGTCTTACCATTTATAGAGCAAACTAGTACTTGGCCTGGCTTGGCCTGGCCTGGCCTTCCCTGTTTTTTTGACAGGGAACTGAGGTTGGCCTTCGTAAGTACTGAGAGGATACTACTTACTAGTCAATCCTGCATGATCAAGCTGGACTATGGTTTTTGACGCCAGTTGGGACATCTGGACTCATGAGGTTGTCTGATGGGCCATTTTTCATGAAACTCAGTTTTTCTACATGTATATAGCTTGGACCAAAAAACCAAAAAAAAACAAAAAAAAAACATATAGGTTTTGAAATGAGGCAGAATGATGGACGGGGATTTTGTGATTTGACTGTGTTTTGGAAATCATTCATCAGGGCCTTTTTTCTCCCTTGTAATCTGGTTGCTATTTTTTTTTTTTTTTTCTAGTGTAGTTGTATATATAGCTTGGCATGTCGTAGGCAAAGGTTGAGCATTTTTTTTATTTGCATTCTCTACTTACCCAAACCATTTTTTTCATTAAAGAATCAAATTAATTTTATTTGCCAATTTCATATAATTAAGATTAGTTGCCAACAACAAAAAAATCATCTGATTATTTAATTTGTTCGTGTAGTATTTTTTATCATCGCTTTTTTTATTGTGTAGTACATATAGCTCGGTATGTAAGGCAAAATATTTAGCATTTTTTTTGTCTGAATTCAGCAAACCATATTTTTCATTAGCGAAATCATTTCCCAGTTTGATATAAACAAGATTAGTACATCCGATTTTTTATTCGGGTCGTGTTACATTTTTTTATATCCATTAAACTATCACTTAAGGTCGCACTAGAATTTGGTTGCTCCGATTAAAATAAAAAATAATTGTCGCAATGGCTTGCTTGTTTTTGTTTCCAAAACTTCTCTTTTCTGTTAATTAAAGGAAAATGAGTATAAAAAAGATACTAACAACAGGATTGAAAAAAAATATTTGGAAAATGGAACTCAATATGCTGCTTTTCAAGAAAGTGAAAAAAACGCAAGCACAACACATATAAACTATAGCACACAGCCACAGAAAGAGATTGGATTTATCGAGACTTTTTTATTCTTTACTGAAAACCTAAACGACCATTATAGAGTTTTTGCTCCTTAATATATACGCAAACAAGGAGACAATTCTTTCACTACATAAATATCAACATTATTCTAATCCCTTCTCTCAACACTGGACAATTACCTGCACTGAAGCAAAAACCCAAATGCAGCAACTTCCTCTTGCATCGACTTCTCAACAAGCTTCTACACAATGCACCCCCCACCCCCCATATGTAGAGTATATCATGTATTTAGCATTATAGTTAATGTGGGGATGGCTATAAGATGTAAAAATTCAAAGATTAGGAGGACTGTTTTAAAACACAATGTAAGAATGAAGATTATTGTTTGAGATGGGAATGGAATTTAAAACTATTAGCTGAACAGGTATGGGAATGAAAATAGTGATTTTCATCTCTCTCAATATCGGGAGAACGACATCATTCTCAGTCCTCCGCCTCCAACCGAGCACCAAAATAAAATTTGAACAACAGAATGAAAAAGTAGCCAAATCAAATTCTACTGTTTGGAAAATTAGTAAAACTGCATCACTCTTTTCAATGCAGCCAGGAAAATTTTCAGATTTTAATTTTTTATGCAGAATGAATATTAAAACAGATTTTAATAAGCAATTGATTAGTTAGCTGAACATGGAAAAGTTCAGCTTACATGTTCCTTCAGCAACCCAAGTAGCTGCACTCAAATGTAATGAGCTGTCCTGCACTACAAATTCCTGCGACAGAGTTACGACATCAAGCTATGATCCATGTTAGTCAACAATCAAGCAGTTGAATGAATATGCTCATCTTTTCCAATCATCTATTCAAAATAGATTTAAAGAAACAATGTGGCTTCAATTCCTTTTACAAGAGAAATGTGTGGAAGAAGAGGAGTAGAGAAAAAAATAATGCAAACAGAAAAAAATTATCCAGTATTAAGACTTCAAGTGAATGGTAGAGTTGGAAGTAGAGATGGAAACTTAATTGACACAATTTCAAATCCTGGACACACTGAAATAAGGAAATAAGCCAGTAATCTCAATCCTTTCGAAAAGTTATTATTGACCAAAGACATTTTAGAAAATATTCGACAGGAGTAATTAAAATAAAGACCAATACATATTTTAGATTCTAGTCTTTAGGCAAATGGTAACATTTTGGCTACAAGGAAAGACTTCATTTGCATGATTGCCGGAACTTCAGAAGAATCACCAGAGTCCAAAACTAAAAGTTTTGATGCATTTATGAAGAATCTGCACAATGAATACATAAACCATAAAAAGACTAATTTGAAAAGCAAATGAATTTTGATTCACAAAAGATACAAATAAACTAAAACCTCAGTCATCATTAAAAAGTCATATCAAAATTTTAATATAAAAGTATAGTAACATCTAAAACAAAACTTTCATAAATAAAACAAACTACACGTATAAAAACATAGGAATAACATTCAAGTGAATAACTAATCAATACTTGTAATAATTTTGGTAAGAAATTTACTATTTAGAAGTTCATGGTTGTTATGCGACTAAATAATCAATATGTATAAAAAGACAGAACTCATTCACCCATACAATCATATGGAAGGCTGCATTCAATGTGCCACAGCAAAGAGATGAGGACAGTAATCTTCACAGGAGTAACTTCATTGTTGAAGGTCAATCTATCACCTTACGTATTTATTGCAATGAGATTATACAGATATTCAAATGTGTCCTCCTTCATCACTACTAACACCCCCAATATATTGTTCATTAAGCATCAACATCATGGAATCAATTAATTTTTATCACATGTAATGTAAATGTAGTCCAACCAATTCTTTTAGTGCATGTACAATATGTTCAGCTTATCATGACAATTTTGATGTTCCTAATCCATTTTCTAGATATTCCATTAATAGAACAACCAAAATCCCCTCAATATACAGGTGCATTTTATTTGATTCACCCTCAAGACATAACTGGTTGTATAACCCTAGTTATAACAGGCACAAACCATGAGGGGCACGGAGGATAGCAACCCTCTGCAAGCAAGAGGCAGACAATTTTTGGAGGCACACACCGTGGTGCACCTCTGTTACATGTTCTTAATTCTCTATCCGCCCCACCCTCAAAAAAAGGAAAAGGGAAAAAAACCATCTCCAAAAGCTGGGATTAGCCATTAAGTATTCCATCCATTTGAGAACAAATGATCAAATAATTGATCCCCACCAAATTTTACCATTTTGTGAACACATATAGTTGTCAACAACCATCCCCCCCCCTCCTCCCCAGCCAAATAAACACCACCACTACGGCCAAAGATGTGGTGTTGCTTCTAGCCATGCAGCTATATTTTCAGCTCCACCACCACCCTCCTTCTACATGTGGAATATGACAATCTCTTTGTTTTATTTGTGCATATCAAAGCTTTAAACATAAAAAGATTTAACCAATACCTTAGTTTAACAGTAAAAAAAGGTTAAAATTTGCATCCCATGTTCAAGAGGTTGCTTCTGGTACGTCGCACCTAATAAATATTTTCTGAACAAGTGTGTAGGTTCCAGTGTCCTCAACGACGTGTCAATAGTTTTTTCTAGGCATCTACTAACGTGTTATGCAGCCAGATGGATTTTTAGGGAAGACACTACTCGTACTTGGGTCTCAAATAGGATAACCATAAAAATTTAACACCATAGAGAATGAAATGTTGTACAGGTAGCATTCATGACGCCCAACTTGCTAGCTGGAATTATCTTCTTGTAATGGAAAATTTGATAACTGAACCTAACAACATACCTTTTGACAATTCTCTCAATCCTTAGTTAAATATTTTTTCCCTACCCACAAACATGTGCACTTTCAAGGCTCAAACCACCATCCAGCCAGGTCCTTAGGGTTCACACAACTGGCACTACAACTAGCAACTATTTGAAAGCAAGAACTGGCTAGCTCTCACTCTACACATAGTTCATACAACAGTTAATATTTTCAGTCATCACAATAAGGTTACACAAAAATGAAGGCAAAAATAATAGTAGCAGCAATAGCCACGTACCTCAACTTACCTAGTGACCACCATGACCCATGTAGGGTCCTCCACCCTGATGTGGCCTGACACCACCCTGACTGATCTGTGGCTGACCCGGATAACCTCCCTGCATCGCAGGCTGCCCTGCATAAGCACCAGCAGTACCCTGACTTCCATAACCAGTATTGTTCATCATAGGTGGTACCCCCTGCGAATTCACTCCTCCTCCCATCCCTCCAAGTAAATTTCCAATACCCAAACCAGCCCCCTGAGTGGCCAACAAAGCCGCCACTGCCTGTCCTAAAGCTGCAGGGGCTACTCCTGGATTGTAACCTACTGATGGAACAGCTGGTCCGGCACTTGGAGCCATCAAGTGTCCACCAGTGTGGCCTACTCCTCCACTCCCAGAATACCTCCCCTTCTTAGCCTGGTGATGGTAATACCCTTGGTGTCCCTGATGATGATGCCCCTGATGGTGATGTTGCTGCTGCTGAGGCTGACCATGCTGCTGGTTAAAGTGTTTAGTGTGCTTCGGGCCATCTATGGCCTTCTGGCAATGCAGCATCTGACCCTCGAAATTCTTGTGTGGCTCCTCCAGTGCCTTCTTGGAGCTCTCGACACTCTTGTACACAAAAAGACAGAAACCTCGAGGTTTCCCAGTCTGTTTATCCAACCCCAAAGGCCCTTCCTCAATCTCTCCAAATTTGGAGAAGTAGTCATAAAGTTTCTTCGGATCAAGCTCTGCAGATACATTGCTCACATAAATCTTCCTCTGTGTGTACTCTGATGCAGGTGGTGTCGAGACTGCGGCGGCTGCAGCTGGGGCAGGAGACTGAACTGGCCCAGCTGAGGCAAGCTGGCATGACGTCATCCGACCTTCAATCATTTTCTGAGGCTCCTTCAGCGCACGACGAGCCCCATTCCGGTGCTTGAACAAAATGAAACCATAACCCTTTGACTTTCCAGAGTTCTTGTCTCTAACCACCTTGCAATCCTCAATCTCCCCATACTTGCCAAACACAGAAGTAATAGTCTCAGTATTCGCATCCCAACCGAGGCCGTGAACAAATATCTTGCAGTGTGCAGGGTCGGCATCGGCCAATTTGTGCACGTTCTCAACTAGATCCGGGTGATTCGCAACAGCTTCTTTGATTAGAAGCGTTAATTGGTCTTTAGAAAAAGGTTCGAGGAGCTTCTCAATCGGTTCATCTTCTAATTCATCATCTTCTTCTTCCCCTTCCCCATCATCCCCTTCCCGCCGTTCAGCTTCATCCCCATTTGCTGAAACCTCGTTCTCAGCCGGTTTCCCTGTAATTTCAATTTCGCCCTCTTTTTCGTTCTCCGCTTCGGTGGCGACAGCGCCCTCTTTCAGCTGCTCCTCCTCCATGGCTTCTTCCTGCTCCTCTTCTCCCTCACCCTCTCCTTCCTCTTCCTCTTCAACTTCAACTTCTTCCTCCTCACCTCCTCCGTCCTCTTCAATTGTTTGCTCGATTTCCTCCGCGTGGGCTTGCTCTGGATCTTTCTCTGGCTCAGGCTCAACCTCTGGCTCAGTAGGCTGTACGAATTCGGGTTCGGGAGCGGCGCGCGCTTTTCGCTTTCTTGCCATAGCAATTGAGGTAAGAAGAGATTGGTTTGGGGGTTAGGGTTTTGTTCGGAGGCTAGGGTTTGTAGAAATGATAGATTTGGGGAAGAGGCCAGGGTGGATAATTTTATAGGTTAAGGAAGGTTGATTGGCAGACAGCTGCCGACCCGATTCCCAAGATTTGTTATGCCCCAATTAAACATGGGCTTTGCTGAATAAGATGGGCCACATCCAATATCAACAACGATGAGTCGATTAGAAAGTTAAATAACTACGGGGCCAATTAACTTCCCTCCTCTTATTCGGATAAAATATATAGAATATGAAATTGGTCAGCCGACGAGACACATTTTCTATAAAATCAAAGAACAAAAATCATCATCACAAAAACACATACTGAGAATGCATTTGATACGGTATTATTCGTGGACATTTGATAGGCATTCATACTGCTACTAGGATCCAGAGTACGTGGATGGACGAGGATAGCAATCGGGTCAATTCATTCTGATGTGCAGATCGAAGGTTGGCGTTCTCATTTTATATGTTAGAGTTGTTGATGGGCGAGGCAAATCGGGGAATCAAGATATCACCTAGGAGGCCGCCCGCGAGCTCGCCAGAGTGCCAAGCGCACCCCCGGGCACCAAATCGTAGGAGTTCGCCTGGGTGCTCACCTCTGAGCTCGCCCAGGTGCTCATCTCTGAGCTCGCCCGAGTGTTCATCTCCGAATTCGCCTATGAGCTCGCATGATAGTCTATAGGACCCCGATGATGTGCTCTTTTTCCCTCCGTCCGGTTTATCCATAAGGGTGGTTTACGGCGAGGTTTTTAATGAGGCTCATCTAGTCTAAGCCATAGTAATAGGACGAGGCACAACATAAGGAGCAGTGCAAGGGACCAGGACGAGGGTTGCGGACCCTCGTCAACACCGGAAGCCATATAAGCTCATAAGGTGCCGTCTCACACTAGCACATCTATAAATAAGACCTCTCTTGTAACTATTGGGGAGATTCCCACATTTTCACACAGTTAATACAACCCCTACTGCAATATTTCTCTCTCAAAACTCTCTCCCTCCCTAAGAACATAAAATCATAAGATTATTGTTTGGTAGAATTAATTCGTTGTGAAGCCACATAAACAAACATCGATTAACAAATTCTATCAACAATTTGGCGCTAGAAGGAGGGTGTGTCGAGCCTGAAAATTAAAAAATTTTCAAGAACAAAAGTTAGGGTTCGTTTGAAGATTTGAAGGTGTTCTTGATAAAACTCAAGAACACTTGAAGATACACATACATCTTCATCCCTTGAACGAAGAACCCGGATTTCCGGACAAAAACCCGAATTTTCGGATTTTACGAAATCTGCCCGGGACAAGTTTTCAAACGCGCGCGTGTACACGAATAAACCGAATTTCGGATAATTCGTCACACGCGAGGCTAGACGGAAACTTACGTAGCTCCACCCAAGCTGGACGACCTCCACCCCGGCGACCTCCCTCCACTCCGGCGACCTTCAACAAGTTACCCCCTCTGAAACCCAAAAATGGCTAACACTCGAGCCGCCAAGGGACAGGCCTCCGCAGCTGCGGGAAGGTCCAAAGGAGGTGACCAAAACCAGGCCGAGGTGGAGACCTCACACCAGGTGGTGGAGACATCACAACCACCTACCCAGAAGAGCACCGCAGCTCCACGACCTTCGCGACCTCCGCGAGTTGCGGTGACCCAGGAAGACTTGGTCCCCGCCCTGAGGGACCTGGCCAGCAACCCTGGCGAGCTCCAACGCACCATCGCGACCTTACAGAGGTTGCAGCAGAGACAGCAGGACGAGCTCGCCCTGGTACCCAGGCGAGCTCCAGCTGCCGAAGCCCGGGAGCAGACCAGGCCCACCCAGGGCACCCAGACCAGAGGGGATTACAGCGCCCTTCCCACCGAGCAGGAGGCTAGCTCGGCACAAGCCCGCCAGCGTAGGGAGAGGACCGGCAAGGCCAAAATGGTGGAGGAGAATCCCGCTCCTTACACCGCAGGGGAGTCGGCCTACACCGGGGCATCTGGCACCCACCAATCACAGAGGAGAGAAGTCCTCCAAGGCCGCCTGGGCCCGAGATACGGGGAAAATGAGGGGACGGCGGCCCCAGCCGCGTCCCACGGGGACTCCGACCAACAACCACGCAGGTCCGCCCACGAAAGGTTGAGGAGGCCTGCCACTGACCGACTAGGCCCCCATGGCGGACGTTAATTCCAGCTCGCCACTGAGAAGTCACCCCAGAGTGAGGCACCTTGAGGACGTGCGTCCGCGAGACGCACGACCTTTGAGCAACCTCCTCCGGAGGTGACCCGTGATGACGAGCTGATCTCACTGAAAAAGGCTGTCGAAATGCTACAAGCTCAAGTAGCAACCAAGTCTGGCGGACCTGACACCGCGACTCTCCCCACATCTCCATTGGCACCTGCCATCCTTCGCGCACCGGTCCAGAAGAAAATTCAGTTCCCGGTGATGTCCGCGTACGAGGGCGAATCTGACCCGAAAGTCCACCTGACCAAGTGCGCGGACTTCATGATTTCGGTTGGCGCCACTGACTCCACCCAGTGCCGGAACTTCCCGCTGACCCTAGGGGATCGAGCTCACCGCTGGTTCTCTTCACTCGCCCCGGGGTCAATCTGCTCATTTGGCCAACTTTTGCGGGAGTTTTTGGCCCACTTTTCGGGGTTCAGATCCTACCTTACCCAGAAGCACCGACTCGCCAACATTCATCAAGGCGAGGGTGAGACCGACCAGCAGTACTTAGAAAGGTTCGATAAAATCCTGCTGGAAGGCGAGCCGGTGAGCGAGGACACCAAGGTCGTCGCAGCGATGGCCGGGCTCAAGAGGGACACCGATCTCTGGAAAGAGATGCACCTCGCATGTCCCAACACTTACACCGAATTCCGTCATAAGACGGGGGTGTTCGCGGCCATGCAGGAAGCACTGCTCAAAGAAGTTGGTGCCCACGAGGAAAGGAAACCCTACAGGAAGAAGTCCGGGGGCACCTACAAAGCTCCCCGGAACTTAAAGGCCTTTGGCGAGGGAGACGAGCTCAAAGAAAAGCTCAATCAGGTCCTCAAGGCCATGCTGGAAGAGCCAAGGCGGATCCGCCAGGACCGCATGAAGCTCAACCCCAACAAATTCTGTGCCTACCATCAGGCCATCGGCCACTTCACCAGCGAATGCCGAGACCTCCTCAAACAACTCTGGAAATTTTACGAGGACGGGAAGCTGGCCGAGTTCGTGAAGAAGGCCCCAGCCAAGAGGCCAAGGTTTGAGATGAGGGCTACCTCCGATGATGAGGAGGAGGAAGCGGACCAACCTGGTCCCCATAACAGACGGAGGGCACCTCCCCAGCCTCAGCAAAACATGGAGCCCAGCCGGGAACTCTTGGTTCTCGAGGAGGAGATCGGAGCTGCTGGAGGTCTCCAGGACGGGGGATCCTCCATATCCAGGAGAAAGAGGAAGGCCAAAATCCAGGCTATAAACCAAGTCCAGGAGGGCAGCTCCGGCCCCAGGTCCGTCTCGCAGCTTACTGATGAGCTGATGTTTTCCTCGGCGGACCTGGAGGGGGTACTGATGCCCCACAACGACTCGTTGGTGATAACCGCCAACATCATGAACGTCCGAGTTCACAGGCTACTTGTGGACACCGGCGCATTCACCAACATTCTCTTCAAATCCACCTTGGATGCCCTAGGTGATTTTTAGTCGTATCTGGAACCTAGCAATGCTAGGATAGTGGGGTTCGGAGAAGCTGTAACCGTCCCCCTAGGTAGTGTTAGGTTGAGCGTCCAGCTTGTATCGGCTGAGGATCCCGAAAGGAGACTGACTAGGCTCATAGATTTCCTTGTTGTCGACCAGCAGTCCTCCTACAACGGGTTCCTTGGCCGCCCATTTATTAATGAATTCAAAGTGGCGTGTTCGACCTACTACTACTGTTTGAAACTCCCAACTCCAAAAGGTGCCGGAACTATAAAAGGTGACCAGAAAAAGGCCCAAGAGTGCTTACTCCAAATTAAAGACGGCCGGGTCAAAAAGTCTGTTACGCAGGTCCACATCCTCGAAGAGGACGTACAGATTCCTACAGACGAGCCAAGCATCCTAGACGTCATCTCAGTCGAAACTGAGATGATGGAGGAAGGCGATTTGTCAGAAATCAACCAAGGCACTGGACCTGTGCAAGACACACAACCGACACCAATGGAAGATTCGGAAGGAACCCAAGTGTTGAGACCTGCGCAGGAGTCAGTACTTGCGCAGGAACAACAACCTGCTCCCATGGAGGTGGTCGAGAAAGCCCAAGATGAGGGACCTGCGGGAGGTCAAGAACCAACACCGATGGACGTTGACCCAACTCCCCAAGTCACCCCGCCACCCCAAGTTGACAAAACTCCGGAGGTACTAACAGCTGATGAACCTGCCCAAGCTAAAGGCCAACTCGATGACCTCGAACCGTGCATAGGTCACAAACCTGAGCAGATGTCACAAGAAGAGTGGGACGAGTTCGTCAGCGACCCGAGGTGGAAAAGTCAAAAGAGAAAAGCCACCCCCATGGAGGAGTTGACGGCACTCTCGGTGGACCCGGAAAGGGACTTGGAACTTTTCATCGGTTCTGAGTTACCTGAACCATACCGGTCGAGGATGGAGCTGTTCTTAATGACCAACTTGGACGTGTTTGCCTGGTCCCACGAAGATATGATGGGGATCCCATTGGAACATGCCTGCCATAGACTTAACATAGACCCGACGAGGAGACCCGTACGCCAAAAATGAAGAAAATATGGACCAGACAAATACGCAGCTCTAACTGTTGAGGTGGAGAAGTTGTTAGACAACAAGCTCATCAAAGAAGCTTTGTGTCCGCAGTGGGTCGCGAATCCCGTCCTGGTGAAGAAACACAATGGGACGTGGAGGCTCTACATTGACTTCACGGACCTGAACAAAGCATGCCCGAAGGACAACTTCCCACTGCCTCACATCGACCAGCTGGTGGATAGCACCACAGGCCATGAGATGATGACATTCATGAATGCTTTTGTGGGCTATCACCAGATAGCTCTACACCCAGATGACCAGGAACATACGGCGTTCTACACCAACAAGAACATGTATTGCTGGGAAAGGATGTCGTTCGGACTCATCAACGCCGGAGCCACCTACCAAAGATTGGTGAACAAAATGTTTGACCAACACATTGGCGAATCCATGGAGATGTACGTAGATGACATAGTTGTCAAGAGTCTGAAGAAGGAGGACCACCTGGATCACCTAAAACAGACTTTCGACATACTGCGCCACTACAACATGAAGTTAAACCCCAAAAAGACCAGCTTCGGCGTGCACTCCGGAAAGTTCCTGGGGCATCTAGTTAGCCAACGTGGAATTGAGGTCAACCCGACACAAGTCCAGTGCATAATCGAGATGGGTATACCCGACTCCGTCCAAAAAATTCAAAGGCTGACTGGGTGCATGGCAGCCCTGAACAAATTCATCTCCAGGTCCGGTGACCAAAATCGTCCATTCTTCGAGGCGATTAAGGCAAACACACGGAGGTACAAAGAGGCGGCCAAAGCCAACAAGCTCCATCTCAAAAATCACTTCGTGTGGACAAGTGAATGCCAATGGGCCTTCGAAGACATCAAGACATACCTGGCAGATACGCAGGTCCTATCAAAGCCGATAACTGGGGAGAAGCTGTATCTATACCTAGCCGCGTCGGAGGTGGCCATCAGCCCCGTCTTGGTCCGAGAAGAGGCGAAAACACACCTACCAGTGTACTACGTGAGTCAAGTCTTACATGAAGCTGAGTTGCGGTACACCCCAACAGAGAAGCTGGCTTATGCACTGGTGATGAGTGTTAGAAAATTGAGGCCCTACTTCTTTGACCACCCGGTAGAGGTGCTGACAACGTTCCCACTTCGCCAAATACTACAGCGCCCAGATACCGCCGGACGCCTGCTGAAATGGTCACTAGAGATCAGCCAATACGGTATAACCTACGCACCCCGAACAGCGATCAAGGGACAAGCGCTCGCCGACTTTATCGTCGAGCTAACTTTCCCACAAGATCCAACGAGGGGGCGAATAGCTCCGTGGCACCTCTAGGTGGACAGATCATCAACCAGCGTAGCAGCAGGCGCCGGCGTGGTCCTGATCAGCCCAGACAGACAAGTCTTCACCTCCGCAATCCGGTTCGACTTTCGAGCAACCAACAACGAGGCAGAATATGAAGCACTTATAGCGGGACTTAGGTTATCATTAGCTGTGGGGGCAACCAATCTTCAAGTTTTCGGAGATTCCCAGCTAATAATATCCCAAGTCCGGGGGGAATATGAGGCAAAAGACCAGCAGATGATGACCTACCAAAAGATAGCCGCACACTTGATCTCGATGTTCACACAGGTCTACATCAACCAAATACCGCGGCTAGAAAACACACAAGCAGATGCCTTAGCCCGGCTAGCTACTAGCAACGGCGAAGCCAAATTCACAGAGGTTGTAATCATCACACTAAAAAAACCCTCGACGTCCGATTATAAGATAAATCAAACCTCAAGTGGGGGGCAGGAGGATGGTGAAGATTGGTGCACTCCAATCCAAAAATGTTTAACAGACGGAATAACCCCCGCGGACACCTGGGAAGCTAGCCGACTAGTAAAGCAAGCTGCCAGATATACGCTGCTGGATGGCCAACTCTACAAACGTGGATTCTCTCTACCCCTACTCAAGTGCCTAACTAAAAAGCAGGGATCCAAAGTGTTAGAAGAAATTCACGAAGGGATTTGTGGGAGTCACGCTGGGGGGCAAGCATTGGCATACAAGACGATCAGGCAGGGCTACTACTGGCCCACTCTTCGCAAAGATGCCACCAGCTTCGCTCGAAGGTGCCGAAAGTGCCAACTTTTTGCACCTAACATCCACTCCCTAGCCAACCAGCTGAAATCGGTTTTCAGCCCATGGTCTTTCGCGAAATGGGGAATCGACTTGATCGGCCCATTTCTGCCTGGTAGAGGCGGTGTAAAGTTTGTTGTTGTAGCAGTAGACTACTACACTAAGTGGGCTGAAGCCGAAGCTCTTACAACAATAACCCAAGAAAGGATGATAGGCTTCATATGGAAAAACCTTATCTGCAGATTTGGGCTTCCGCAGTCGATCATCACGGATAATGGAAGGCAGTTCGATGGACAAAAGTTGAGAGACTTCTGCAATTCGTGGAACATCAAGAAGCACTACTCAACACCATACCATCCCCAGTCAAACGGCCAGGTCGAGGCGGTGAACAAGATTCTGAAACACATATTGAAGCTCCGCCTCGAGGAAAAGAAAGGGAGCTGGGCAGACGAACTCCCGGAGGTCCTATGGTCTTATAGAACTTCCTATAGGGCCAGCACCGGGGAGACCCCGTTTGCCCTAGCCTTCGGGACTGAAGCCGTGGTCCCGGTTGAAGTCCAGAACAAGACTTGGAAGGTGGTGGGGTATGATGAGGAAAAGAATGACGAAGCCATGGCAGTAGAGAAGGATCTGATCGAAGAAACCAGAGCTTCGTCAGAAATGAAGAACACCACCTACAAGCGTAGAGCAGAAAAGTACTACAACTCTCAGGTCCGAGATAAAAAATTCAAGGTCGGAGACCTGGTGTTAAAAAAGAAATTGATGGCCCCACCAGGTGTATTCGGTTCAAACTGGGAAGAACTGTTCCGGGTCACCGCAGCCTGGCCAAACGATACTTACGACCTAGAAGACGCGGAAGGCAAAGTTTCGTCATACACCTGGAGCGCGGCACACCTAAAAAAGTTCTACTAATAGACTAGAATCTTGTAATAGACTAGTCAAAAGTTTGCATCAGAAATGTCGATAGCAACCGATGTAAATTACATTGCTATAAAAAGTCAGAAAAATTCAGAAAAATTCCCAAGTGTTGGGACCTGTGTAGCTCTCCAACCAGGCGAGCTGCACCAGATCGCCCACTACTCTAAGGAGCTCGCCAAGCCCAGCTCGCCCACGTACTCGAAAATTCGCAGTGCGCAAAGACCAAGGTCCCAAGCGTTGTAATTAAATAGCTCGAAGGCAAAGGCCAAAGTGCCCAAGGTCGCGAAGGTACCCTTCTTAAAGGGTTGCTAAGCACCTACTGCCACAAGTTAGAAAAATTCGCGAAAAAGACAAAAAACGTCTAAGGCAAGGTTCATGAAACCCAATGGCCCAACGTGAATCAATCAAAGTGCAGTTCGCTGCCCTAAGTGGCCTAAGACGAGCAATTCGCCTCCCTAAGCGGTGTAAGATGAAGAACACGCACTCTAGAAACAGAGGTACAATTCGTAGTCGAAAGTGACGTAAAACGAACGATTCGCTTCTCTAAGAAGAATAAGATGAACAATTATGTACCAGGAAAATAAACAAGAACGAGCTATTTCAAAAAATTATAACGTAAAAGCGTGAGGACGTAAATGAAAAGAGTTGGACAAAAAATGCTCGACTTATATTCAAAAGCTACTTAAGAAATTTTCAAGTCAAAAATATACATGAAAAAATCCTAAGTATGAGTAGCAATGCTGGCCACAAAGGCCGACCAGCTGGCCATCTTTGAACTACAAAAAGCTCCTTCTGGGCGAGCTGCACGTGCCCGGTGAGCTAGATCTACTTGAAACAAAAATCAAGAGCTACAAAAATGGAGCTCCTTCTGGGCGAGCTCCACAACCCGGCGACCTATCATAACTCGGAAAATAAAAACTAAACTAGGAAAGCAATAGAAAAACCAGCCTAAGCCTCGGGATCGGCGACCTCTGGAGCAGGGGCGACCTGGCTGATGGGAAGGGCAAGCTCGACATCCGAGGTGATGTTCCCAGAGAGTCCATTGGTGTCGAGCTCACTTACGTTGATCATCGCGTCCCCGCAGACCTCCTGCATCTGCTCCATCATCGGTGGGACCTCACCTCCAGCATCCCCCTCAGCACCCTCAGCCTCCTGGGCAAGGTCGGCAGTCAAGACCTGCTTCGTCTGAATGATGTTGAATTTTTGACGAGCAGCGTCAAGATTGATCCCATAACCCGCGAGGTCTCCGATGTTCAGCTCCGTGCCGGGGGGATCGAGGACTTCTCCAAGCAGTCTTCGAACTCGCTGACAAGGGCTTCCCACTCACTATCATTATTAATCCGCGCCCACTGGAAGGAGCGGATAACCTCAGCAAAGCATAACACGAAGCCCTTGTCAGTGGCAACCACCTCGGCGAGCTCCAATGCCTCAGGCGTGATGGCAACATCGGAGCGGCTCTTAAGCTCGGCGATCTCTAGGGCCTTGGCGGTGACCTTCTCCCGCAGCCTCTGACACTCTTCTGAATTCCCTCAGCTCTGATCCCGAAGGAGCCCTACCTCAACCCGGGTCAGAGCGAGCTCCTCATCCCGAGTGGCAAGTGTTCTGCGGGCTTCTTCGAGCTCGGCCTGTTGTTGGCGGAGGTCGGCTTGAAGTTTCTCTGCTTTCTTAATGGCGAGCCGCTCCGCCTCCAGTGAGGCCTTCGCCTTGGTCTCCGCCCTCGCGAGCTCTTCGAGAGCCTTCTTCCGCTCGTCACCCACCTTGGTGAGCGCCCTCTTCGTATCGTGTCGAGCTCTGTCCGCGGCGGTGATCTCATCGGTGATGAGCTGGGCCGCCGCCATCGCTGCACAGGCATAGTGCATCGCCAACCTCGCCTTGTCAGCGGGCTTTTGCCTCTCGATCATGGCGAGCTCCGAGGAGGAGAGGTACTTGGGGGCCTCAGTAAATATCCACCGAGCTGACCCCTCCGGAAGATCCCTTGACGAGCTCAGGGCTTTGCACCGCTCGGCGGTGTGAAGAGATTCGGGTTGTTGCGGGAGCTCGGCAGGTGTATACCTGCACATGCTCGAATCAATTAGCAAAAATCATGAAAATCACAATGGCTTCCAACTTCAAAAGAGGTCGCCCACTTACCCGAACCTATCAGGATTGAGCCCAAGAAGGGTATCATCCCGAATAGGGACCCCGTAGGGAGACGGCGAGGGCGCACTCTGAGGAGTTGGAGGCGCTTGGGAAGGTTGAGTAGCGAGAGCTCGCCCTGTCCCTGCTGGGGTTGATCCGGAGCCGCCCTCAGTCCTAACTCGCTTGGCGGGGCGAGCTTCTTCTTCACTTACTCGCGAGCCATCCCCCCGGTGGAGAGCTCGCCTCGTTTGGTGGAGTGGAGGGGGTTGGGTGCCCCGTTCAAGGTCCGAACCAAAACCCACCCCTTTCTTAGCTCTGGCGACCTTTTCCTTTGTTTGGGGAGACGCCGAGGTCCTCTGAGAGCCAGAGCCCCCAGCCTTATCAGCGGCTTTGGCGATCTCCAGCTTCTTCGTAGCATCCAAGACCGCTCCCGAGGGGATGCCTTCCCTCCCCGGACGAGGTTTACCCATCCTCAGCTGCCGAGCTAGCAAGTGGTAGGCTTCGGGAATTTCAACAGACGGGAGCTCGGCAGCGGGACCTACACCTGCACGATAAATGATCAAGTAAATCCGGCGACCTCGACGTATGAGGCAGCGAGCTGTGGGAACTTCATAATGGAAAAGTTTAAAACCTTGAGCAGCGAGGTGGTGTGGCGAGGTGATGAGGCCGGCGAGCCTGCGGCAGTGATGCTGGCACAAATGTTCGATCTCGCGATCTTTCTTTTCTCGCAAACAACACACTATCCGCACGAACTTGAAGCCAATTGAAACCTCCGACTTCCCGCGGCTCGACTTGTGGTGCTCCAAACCTGCAAAAAGATAGATTAGATCAGTAATCTAATCCGACGCACACACACTAAGGTACGCCACCTACAGCTCGCCTCCCCGTAAGTCTCGGGAGTAGGGATGCGCCCTCCACGACCGTTAGAAGCTCGCCAATCTCCCCCAATAAAGAAGAACTACTCCTTCCAGTCCCGGATTTTATTGGGGAGGTCGCCTAAGAATTTTCCCCCCGGGCGAGCTTGGAAAGAGTAATATCCTTTCCCCCCTCACTTGTCGGATCACATTGAAGAGTTCGCTGATCTCCACCGTGCTCAGCCGATTTTCATAGCCCTCGAGACCGAAAATGGTCAGAGCTGCCAACAGGTTGCTCCATGCATTCGGAGTAAGTTGTGTGATGGCGAGGCCCGTGTCCGCCAGGAACTGCCCAATGATGGGGTGGAGGGACAAGGTGAGCCCAGCCTTCAGGGTGTGATAGTTGATAGCTGTGAGCCCGACGGGGGGGAGGTCGGCTCGCTCCTTCTCCTCAGCGGCATACATGAATATGTCCAGCGGAATACGGAACCGCCTCTGAATATCCGGGAGTGCAAACTCGCTGACGATGCTCTCCACCCCGTTTGCCTTGAGGTCGGATTTGCCAGCGGCCTTTCGGATCGGAGCTCGCCGGGGTAGGGGGAAGCTCGCCCCATGGGCCCTCACATATTCGTTCCAATCGAACTCATTCACGACCTCGGTGGGGATTTGATGTTCCGGAAGCTTGGGAAAGGGAAAGTCGATGAAATGGAGGTATTCATAAGTGACCTCCGTCCCCATATCCTCGTCAACCTCACGGGCTAGCTCGCCAGCAATGTCGCCGGCCCCAACCTTGGCAACCTCCTCCTGGGTATCGGTCTCGGTGACCTCTTCTTTGACCGGGGCCACAGCTCCCCCGGGAGCTCGCTCAGAGTAGTCCCAGAGCTCGCGGAGTGAGGATTGCTCGCCGGAACTAGTAGCCCGCTCGTCGGAGTCAGAACGAACTGACCCCAGGAGCTCGCCACTGTCCGGGAAAGTTTCAGAGTTCGCCCCGGAGCCCGATGAGATGATCACAGGTGCCGCTTGGGGGTTTGGGCAGTCATCGGTCATTAGTTCTTTGCCCAAATCACGATTCGGAGGGGTGCGACTCGAAGAATTCTCAGACATGGTGTAGGCGTCCGGAAAGTTTTGGTTTTCAATGAAAAGAATTTGAAACAAGAAAGAAGAAAAATCCAGATTTCTACCTTGGGAGATGTTCGGAGACGCATCTGAAGCAGAGAAACGATCGCCAGAAATGCACTCTGAGAAGTGAAGAAGCAAAGTGAGGAATTTTCTCGATTTCGCCTATTTATAGACGTTGGGCGCGAGCTCGAAATTCCTGAAAGACCAGGGACCTTTTTGCAAAGAAGTTGAAAAGTTATTTTTAGGGGCGCGGGAAACGATACCTATGGGCACGTGTGCGACGCCTCGAACTCCACCCACGTCGGCTCGAGAGATCGCCTTGCAGGAGCCGCCCTAGAGTTCGCATACCACCTCGCCCACACATGCCACGAGTCATGATGAAGGCGAGCTGGGGGGCAATTGTTGATGGGCGAGCTACTCGAGGCAAATCGGGGAATCAAGATATCACCTAGGAGGCCGCCCACGAGCTCGCCCGAGTGCCAAGCGCACCCCCGGGCACCAAATCGTAGGAGCTCGCCTGGGTGCTCACCTCTGAGCTCGCCCAGGTGCTCATCTCTGAGCTCGCCCGAGTGTTCATCTCTGAGTTCTCCTATGAGCTCGCATGATAGTCTATAGGACCCCGATGGTGCGCTCTTTTTCCCTCCGTCCGGTTTATCCACAAGGGTGGTTTACGGCGAGGTTTTTAATGAGGCCCATCTAGTCTAAGGCATAGTAATAGGACGAGGCACAACATAAGGAGCAGTGCAAGGGATCAGGGCGAGGGTTGCGGACCCTCGTCAACACCGGAAGTCATATAAGCTCATAAGGTACCGTCTCACACTAGCACATCTATAAATAAGACATCTCTTGTAACTATTGGGGAGATTCCCACATTTTCACACAGTTAATACAACCCCTACTGCAATATTTCTCTCTCAAAACTCTCTCCCTCCCTAAGAACATAAAATCATAAGATTATTGTTTGGTAGAATTAATTCATTGTGAAGCCACATAAACAAACATCGATTAACAAATTCTATCAACCACTTGGATCCAACATATGGTATCAGAGCCCATATGATTGGTATCCTGTTGTCCACTGAAGCTTTTTTTTTAATCGTGTGTTAATTGTTGGAATTACTGTAATGCACGTTATTTTTTTATATCAGGCATGTTTGTATAGTAATTTTCAAGCTACAATGACATGTATTAAATCCATATGTGATATATAGATTTTTATTGATCTTCCTGTCAAATTACATGTTCTGTCATCGTGCATTTCCCAATTGTTTTTTTCCAATTTTTTGTTTAAGTGAATGGATTACAGTCCTTGTATGTCCAGAAAAGATTATAGATTGTTTTGATTCCATTAAATCATGGTTGTTCAGAGTCCCGTAAGCTTTTTCCATTTTCTGGATTTATTTAAAAACTACCCAAAATCGTGATTTTTTTATATAAAATTTTAAAGATTTTTCGAATCTGGGGGCTATTTTGAAAATTTTTAGAAAATTTGATTTTTTGGAAGGACTTGATAATAAATAACGAAAGTTCATTTTGGTCAAACACTGGAACCGACGCTGACCGGCTGGCGATCGACGGTGGTGTGTAACGCCACGCGCCGGCGACCAGCGGTTTGGCAGTGGCGCGTGAAGACCACGCGCCGGCACTGGCGGTGGTGCGTGATGCCCACGCGCCGGCGAGTGACCGAAGACCGGGGTGGCACATGCATTACACGCGCAGTCTGCAGACAGCGCGTGGCGGCCGTCTGCAGCTTCCTGGTGGCACGTGGGAGCGCGTCAGACCATTTTCAGCGCGTTCTTCGCGTGCTACTGTGTTTTCTGGACTGTTTTATGTGTTTTGATATTTTTTGAGCTAATTTTCATACTATAATTGCATATTTTAGCACTTCATATGCATTTATTTAGTAGAATATCATATTAGGATGTGTTTGGAAATTGTTGTGTGATTACAATTATCTGAGAAAGTGGGAGCCAAAGAAATATAACTTTATTACACTTGTGAATATGCCTGATGCATATTGGGAATATTTTTTCCAAAAGGCTATTTTTGAGGAAATTCATGTGTTAAAAGTTTTTATCTATATATTGTTGGTCAATTTTTGGCTGCTCATTTTTCTGGTATGTATATCAGAACAGTTTCCACTCGTGACATCAAGACTAGGTTTGAAGTGCTGCATAATTTTATGCACTACAAGATGAAGCATTCCCACAACCTTAGAGACCATTTCGTTGAGTTGCTAGAATTGTTTAACCAGTTGGTGTTTCTGATTAACAATTGTCTCCATTCCCCCCATTTGATGGCGGAAATACATGCTCCTACCACTTGGGCTAGGACACTTCCGCACTATTTTGCGCAAGACTTTTTGGGATGAATATATTCAGATTTATTAAATCAATCCAAATGGTGCATATGATATACCATGTGAAAGATCTTGAAAAAAGGGTCGCAACGCAAAAAGAATCGAGTCAATCGGAGTTCTAGAGCTCAAGATATGAAGAAAACTAGTTTGCCCGAACACAGCCCTTCCTTGCTCGAGCGCAACGAGCCGTTGCTGGAGCCAAAGTCCACTGACCTTGTGCAAGTGGGTTCATCCGATGAACCATGTAGGTGCGCTCAAGCAGGTTTGCTCGAACGCCTATGAACCTTAGCTCGAGCGCATGTCTGGATTTTGAGGAAATTAAGGTCCAATTTGTCTTTTCGTCCAATTAATGATAGACAAATGAGTCTTAACGTTTGGAGCACTATAAATACCACTTGAATCAGATTTTGGAGGGACTTCAATCATTTTTCATTAGTTCTTCAATCCGTTCGTTGCATTAGATTCTCCTCGTCATTAGCTACATTTGTACGGTATGATTTATCATTTTGAGTTCCGGATTAGAAGTTATCTTTTGAAGGTATTTGGAGTGTATTTCTATTTCATCTACAATTATTAAGTTTCCTTGTAATTCTCTTACTTTAGCGTTAGATATTATTGTAATTAGCTTAATTGTAGATTGTACTTGCCAATTAGCCATGAGCTAATACCCTTGTTGCATTGGTGTATGGAGATTATGGTGTAGTTTAATACCTTGTTAATCATATGCATGTATGAGTTAATTTGATGTATTAATTCTCTATTTTGATGATTGATTGAACTTTTGGTGTAAGCATTTGGATATTTTGAGCTTAGTTGAATTAGAAACATATGAGAGTTGAGTTAATTCAATGATGTTCTTAATTGATGATTTGTGCACACAAAGTGTTTGTGTTATTGTTTTATGTCAATGAGAATTCCTTAGGAGCTAAGAACATATCAATTAGAGTATTAAGTGTTTTAGTGAGAACTAAACATTTGATAGAGTCAATTGACTTGATTAGTACCTTAAGTGATACTTATGCATGTTAGGAATGACAAGTTGTTAAATGAACTCATAATTGAAATACTCCAATGCACACTACCAACACTTGCTCATCTTGTCAAAGGTGATAGTTAGATATTTTGATTTCTTGCTATCAGTAGATAGAACCAAAGACCTTGTTTTTACTTTTCTTAGTTAATCACCTTTGTTAAACACTCAATTCTTGCTTATCAAGCCTCATTTCCCTGTGATTGATATTTTAACTTGGTCAATTGACGAATACGACAACGTCCATGTACACTTACGTGATTGCACCCAATATTAGGCAAACAACACACATTTCTTGTATTTGTTATCTTTGTTGATTTGTTTACGTGTTTGCAATTTTAGTGTCTTATTTAGTAAACTCCTTATTTCTAGTTTAATTTTCTTGTTTTAGTTAATTGTTTTTATTTTAGAGTGTTGCAATTAGTTTAATTGAGGAACAAGTTGAATTGCACTAGGATCAAGCGCCGACATATAGTTTTAGGGCTACACTTGCCACTAATCCCGTGGATTGATAATTTAACCGGTCACTTACCTTACTACACGAACTTTCTACACTTGGAAAGTAAGTATTTGTAAAACACATGTCAAGGGTATTTGATTTTCATGATCGAATGACATAAAAATTACAAAATGGATCACAAAATTGATACTAATTTCAAATTAATTCTGTTCAGAAAAGAAAAAAATTTGTGTAAGAAAAAATTATACTTTTGTGAAAATATTGTGAGTCAATTTGAAAATATAATTACTTTTTTGAACCAATATGCAAATGCCCCTAATTTGCAATGCTAGATTAATAGTTAATAATTAACAATTAATAAGACTAGATCAGTATTTAGGGCATGCTTGATATGAATTTAAAATAAAAATGGTAATAAGTATAATTGAGGCGTTAATTATTACAGAGTTAGTAATTAATCTTTTGTTTATCTTATTTTTATGAAGTCATTCATTTGTAATAACTGATAAATAAATATCAAATACTATTTAATGGGAATGAATCTTCATTCGTACCATTCCACACCCTCATTACCCCAACTAAGCAAATACTTACTAGATGATTTTTTATTTAACATAATTAATAAATAAAATTAAAAAAAGTGGGCTCATGACCAGCTCATGAAATTGGCAGGCTAATCGGTCTACGGATCACTATATGCTCAAACATAATCCTATAAATTTTATGGTTAAACGGGCCGACCCGTCAGCCTACAACTCGTTTAACATCTCTAATTTTAATACACTGTATTTATAAGTTTTAAATTCGATTTTCAAGTTGCATGAGTTAGATTAGATTAATGACTCGAAATGGTGCCTGAAATATATATATATATATATTTAAAGCATGCCATGAATTTTCATATTTTGCAATATCAAAGACAAAGATGTAAATTTACATGATAGAATATTTTTCTATTTAATCAGGTACATTGTGCAATTTAAATTTTTTTTTTTTAAATGATCTCATTTGTTACTAAAAAATTACTCTTATTTACACTGTAAAGTCACCCCACGTTTCAATATAAACAAGAGTAATTTTTCTGTGTAAGATGGATAACTTTTAGAAAATACTTGAATTACTTGATAAACTGAGTACAAAATAAACTTGCTCAAATAATTTATGGGGTATTTGCATACTGGTTCAAAAAAAGTGATTATATCTACAAATTGATTTACAATATTTGTACAGAAGTATAATTTTTCCTAGACAAAAACATTTTTTTTTCCACAAAACCAATTTGTAATTAGTGTCAATTTTATGAACCATTTTGTAAATTTCTCAAATTTTATCCATGGAGACGGGGGAGAGGTAGAGATGCTAAACATGTTGATCCTTACCCTATAGGGTCAACCATAGGTCCATAACAGACTTCATACTAAATTGGTTATAGCTTTACCCGATTTGTTATTAACAATATTTTAATAGTTGAGACATAACCTTAACCATAAATGGATCTTGAGCTACACGAACTATATCACAATAAAAAAATCAACTCAAAATTTAACATAGTGGCAAGAAAATGCTAATGAATCTAACCGTTGTTCATAAATTCATTAAAATACATTAAAACAATTCAACATAATTATAAAAATCAAAACATCAATACTTAATTTATAAATCGATTAAATAATTTTACTCATCAATATTTGATCATTTCTTAGACAAATTGATAAACTAATAAGGGATTGCTTGTTTCAAATTCTTCAATGGTAATGAGAATGAAATTTCAGTTTTCTCCTTTACCCTTTACATTTGTTGAATGAGAGTTTATTTTCATTGTGATTACATCAATAATGTTGTGCTCTAATTTAAAAAAAAAATTGACAAAAAACTGTGGTATGAGAGATTAATTGAGGAGGATGATTATAAGATGAGATGGAGGTAATCAAAAGGGGATGATGATTACCTTATTTAGGAGGAAAAACAATGTTATGTACCACATTTATTCTCATTACATACAATAATTACTATGTGTTGTTGAGCAATTTATGCAACCGAAGGATTTATGTGGCTAATTATACGTAGAAAATCACTCAAACAATAATCT
>JAPKLY010000035.1:1172781-1193364 GCA_026898435.1 Prunella vulgaris
GGCGAGCAACTTGGACTTGGCCACGTGGGCTTGTTGTCTCGCCATCTTTGAGCTGGACGAGCAAGGTGGCGAGCAACCTGGCGAGCAACTTGGACTTGGTTTAAATTCTTTTTATCAACATGTGTATATCCATATTTTCATTACCATTGAAGAATTTTCATACCAAGCACCCCCTAAATGTCTTTGCTCTTCACACGATATCTGAATTGATTAATTATAACTATTATTTAATATTATATGTTTAATATATATATATATATATATATATATATTTAAAAAAAATAGACAAGTAAACGGACAATCCAGTTAAACAGTGGAATGACCCGTTTAGTATGTGGAATAGTAGAATCTAACTAAAAATTCAAATTCAATTAGAAAAAATTATAAAATAATTTACAAAATTGACCTTATTAAAAATTAGTTTTGTGAGAAAAAAAATATTTTTATATAAAAAAAATTATCATTCCATATAAATGGAGGAACACTTGGGTAGAAATTTTTACCGTAAAAATTGCCAAAAATTGATATAAAACAAAATCAATCCAACATGCGGCTACTCGCATTCCATGCACGCGACTCCCTCACATCCCTGCATATCCCCCTACCACCCCACCACAAACACACTCCAGACATACCCGCGCCCTCCCACACACACACACACACACACACAACCCCTCCATACAAACCTTATCTTTCTCGTCCCATGTTACAATTTATTTTAATTTTTTTAGTTATTATATTAATTAAAAAATATACACTTAATATTATATTATACATAAATATTTATATATATAGTAATGCATATTTAATTTTACAGTAACACATATTTGCTCTAATAGTAACACACATTTGTCTCCTAATTTATGTTATAATATGGACAAATGTGTATTACTATAAGGACAAAATATATTTTTATGAGAATAAATATGTGTTTCATAATTTATTTATCATCCATTTAAATGTAGGTACATTGTTTCATGTAATACATATGTTATTATATGAAAGAAATAATATTTATATAAAAAATAAATAAATATTTGTGAATAATTAATATTTGTTCTTATAGTAACACACATTTTGCTCTTGCATTGTAAAAATTATTTATTGTATAAAAATAAATGAACATATATAAAATAACAATATTTTATAAGATAGTAACACACACTTGTCTCCCAATTTGTGTTACTATATGGGAAAATGTATGTTACTATATGAGCAAAATATATTTTTATGAGAATAATTATGTGTTTCTTAATTTATTCATCATCCTTTTAAAACTAGGTATATTGTTTCATGTAATACATACATTATTATATGAAAAAATAATTATTTCTATAAAAAATAAATAAATATTTGTGAATAATTAATATTTATTTTTATAGTAACACACATTTTGCTCTTACATTATGTGAAAAATTATTTATTCTATAAAAATAAATGAGTAACACACATTTGCTCTAATAGTAACACATATATGCCCTCCAGTTTGTGTTACTATATGGGCAAATCTGTGTTACTATATGGGGAAATGTGTGTTACTTTAAGAACAAAATGTATTTTTATAAGAATAAATATGTGTTTTTAATTTAATCATCATCCCTTTAAATTTAGATATATTTATTCATGTAATAACATATTTTTTACTATTTTATACTATGTGTTATTAAATGAAAAAAATATTTTTTTATAAAAATAAATAAATATTTATGAAAAAACTAATATTTTTTCTTATACTAATACACATTTCTCTTATATTCTATTAAAAAAAATATTTTATACAAATAAATAATTATACATAAAATAATAATATTTAATCCGAAAAGTAACATATATTTTTTCTTATAGTAATATATATTTGTTCATATAATAACATAAATTGAGAAAAAAAATTAAATTTATTATATAATGTTAAGCAAACGTATTAGAAAAAAAAATCTTGGTTAAAAGAATCAAATTAAAATTCTTGTACTCTCCGTCCAAACTCTTTTTTCCAAATTTTCCATTTTGGAATATCTGAAGTTTTTTTTACACCTTAAAAAGGAAATAATTTACACTCATAAAAGTCAATAAAATACATTTTTTTTATATTTTATTACTACCTCTGTCCCACAAAAGTTTGCACACTTTCCTTTTTAATTTGTCCCACAAAAATTTGCATAACCCAAAATAGAAATATTCTTTTTAATCTACACCCTCTAAATTTCTACCTTACAATCTCTATCACACACATTCTACTCATTACATTTTTTCTTAAAAGCTATGCCTCCAAAAATACGCAAATTTTTGGGGGACGGAGGTAGTATTTAATTTCACACTTATATACCCCATAACTTTCTTAATTTGTGTGCCTATATCTTTTGAAAAAAAAGAAATGAGACGCATGAACTTTAACTCCATGCGTATGTGTGGGACGTGGGAGCAAAATATGTTATTCCCTTCGTCCCAGTGATATTTGCATCCTTGGAATGACACATAGTTTAAGGAAAATATATTTTTTAAATAAAGTAGTGATGTATGAATAAATATGTGTAAAATTTTATGAATATGCACGTAAATCGATGTTTTCTTTTTAAATAGTGTGCAAATTAATCTTGGACGGGATGAAGTATTACCCTGAGGGTTGGGCGCATATGCTACTCGTGTGAGTTAAGGCGCATATGCTACTCGCGTGAGTTAATTACTTTGCCGCGCGTGTATTTTAATATTTTTTTTAGTTTATATTTAAAAGTCTTTACAATAGAAATTTTTATATAAGTTTTTATCATATAAATATTATAAATCAATTTTTTTTTTTGAACTTGATGTACAAATGTATCAAGATGATAACTCTAATTTTTCTAGGGTTAAAACGACTGCCATCATCGTCTCGCGGAGGACCAACAGTCACTCTATAGACTCCACCTTCTCTGTTTCTTTGTCTCTCAAACTTCTTCTTTCATCATCTTCCGATTATCCACTTTATCAATCGAGTATCTGCAAGCAAAATTGAATTGGGTATCTGTAAAATCATCTATAGACCGAAACGCCCGGAAACTTGTAAGTATTTCATTCCCGGATCTGCAAAATTGAATTGAGCTTTCTCTCATTTTAGCAACATAAGGTGGGCTTATGGCTTTTACTTGAGAGAGGTCTAAAGGCCTCACCTTTAAAACGATTGCTCAGTCGGTGATTCTAATAAAATTAGCTCCATTTTCAGTAATGCAAATCGTCGCGGTGGCTTTTGTTGATGTATTTTTATGTAATTGGTGTTTGAAATAGCTGGATTGTGTATTGATATTCAAAGGATTCCTTTATCTGCAGAGCTGATAAAATAATCAATCCAAATGTTGAAAGGGAGGAAAACTGCGGGCAGGGGAGAGACAATGGCCGCACACTATGCTTTTGGGCCTCTTGAAGACGACATTATAATCAAGCATAGGCTTCTAACCCGCACGACAACAACGAGAGGTGAACCGCCATTGAAGAAACTTCAAAAGAAGTTTACGGCCTTCACGGTGGAAGTAGAGAAAGATTCTGATAACTATGGTGACTGTGAAAGACTCGCCAAGGCTTTCTTGCAGGAGCTTAATACTTTTGAAATTCCACTTCTCAAGAGCAAAGCTGTCATTGATGCTAATATTAGAGAGAAGGAGAACTTCAATGAGTTAAAAGATGAGATTAACAGACAGATTCTTCAGGCACAGGATGATATAGAAGTTCTGAAGAAACAGCTGGAAGAGAGTAAGATTGAGAGGCAGCACAAAGAGGAATGTGAAGCTATTAGGAAGTTAATCGCTACGCAGCCACCGCGATCAGAGACGCAGAAAATCATAACACAACTTGAGAAAGAGATTGCTGAACTGGAAGCTGAAAATACTGCTAGCTCAAGAACACTGGACCTCCGCAAAAAGCAATTTGCCCTTCTATTGCATGTGGTGTGTGCTCTCATTTCTTCACTGTTTTATTCTCTTCCATTTTTTTGCTTATATGCCGTTAATATTCAGCATTCGCATCTTACTACCGTAGTTGGAAAACAGGTTTTGTAAATATTTCTACGTATCTAGGGAGCTTTAGCCACTTGACTGACTGAATGAATACTGTTTTTCTCATTTACTTAGGAATGGTTTATACTTTATACCATTGTATTACATGAGCCTTAATGCTTTGAATTTAAACATTTAAATGTGAAGCTAGTTCTTCATAAGTTTTAGTTGTTTTTGTGTTCCATGTATGATTAAGTGCTGTGACTCCTGTAAACTTGTACAGTAGCCGTTGGCTGGAACTCAACGGAGTATATCAAAATCACACGTGGTTTCTCTAATTTGCAGTTTTATTTAGGTTATATTGGACTAGTTGAGAGCTTTGTTCATTGGCTGTTTCCAGGAAAACTTGTTAACTGGTTCTGGAGTTTAAATACCGAGGTTCAGTTTTTAATGTTGAACCTGAGAAGCCTAATATCGGGTCAACACCCCCACTTTGATGTGTGGGCATTCAGTAGATCAAACAATCTTTGTTGACTACCCGTGTTTCTCCTTTGTGCTCTTTTTATCTGTCTTTCATATGCTTTATCTCGAACTCTTATCATTCGTTCTCCTCTTCAATCCTGCCAATTTCCTGGCAATATCTTTCTTATTTTCCCACCTTCTCCCAGGCTGGGATCACTATTCTGTTCAATTGACTTTATTTAATATATATGGATAAAGCTAGTGTGACAATATTCTACAGAAATGCTTCTGGGACTGCGTAAATTCCTGCAATTGAAAATCTCTTACCAAGATGTGTCATTTTCTAGTATGTGCACTATTACATCATTATGTTCTTTTCATTGTTAACTGTCATGAACAATTGACACAATGTGCTGATGTTGTTCGTAGTTGCACTCTTTCGTTTTGAATCCTGTTTCTCTGAGCAATTTCCTGATGCAACTTTGGTGGTCCTCTCGATATTTGTTTACAGGTGGATGAATTACAGAACACGATTGAGGAAGAACAGAGGAATTTAATGGAGGAAATGAGAACAGCGATTGATGATCATAGGACTGGGGTGGAGGAGGCCACTGTGGGACCCGAAGCTATGGTTTTGAATTAGATGGTAATTGGCATCTCCATGTCTTATAGCTTACTGCTGTATGTTATCTTTGCTTCTGTGTGTAATCTTTCTTTATGTTCGAGTATGTTCACAATATCTGGGAAAAAGGCTTCTTTAAGTTCATTATCCTTGAATTTATTAATAATTGTTTTCGATTTTAGCAATTATAACCTTTTTAGATTACATAATTTTCCATATCAATTGGTTCTTGGACCGGAAACTGAATAAAAAGAAAACCTTTTCAGATTACATAATTTGGATGGTAAAAAGTACTCCTTCTGTCTTTAAAGAATTTACAAATTTGATTTTTGTACATTTATTAAGAAAAATATGTAATGAGTAGAGTATTAAGAGTGATGTATAAAACTATATTATTAAAGTAATGAAATTAGTTGGATCGAGTGTAAAAAATAATGATGTTTTGTGTAAATATGTGAATGTTGCGAGAATAAGTTAAATAATTTTGTATGGTGTACAAAGTGTTGAGAATGGATGAAAAAAAGTGTGTAAAGTGTTCAAGGTAGGAGAAAATAATATGTAAATATTGTTACAACAGCTAAAGAAAAAGGAGAAATCCCCTCTGCTCCCATCACTATTCATGCATGTGGTTCTCTCCGTCAATTAAAAGTATGTACATTTTCTTTATTTGTTCACTTGCTAAATATATGCACATTTATTTTATAAAATAATCATTTTATTATTATTCTCACAACAATTATTGTATTTATTAGTGGATCCCATGATATCCTCATAATATTTATTTTATCTTTTTTTTTTTTCTTAATTTTTGTGTGTAACACCACGTACATAGGATTGAGGAAGTATATTACTGTTGTTGGACTGCATTTCTGTACATGAAAGGGCTTTTATCAGTTGCTCCTCTCACTTTTATTTGTCCCTTTGCAGAAAAAAAAAATCATCTTCTTTTCCCCTCTTTTATAAATAATCAATTTTATTTACCACAATATCACTATTAATATCAAATTCTTGTCAAAATTATTAAATGATTGAAAATAGAACGGAGGAGTACCTTTTCTTATTCAACAGTACAGGAGCTCAGATTTGGCTCGGCTTGTTTATTCTAATGAATGAACCGAACTCGAGCTTGTAAAATATTCTATAAACTAATGAGCCAGCTCGAGTTTGTCTCGTTAACTTCAATAGTCAAATTTTTTATAATTTCACTAAGTTCGATAGACTCGGTTGACTCAATAGCCTCGTTAGCTAGTCGAGTCAAACGCTATTCCAAACAAATCATAAATATATAATATGAGCTATTTTACCATTCTTGGTTTTGGCTCCAAACTTCCTTGGCCATTGATCTTATTTTCTAAATCGATCTTGATCGTCCAATCATTTGCACCAATCACTCTTTCTTCTTTTTACTTTTTTTTACTTTTTACCCTTTTTCTAATTGTAATTAATTCACCCCATAATTATATCTTATTACCTTCACATTCTGACTCTATAAATACTCATATAATTTTCATCTACCATTTATCGAACTCGTGGTGGAATTCATAGCTATACCACTTCGCAATTTGGATTGTCCTCATGTTGAGCTTTTGGATCGGAGATTTTTGAAGCGAGCGAATCTTGTGGTTCTTCTTTTCAATTGTGTAGCATATTAGTTTTTAAGTTTTCCGGTCGATTGTATGTCAATCCTAAAGTTCGAAACGTCCTCATGTTGAGCTTTTGGATTGTATATTCTTAAGCTAGCAATCTCTTAGTTCTTCAAATTTTTGTAATAAATTAGGTTTTAACTTTCCTGCGAATTGTATAAAAATAAATATTAGTGTTTTTTTAAAACTTCTTATCATCGAACTAAATTTAGCTCTAATATTCATCGAATTTACATTGAAATTCATAACATAGCTCTAATATTATGGAATCTACATTGAAATTCATTTCAATTGTAACCTATCAATTGAAATCATAACGCAAGATCGTTGAAATAATTTGGAGACAATGTCTATTATGATCAAAATTAACAATTAACAAAATTCCGAGACAAGTTCGAAATACTTTGCATCAAGTTAATATAGATTGTGAATCGAAAAGTAAGCACATTGAAGAACAACAAACGCAATTGGCCAACTCAGTGTATTCAACAAGACAAGGTCGAAATTTAATGTGCTCAATATATGTAAACATTAAAACAATAATTTTCTTAAAATTGTTATGTGTATTATGATCAATTTATGGAATCTATAAAAACTAATAACTGCTCAAATTATGAGTGGTCGAATTAGAGAAAATGAGAGATTATATTTTAAATGGTAAACATTACTAAAATAAAAATTGCACAATAATTGATTGGGCGAATTAGAGAAAAATGTTGGTCTATCAATGTATCAATCAGTGTAATAAAAGGTATTACTAATTACATTTTGTTGACATGGCGAACTAATACACTTAGCCCCGGAATAATCACTAAGGCTTGACAGGTCGCCAGGGCTCACCCGGACCCGCGGAAAGCCGGAGCTCGCCCACATGAGGGCAGCTCGCCCACGCAACTCGCCCAAAGGAAGGGGCGACCAAAACCAGGCCGAGGCGGAAACCTCACGCCAGGTGGTGGAAACCTCGCACCTACCTCCTCAGAAGAGCACTGCAGCTCCGCGACCTCCGCGAGTTGTAGTGACCCAAGAAGACTTGAGCCCTGCCCTGAGGGACCTAGTCAACAACCCAGACGAGCTCCAGCGCACCATCGCAACTTTGCAGAGGTTGCAGCAGAGGCAGAATTACGAGCTCGCCCTAGTACCTAGGCGAGCTCCAGCCGAGACCCGGGAGCAAGCGAGGCCCACTCAGGGCACCCAGACCCGCGGGGAGTACAACACTCTCCCCACCGAGCAGGAGGCAAGCTCAGCTCAAGCCCGCCAACACCGAGAACGGGCTGGAAAAGCCAAGGTGGTAGAGGAGCCCGCCCCATACACCGGGCGAGCTTCGGCCTACACCGAGGCATCCGGCACCCACCAATCAACAAGGAGGGAGGTCCTCCAAGGCAGACTGGGGCCCAGATGCGGAGAAAACGAATGAACAGCCGCCCCGGTCACGTCCTACGGAGGAGACTCAGACCTGCAGCCGTGCAGGTCCGCCCATGAACGATTGAGAAAGCCCGCCACCGACAGGTTGGGCCCCTATGGCGGACGCCAATTCCAGCCCGTCACTGAGAGGTCACCCCAGAGTGAGGCACCTCGGGGAAGTGCGTCCACAAGACGCACGACCTTCGAGCAACCTCCACCGGAGGTGACCCGCGATGACGAGCTGACCTCGCTAAAAAAGGCCGTCGAAATGCTACAAGCACAAGTAGCGGCCAAGTCTGGCGGACCTGACGCCACCACTCTCCCCACATCTCCGTTGGCACCTGCCATCCTCCGAGCACCGGTCTAGAAGAAAATCTAATTCCCGGTGATGTCCGCATACGAGGGCGAGTCCGACCCGAAGGTCCACTTGGCCAAGTATGCAGACTTCATGATCTCGGTCGGTGCCACCGACTCCACCCAGTGCCGGAATTTCTCGTTGACCTTAGGGGACCGAGCCCATCGCTGGTTCTCGTCGCTCGCCCCGGGGTCAGTCTGCTCATTTGGCCAACTCTAGTGGGAATTCTTGGCCCACTTCTCCGGGTTCGGGTCCTACCTTACCCAGAAGCACCGTCTCGCCAACATCCACCAAGGCGAGAGCGAGACCGACCAGCAGTACCTGGAGAGGTTCGATAAAATACTGGTGGAGGACGAGCCAGTGAGCGAGGACACCAAGGTCGTCGCGGTGATGGTCGGGCTCAGGAAGGGCACCGACCTCTGGAAGGAGATGCACCTCGCATGTCCGAACACTTACAATGAATTCCGCCACAAGGAGGGGGTGTTCGTGGCTATGCAGGAGGCACTGCTGAAAGAAGTTGGTGCCCTGGAGGAAAAGAAGCTCTATGGGAAGAAGTCCGGGGGCACATACAAGGCCCCCCGGAACTTAAAGGCCTTTGGCGATGGGGACGAGGTCAAGGAAAAGCTCAACCAGGTCCTCACCGTCTCCATCGACCACGTCTTTACTGCCGTTAAAGACAAGGCCCTGCTGGAGGAGCCGAGGCGGATCCGTCAGGACCGCACGAGGCTCAACCCCAATAAATATTGTGCCTATCACCAGACAATCGGCCACTTCACCAGCGAGTGCAGAGACCTTCTCAAACAACTCTGGAAATTTTATGAGGACGGGAAGCTGGCCGAATTCGTAAAGAAGGCCCCGGCTAAGAGGCCAAGGTTCGAGAGGAGGGTTACCTCCGATGATGAGGATGAGGAAGCGGACCAACCTGGTCCCCAGAACAGACGGAGGGCACCTCCCCAACCTCAGCAAAACTTGGAGCCCACCCGAGAACTCCTAGTTCTCGAGGGAGAGATCGGAGCTGCCGGAGGTCTCCAGGACGGGGGGATCTCCATGTCCAAGAGAAAGAGGAAGGCCGAGATCCGAGCTGTAAACTAGGTCCAGGAAGGCAGCTCCGGCCCCAGGTCCGTCGCACAGCTTACTGATGAGCTGACATTCTCCTCGGCGGACCTGGAGGGGGTACTGACGCCCCACAACGACTCGTTGGTGATAACCGCCAATATCATGAACGTCCGAGTTCACAGATTACTTGTGGACACCGGCGCATTCACCAATATTCTTTTCAAATCCACCTTAGACGCCTTAGGTGATTTTGAGTCGTATCTAGAACCTAGCAATGCTAGGATAGTGGGGTTCGGAGAGGCTGTAACCGTTCTCCTAGGCAGCATTAGGTTGAGCGTCCAACTTGTATCAGCTGAGGACCCGGAGCGGAGGCTGACTAGGCTCATAGATTTACTAGTTGTCGACCAGCAGTCCTCCTACAACGGGTTCCTTGGTCGCCCGTTTATTAATGAATTCAAAGTGGCGTGTTTGACCTACTACTACTGTTTAAAATTCCCAACTCCAAAAGGTGCCGGAACTATAAAGGGTGACCAGAAAAAGGCCTGAGAATGTTTACTCCAAATCAAAGACGGCCGGGTCAAAAAGTCGGTTACGTAGGTCCACATCCTTGAAGAGGATGTACAGATTCCAGCAGACGAGCCAAACATCCTAGACGCCATCTCGGTCAAAACTGAGATGATGGAGGTAGGCGACCTGTCGGAAATCAACCAAGGCACAGGACCTGTGCAAGACACACAACCGGCACCAATGGAGGGATTGGAGGAGACCCAAGCGTCGGGACCTGCGCAGGTGTCGGGACCTGCGCAGGAACAACAACCTGTTCCCATGGAGGTGGTTAATGAAGGCCAAGATGGGGGACCTGTGGGAGGTCAAGAACCAATACCGATGGATGTTGACCCAACTCCCCAGGTCACCGGACCATCCCAAGTTGACAAACCACCGGAGGTGCTCACAGCTGATGAACCCGCCCAAGCTGAAAGTCAACCCAATGACCTCGAACCGCGCATAGGTCACGAACCTGCGCAGATGTCACAAGAGGAGTGGGACGAGTTCACCGGCGACCCGAGGTGAAAAAGTCAAAAGAGAAAAGCCACCCCCATGGAAGAACTGACGGCACTCCCGGTGGACCCGGAACGGGACTTGGAACTTTTCATCGGTTCCGAGTTACCTGAACCGTACCGGTCGAGGATGGAGCTGTTCTTGATGTCCAACCTGGACGTGTTTGCCTGGTCCCATGAGGATATGACGGGAATCCTGCTGGAGCACGCTTGCCACAGACTTAATATAGACCCGACGAAAAGACCCGTACGTAAAAAACGAAGGAAATACGGACCAGACAAATACGCAGCTCTAACTGTAGAGGTGGAGAAGTTGTTAGACAACAAACTCATCAAAGAAGCTTTGTGTCCGCAGTGGGTCGCGAACCCCGTCCTGGTGAGGAAACACAACGGGACGTGGAGGCTCTGCATCGACTTCACGGACCTAAACAAAGCGTGCCCGAAGGACAACTTCCCACTACCTCACATCGATCAGTTAGTCGATAGCACCGCAGGCCATGAGATGATGACATTCATGGACGCTTTTGCGGGCTATCACTAGATAGCTTTGCACCCAGACGACCAGGAACATACGGCGTTCTACACCAACAAGAACATGTATTGCTGGGAAAGGATGTCGTTTGGACTCATCAACGCCGGGGCTACCTACCAAAGGTTGGTAAATAAAATGTTCGACCAACACATTGGCGAATCCATGGAGGTGTATGTGGACGACATAGTTGTCAAGAGTTTGAGGAAGGAGGACCACCTCGACCACCTCAAACAGACCTTCGATATACTGCGCCATTACAACATGAAACTGAACCCCAAGAAAATAAGCTTCGACGTACATTCAGGAAAGTTCCTGGGGCATCTAGTTAGCCAACGCTGAATTGAGGTCAACCCAACGCAGGTCCAATGCATAATCGAGATGGGCGTGCCCGATTCCGTGAAGAAAGTTCAAAGGTTGACTGGGTGCATGATAGCTCTGAACAGGTTCATCTCCAGGTCTGGCGACCGAAATCGCCCATTCTTCGAAGCAATCAAAGCAAACACGTGAAGGTACAAGGAGGCGGCCAAAGCTAACAAGCTCCACCTCAAAAACCACTTCGTATGGACAAGTGAATGCCAACGAGCCTTCGAAGACATCAAAACATATCTGGCAGATACGCAGGTCCTGTCAAAACTGATACCTGGAGAGAAGCTGTATCTATACCTAGCCGCGTCGGAGGTAGCCATCAGTACCTGGAGAGAAGTTGTATCTCCTGGTCCGAGAAGAGGCGAAAACACACCTACCAGTGTACTATGTAAGCCAAGTCTTACACGAAGCTGAGTTGCGGTACACCCCAACAGAGAAGCTGGCTTATGCACTGGTGATGAGTGTTAGAAAATTGAGGCCTTACTTCTTTGACCATCCAGTGGAGGTATTGACAACATTCCCACTAAGGTAAATACTACAACGCCCAGACACCGCCGGCGCCTGCTGAAATGGTCACTAGAGATCAGCCAATACGGTATAACCTACGCACCCCGAACAACGATCAAGGGACAAGCGCTCGCCGACTTTATCGTCGAGCTAACTTTCCCACAAGATCCGACGAGGGGGCGTATAGCTCCGTGGCACCTCTATGTGGACGGGTAGTCGACGCGTGGTCTTGATCAGTCCGGACAGACAAATCTTCACCTCCGTAATCCGGTTCGACTTCCGAGCAACCAATAACGAAGCGGAGTATGAAGTTTTGATAGCTGGACTTAGGCTATCATTAGTTGTGGGGGCAACCAATCTTCAAGTTTTCGGAGATTCACAGCTAATAATATCCCAAGTCCGGGGGGAGTATGAGGTGAAAGACCAGCAGATGATGACCTACCAAAAGATATCCGCGCACCTGATCTCGATGTTCACACAGGTCTACATCAACCAGATACCGCGGCTAGAAAACACACAAGCAGATGCCTTAGCCCGGCTAGCTACCAGCAATGGCGAAGCCGAATTCACGGAGGTTGTGATCACCACACTGAAAAACCTCTCAACGTTCGATTACAAATTAAACCAAACCTTGAGTGGGGGGCAGGAGGACAGTGAAGATGGTGAAGATTGGTGCACTCCAATCCAAAAATATTTGACAGACCGAACATCCCCCGTGGACACCTGGGAAGCTAGCCGACTAATAAAGCAAGCTGCCAGATATACACTGTTGGACGGCCAACTCTACAAACGTGGATTCTCTCTACCCCTACTCAAGTGCCTAACTAAGAAGCAGGGGTCCGAAGTGTTAGAAGAAATTCACGAAGGGATTTGTCGGAGTCACGCTGGGGGGCAAGCATTGGCATACAAGACGATCAGGCAAGGCTACTATTGGCCCACTCTTCGCAAAGATGCCATCAGCTTCGCGCGAAGGTGCCGGAAGTGTCAACTTTTCGCACCTAACATCCACTCCCCAGTCAACCAACTGAAGTCGGTCTTCAGCCCATGGCCTTTAGCGAAATGGGGTATCGACTTGATCGACCCATTTCCACCTGGTAGAGGCAGTGTAAAGTTTGTTGTGTAGCAGTAGACTACTACACTAAGTGGGCTGAGGCCGAAGCTCTCACAACAATAACCCAAGAAAGGGTGATCAGCTTCATATGGAAGAACCTGATCTGCAGGTTTGGACTTCCGCAGTCAATCATCACAGATAACGGAAGACAGTTCGACGGTCAAAAGCTGAGAGACTTCTGTAGTTCATGGAACATTAAGAAGCACTACTCAACTCCATACCATCCCCAGTCGAACGGCCAGGTCGAGACGGTGAACAAAATCTTGAAACACATATTGAAGCTCTGCCTCGAGGAAAAGAAAGGGAGCTGGGCAGGCGAACTCCCGGAGGTCCTATGGTCTTACAGAACTTCCTATCGGGCCAGCACTGGAGAGACCCCTTTTGCCCTAGCCTTTGGAACTGAGGCGGTGGTACCCGTCGAAGTCCAAAACAAGACTTGGAAGGTGGTAGGATATGATGAAGAAAAGAATGACGAAGCCCTGGCAGTAGAGAAGGATCTGATCGAAGAGACTAGAGCTTCGTCAGAAATGAAGAACGCCACCTACAATCGTAGAGTAGAAAAGTATTACAACTCTCAGGTCCGAGACCGAAAATTCAAGGTCGGAGACCTAGTGTTGAAAAAGAAGCTGATGGCCCCACCAGGTGTATTCGGTTCAAACTGGGAAGGACCGTTCCGGGTCACCGCAGCCCGGCCGAACGGCACTTATGACCTCGAAGATGCAGAAGGCAACGCCTCGTCATACACCTGGAGTGCGGCCCACCTGAAAAAGTTCTACCAATAGACTAGAATTCTGTAATAGACTAGTCGAAGGTTCGCATCAGAAATGTTGATGGCAACCAGTGTAAATTACGGCGCTATAAAAAGTTAGAAAATTTGTGAAATCAGAAAAATTTGCCAAATGTCCGGACCTGCGTAGCTCGCCCCCTACGCGAGCTACCTCAGGTCGCCCACTGCCCAGAAGAGCTCACCAATCCCAGCTCGCCCGAGCACTAAAAAATATGTGATGCGCAAGGACCAAGGTCTCAAACGTTGTTATTAAATAGCTCGAAGGCAAAGGCCAAAGTGCCCAAGGTCGCGAAGGTACCCTTCTTAAATGATTGCTAAGCACCTACTGCCACAAGTTAGAAAAATTCGTGAAAAAGACGAAAAACTTCTAAGGCAAGGTTCATGAAACCCAACGGCCCAACGTGAATCAATCGAAGTTCAGCTCGCTGCCCTAAGTGGTCTAAGACGAGCAATTCGTGGCCCTAAGTGGTGTAAGACGAAGAATACGCACTCTCAAAATAGAGGTACAATTCGTAGTCGTAAGTGACGTAAAATGAACGATTCGCTTCTCAAAGTAGAATAAGACGGACAGTTAAGTACCCGTGAAATAAACAAAAACGAGCCATTTAAAAATTATGACATAAAGCACAGAAACATAAGTAAACGTAGTTGGACAAAAAATGATCTTCATTCAAAAATACTTATGAAATTTTCAAGCCAAAAATATACTTGAAAATTCCTAAGTATAAGTAGTGGTGCTAGCCACAAAGGCCGACTAGCTAGCCATCTTTGAACTACCAAAAAGCTCCTTCTGGGCGAGTTGCACGTGCCCGGCGAGCTACATCTACTTAAGCAAAAAATCAAAAGCCCACAAAAATGAAGCTCCTTCTAGGCGAGCTATGGAGCGTGGCGACCTATAACAACTTGGAAAATAAAAACTAATCTAAGAAAGCAGGTGGAAAGCCTAAGTCTCCGGAGCTACGGGGGCATCCGGAGCCACCTCGGCAGGGTTGGGGGCGACCTACCCAGCTGGGATGGCGAGCTCAGAAAGTGTGGTGATGTTGCCAGTGAGCCCACTAGTGTCGAACTCGCCAATGTCCAGCGTCGCATCCCCGCAAGCCTCTTGGAGTTGCTCGACAGTGAGGGGGACACGACCCTCCTCACGAACGACCTCCTCCTGTTCGCCAAGATTCAGCACCGGCACCTCGACTGTCTTGATGACTTGAAAGTGGGCTGGCACGAAGTCGAGAGGGATGCCGAGCTCCGGGAGGTCACCAATGTCCAGCTCAGCACCATCCGGGAAGGGGACTCGGTCGAGGCACGCCTTGAAGTCGCCCACCACGGCCTCAACCTCATCGTCCTTGTGGCCCGGGCCCACCATAGAGTCCTCAAGACCTCAGTGTAACATTGGAATAATCCTTTGTCAGAGGCCTCGGCCCTCACGGCTCTCAAGTCCGGCAAAGAAAAAGCATTATTCCACAGCTCGGCGACCTTGTTGACCTTCGCCTCCAGTTCGGCCCTCAACCTCGCGCACTCCTCATCGGCACTCTGGGCTAGACCTGGTTGTAGTTGCAGCTCCTCTTTCGTCACCCCATGCTCGCCGACCTCCTTGGCGAGCCTCTCGGTGAACTCTTCCTCCTTAGCTTTAAGTTGAGCCTCGGCGTTCTGCTGGAAGGAGGCGAGCTGCTTCTGAAGCTGAGTAAAGTTATCAAAAGCCTGAGCCTCGGAGGCCAGAGCCGCGGCAGCTTTATCTTCGGCGAGCTTGGCCACCTTCTTGGCCTTGTCGACGGTCTCCGCCAAGGCGATCACCTTCTTGTTCCTCTCGGAGCGACCTGCCTCCAGCTCGGCAGCTTGCTCCAGGGCCTTTTGATTGGCAAGCAGCAGCCCGCTCGCGTAGTGAGCCGAGAGGAGGAGGTTCTCCGTCAGGTTCTAGCCATTGATCGTTGCCACCTGGGGAGCCATCCAGTGCCTCGGCACCTCGCTCACAATATTCCGGACTAGGCCCGGAGGGAGGCTCCGCATCGACGTCAATGAGCGAGATCGCTCGAAGGCATGAACAACCTCATGACGATTGGGGTGAGCAATGGGAGCATAGCTGCGAGGTCAGAACAGTTGAAAAACATTAGAAAAATAGAAGACAATAAGCGGTGAAGATCAACAGGGCGAGCTACTTACTGAACACGGTCAGGGTCCCATCCCAAGAGCGTGTCGTCGGTAGCTCGCACCCCAAATGGAGACGGGGAAGGGAGCGAGCTCCGGATTGGTGTGTCCGCCAGTGGGGCAATGGACTGAGCAGATCCTCCCTGCCCGGACCTCGCCGAGATCCTCTCAGCTCGGTTAGAATCCTCATCGCGGAGGCCAGTATACTTGGCTCTCTTCCCGCCTTGGGGGTCCTCCTCCCCCGCTCGAGACCCATCGCCTCGCTGGAGACCTCTTTTCCCACGACCTCGCTCGGGAGCAGCGCCAGCTCGCCCGCCATCTCGGTTGGCCTTCGCAACCTCCGCTGCTTTAGACTTAGTCTTCTCGGGGGCCTTAGTCTTTTCCTTCTGGGTCCCCGACCCTCCTACCTCGCCCTTCTTAGAGGGGAGCTCTGCCTCCTTGCTCGCCTCCAGCGCGAGCACCGACGGCGGGGCGAGTCTGTTGGGGCGAGGTGGGCCCATCTCGAAGCGGCGTTTAACTACTTGATAGGCCTCGGGGACCTCGGCGATGGGAATGACGACGAAGCTACCACCTACGCAAAGATAGAAAATGTCAGCATAAAGGGCGAACTACCCCTCCTCATAAGCGAGCTCCGAAGAGTTGTAAACCTGGGAGCTCGGGACCTTTGATATCGAGGTGGTGTGGCAAGGTGAGGAGCCCGGGGAGCCGCAAACAATGATGCGCGCACAAGTGGGTGATCTGTCTATCCTTCTCGCCTCTCAAACAGCAAATGGCACGCACCACGTCGAACTCGGCCGACACCTTAGGCTTGCCCCTGCTAGACTTGTGGCGCTTCGGAACTGTAAAAAGAAAAAAAGAATTTAGAATTAGTATATCTAATTCAACCCACACACACCGAAATAGGCGACCTACTGCTAGCTTCCCTGTATCCCTCCGGAGTGGGAATACGGTCACCTCGCCCATGGTACGTGCTGGAAGCTCGCCAGTCTCCGCCTATAAAGAAAAACTGCTTCTTCCAGTCACGGACTTTATTCGGCAAGTCCCCGAGAAATTTCTCTCCCGGGCGAGCTTTCAGGTAGTAGTATCCTGCGCCATCCTTCGCCTACTTGGTAACAGCGAAGAGCTCACCCAGGTCCGCTGAGGTCGTCGTGTTCTCGTAACCCTCCAACGCAAAGACGGATAACGCAGCGAGAAGATTGCTCCATGTGTTTGGAGTGAGCTTAGTAATGGCCAAGTTGTTGTCGGTGAGAAATTGGCCAATGATCAGGTGCAACGGCAATGTGAGCCCAGCCCTCAATACATCGACATCCAGAGCAGTCAGCCCCTCGGGAGGCGCGTCGGCCCGCTCGTTCTTCACTGGGGCATACATGAAGATGTCGAGCGGGATGCGATACTTCCTACGTATGATGGGCAGGTCGCACTCATCAATGAGGCTCACCACCCCGCCAGCTCTGTAATCAGATGGGGCGACTTTCTCTAGGTCGGTGGGAAGTACCCGGTCCGGGCAAGGGAAGCTCGCCGCATACTCGGTGACATACTCGTCCCAGTCAAAGGGATGAACGACCTCGACGGGAACTTGGTACTCGACCAACTGGGGCTCCGGGAAACCAATGCGGCGGAACCACTCGAGCGTAACTTCCTCCAGGTCGCCACCCTCCTCGCCGACCTCGGCGACGTCCTCACCAACTTCCTCAGGCTCTTCGTTGCCACTGGCAACCCTTTCCTCTTGGGCGACCTCGTCGCCTTCCTCCCATACCTCGCGGTATACGGCGCTGGAGGCTCCTTCCTCCGGGTCAAGGCGAACCTCGCTAGGTAGCTCGCTGGAGACCTGGCGAGCTGCCGAGGTTGCCTCGAAGCTAGAGCCGATCTCCACGTACAAAATCTGGGGAGGGGGCACATCCTCAATCATTGGTTGTTTTCCGGGGTTACGGTTAGAGGGAGCCCCACTCGATTCATGAGTCGACATGGTCACGATGCAGTCCGTAAATATCCAAAAATTAGCCCAAGGTCTCCTCGCCGGAGTCACGGTAATAGGTAGTCAGAAAAGGTTCGAAAGTCTCCGGAAATGTCCAAAATTCCCGAAGAACTTGAAGAAATCAGAAGAAAAGAAATGAAAGAGAAGAAGAAAGTGAGTTTTCTACCTTGAGAAGCGCCAGAAACTTCGTCGATGATGGAGGTGCCATTCGCCGGAAACTGCTCGAAAAACTCGGAAGTGGAAAAGTGAGAAATGAACTCACCTTCCACTATTTATAGACGTCGGGGTGAGGTGCAGTATTTGGGAAGTGCGAGGACCTATTTGCAAACAATTTGAAAGTTGATCATTACTGAGGGCGGGAACCGAGGCCTCAAAAGGCGTGCGCGATGCCTTGGATCCCGCACCATATCGGTCGCGACAACCGCCGTGGCGGAGCTCGCCCGCTAGCTCGGCACTCGACCGAGAATAGTTCGCCGAGGTTAAAGTTCTCCAACTCGCTCACACATCCGACGAAGTCATGATGCGCGCGAGCTGGGGGGGCAAATGTTGACATGACGAACTAATACACTTAGCCCCAGAATAATCACCAAGGCTTGACAGGTCGCCAAGGCTCACCCGGACCCGCGGAAAGCCGAAGCTCGCCCACATGAGGGCAGCTCGCCCAAAGGAGCTCGCCTTTACCCCCACGAGGACCTCGCCGAGCTCCGTCACCACGCAGCATCCAGAAGTTCGACAAGGCATTGGAGCTCGCCCCATAGCCTGTAGGACCACGATGGTTGCACTCTTTTTCCCTCCGTCCGGTTTATCCACAAGGGTGGTTTACGGTGAGGTTTTTAATGAGGCACATCTAGTGTAAGACAATGTAGTAGGACGAGGCATAACAAAGGGAAGCAGTGTGAGGGACCAAGGCGAGGGTAAGGAACCCTCGTCAACACCGGAAGCCATATAGGCTCGTAAGGTGCCGTCTCACACTCGCACACCTATAAATAAGACCTCTCTTGTACTATTCACATAATTAATACATTTCCTACACTTTACTTTCTCTCTCTAGGCCCTCCACTTTCTCTCTCTCTACATCATCCTCAAGAACACCAAGAACACAATATTCTTAAATTATTATTTGGTAGAATTAATCCGATACAAAGCCACATAAACGAACACGATTAACAAATTCTATCGACACATTTATGGAAAAATTAAAACCTAATTGACCATACGAAAAATATGATACTACATAATTAAGGGTTTGGTCAAAATCACCGAATGAAAGATTATATATTAAATGGTACAAATTACTAAAATAAAAATTGCACAATAATTGATTGGTCGAATTAGAGAAAAAAGCCAAAATTTTGGTCTATCAAGGTATCAATGAGTGTAATAAAAGGTATTACTAATTACATTTATGGAATTTACACGTTACTAAAATATGATATACGTAAGCCAAAATTTTGGTCTATCAAGATATCAATGAGTGTAATAAATTTTTTACTAATTAGTCTACCAAATTTAGATTAATGAAAGGTATTTGCATCAATTTGTAACTATCCGAAATTATTTTGATGTCATAATTTTATACTAATTGATATTTAATACTAATTGATACTAATTGATATCTTCGATAGAATTATCCTAAAACAATTAGTATAGCGACAATTTTTATACTAATTGAATATATCTTCAATTATAGTATAATATAGATAGTATAAATTATAATTTTTATACTAATTGATTATAGTATAGTATAGATAGTATAAATTAGTATCAATACTACCGAAGATATTAAAACAGATTTAGTAAAACAAATTAAGTGAAATTTTTGTTTAACAATGATTTTGAATTGTCCAATAGTACTTAGTAAAACATATAATATTGACATTAATTAGGGTATCAATTAAGTGAGTTATTGATAATTCTTTGTATTATTATTTATGATTGTAGATACTAGATAATATCTTCCAATTACGAATTAATATCTTCCAATTACGAATGAAACATCTTGCACGATTGTTTATTAATATCTGTTTCAATATCTTCATTAGTGATTTTGGAATGATATTCGTAATTTTGGATAATAATTAAAACAAATTTGATCAATTAAAGGAAGAAATAATTTAATGATAATTGGTACCAATTCAATTTTTTTGAACCCTGTAAAAATTAATGGTAATTAGGGTATTTAATATTTTTGTAAATTGTAAAAGCGTAATTTAAGCATAATTTTTCGTATTCAATAATTTTTTAATAATCACTCATGATTAGTTATTAAATCCTAAAAATTAGTATAATGATAATTGATTTTGATTAATTAAGAGTGTAAGACCGTAATTTAAATTTGTTTTTTTTTTTGTTTCGTATACTAAAAGAATGTCATATATAAAAATATATATGTTGTTATTAATATGCTTAACTTACGGTTTTACAAGTATCAATTAAGTGAGTTATTGATAATTCATTGTATTATTATTTATGATTGTAGATAATATCTTCCAATTACGAATTAATATCTTCCAATTACGAATGAAACATCTTGCACGATTATTTATTAATATCTTTTTACGTAATTATTAATAGAAACACTAATTTTATTTTAACAAAATTGAATGA
>JAPKLY010000035.1:1223364-1278206 GCA_026898435.1 Prunella vulgaris
TATGATGATAGATGGTAATTCTCCGATCACCTAGGAAGAGAATAAATACATATGTACGTGAATTTCTTCATTATAAGCACAATGGGAGTGATGATCTAGAAACTCATTTAAACAAAATGCAATGGAGGTTGATTAAATTAATAAATCATGGGGGTAGACTTACTGCGAGAACAGCGATACGTACCCTGTCTCTTTCACTTCCTGAAGAGTGGAAATGGTCAGGGGATCGTTTGCGTCAAGAGCTTTTTGCGGAAGTCAGTGATTCTGAGCTGAACTATTTCCAATACGAAGTTCATTTATTCACTATGTGGTTTTTTAAAGATAAGAGAACCCCAGGAGAGAAAAAAGACGGAGTTCCTAAGGATCTTTTTGAGGACGAACCAACCGAAGATGAATCCACTTAATTTGCATGTTATATTTTAGTATGTCTTATGTAAAATTTTGAATGCTGTAATTCTAATGGTATTAATTATAAAAGGATGAATATTTTTTTCATCTTATAATTTTATCGCTTTTTTATTTTCATTTTGCTAACTTTTATTTATTGATATTAATCCTGTAGAATACATATTTTTTTTGTCCAACTGAATTTTAAGATTTGATTTTGGTTCTATAGCTTAATAATTTTTTGGGTTTTAGTCCTATAATTGTTGGTAGATTGCAGGACAAAGATTAAAAAAAAAAGTAAGTTACAGAATTTATAATCAAAATTTAGATTTAAACAGAATAAAATTAAAAAAAAGGTAAAACTATAAGACTAAAATCAAGATTTATAATTGTGAAGGATCAATATGTAATAATAAGTTAAATTACATAAAAAATTATTTTTAATTAAAATAAATATATTCAAAATTTATTTTTTATTTTTAGAAATAAAATATATACACCATTGTCTTTCGTGCAACGCACTGGTAGGTAAAAAATTAGTTTATGTTAAGAGCTCTCAAGTTTCATGTGAATTTATTTCATGTACATTTAAGATATAAAATTATTGGACTCAGAGGTATCAAACTATGATAAATTTAACTTAATACCTTCTCATGAATTTGGGTGATTTACAAATTGGTTCACAATATTTACATAAAAATATTTTTTTTTTCTGTACAGAAGTTTTTTTTTTTTTTGCACAAAATCAATTTATAATGAATGTCAATTTTATGAACTATTTTGTAATTTTCACCATGAATTTATGTCCATAATATGTCTTACCTTCCTTACTCCCGTTTCATGGAGATGGATTTACAAGTACTTTATAAAAATAAAAGTGTTAAAAAATATCTTATTTCATATCCATGTAAAGAAAGGAGTACGTATCTACTTATTTTAATTTTATTTTCTGAATAAACTATAAAATTATAAATTTTACGAATAAAAATTAATATGTGACTTACATATTGGTTTAAAAAGTGACTATATTTACAAATTGGTTAACAATATCTGCTCAAAAGTGTATTTTTTTTCTGCACATAAGTTTTTTTTTTTTCTGCACAAAACCTATTTGTAATTTTTATCAATTTTGTGAACCATTTTATAATTTTCCCAAGATTAAATACTTGCTAAGATATAATGTAAATACATAAGTACTAGATATAATAATTATTAAATTCATTAAAAATAGGCTAAGGTAAAAAAAGAAAAAGATAATCCGTTCAAGTTTTACTTTTCACCTAACTGTCGATTGTAATAATAAAAACGTTAGGAAGTATAAAAGATTTGATTAAAAGAAGAGAGTAACAATGTGTGCATTTTTATGTGTGTTTTATAATTTTTTTTTTTTGATTATCTATTAAGAAGATTTTTTTTAGCAACATAAATGATACTCCCTCCGTCCCATAATTGTTTTCACACTTTCCTTTTCCATCCGTCCCACAATTGTTTTCACACTCTATAAATGGAAACTATTACTTTAACCTTATTCTCACAATCCAACTAATCTCATTATTTTAATAATATAATTTTAAACAACACTCCACTTTTCTTAAAAAGTGTGTCATCTCAAAGGTGAAAACACCTCTGGGACGGAGAGAATAGTTGATATATACAAAAGGCAAAGGTATTGCATGGTGCACTCACCCAACAATTATTAACATTAAAATTAAGTCTAATTATATTAAAAAAAAGTGGAGGTTGATTAAACTGAAAATTCTTAAGATTGATTAATAACAGTGTAAACTTTCTAGCATAATCAACCTTCACTTTTCAATATAACAGATTTAACATTTCCAGTATAAACAATTTCAACTGTTAAATGAATGTACCGTGCACCAAGTCCACATAGAACTTAGTCATACAAAAGATGTATAACTAAAATTTGATCTTATTTTATGATTTAATTTTAGAATCATACAAATATTATTCATTAAGTGTATATGTGTAAACAAATTTTGTGCAGCACCAGACTTGTCTGTATTTATACCATTAGACTTATAAACTCATACCACTATTTGAAATGATATGAGTGTCAGTTTATAAAAACAATTATATCACTGAATGAATTCTATGAAATCAATTTCAATAAGTTCTACAATATCTTGATTCTAATTTAAATATTTGTTCAGCACACATAATAATACGATAAAAGATATAACAATTGAACACTGACAACTGCTCTCTCTCTCTCAACATATACATACAAATCTTTCTGCAAAACACACACATATACTGATACCTATAATGGAAAATAGTCAAATACACATGCCCTGTATTCACTATGCATGCCCAAAATTATCAAGAATTTCATTGAAAATGACAAGAGCTGCACCTCCACCTACGAGCAAGAGGGCGAATTTTCCTCCCGGAACCAGCTGCAGTGTCTTCGGAGATTCTGATGATTTCAAATATCTGTCTGACCAGGACATTGCAGCAGGAATAATCCCAAACAGCACCAATACTACACAACCATAATTCAATGCTATTAGCACCTTAAATATGTTGTAAATCATAAGAGGGATCAGTTTCATTCTAAAATGACCAATGTTCACATATTTGGTTTCATTTGACAACACATTTCAGTAGCTGTGATTCGAGTCATTGTACACCAGTTCAAGATACGCAACACAGGGATGAATATTGTTTTATTTCCACCGAAAAGAGGGCAGTGATCGTGGATCGAGTGTAAATACCTCCGTATGTCCCAGCAAAATCCAATGCTTTGAAGAATATTTCTGGATCCAGCAAAGATAATATCAACGGGGGAACTAGAGTGAGAACATATGGCAGAGGCCTGTTCTGACCTGCCGGAAGTTTCAGTACTGCATATGATATTTCAGAATCAGTATCTCACATCAAATGCAACTAATTGCAGAAAATGGAAGCATTTTCACATCAATGGAGAAACACTGATCAAGTTATGCTTGAAGGGAGAAATAATTCAATCAGAAATGTAAAAGCAGACTCGCTGAATAAATTTTGACATGCTTGATTGTACCGCGAAATAACAACTTACAGTCGGCAAGGAAATCGGAGAGCCCGAGAACAAATCCAATGTACGAGGTGGCAATTGCAAGAACTGAGAACACATCAACAATAGGCTGCAGAAAATGTGATATCAGTACAAGAAAGCTTGATTCTACGTACAGTGGAGATATCTAAAGCTTATAAGTTCAAACTTTAAGGCAAAAGACGCGGGAGTAACACTTGGGTGCACCACAACTAATACTGGTGAATGAAAACAATGTTGTTCAGTGGAAATAACCAATACTGACCAACTAATATCATTTAAAAATACATTTGAATTGCATGGTATGCAACTGATGCATAGAAGTATTTGCCTAATAATATGGTTGATTAGACGAAATTTATGTTGCATAGTAAAGAATGAGCCACTGACCCCAACAACTCCATTAAATGATCGCAATTGTTGTAGTGGGTCCACAAGTGTACCCGAGCCCATTTCAGGAGTTGTAATAGTCCCGAGAATGACAGCATTCCAGATAAGAAACAACACAAGTGGAATAGCTGTCCCCAGAACAACTGCAGTCCTGTAGATCAATAGAGTACGAATTGTTTAAGCCAAAAACGAAATTAAATAACATATGGCACAACTTTGTATACTTATCTATCTGAGATAACAGACTTTATCACCTTACTTTAGATAAATTGCCTTCAAGATTTGTACAAAGAACTGGAACTACGTTCTGCAAAAAAAATGTTTTGATGAGAACCACGATTAAGGAAGCAGTGGGCCTTTTGATGAGAATCACGGTTAAGGAAGCAGTGGGAATATGCTTAACTGAAGGAATGTTTTGCTACCTGATAAACAAAAGAGAGTGCTATAATAGGTATACTTCTAGGTGCAGCCTCTAAGTTAGCTCTTAGAAGAGCATCCCAGTGTAAGTCTCCACTTGCAACCACCTATGGCACATGCATTTATACTGTAATTTGAATATAGAAATACATAACAAGAATACGGCGTATTTGTGTATCTGATATCAAATTCCATCAAATTGTCATTGGATATAGAGTCAGTTATTCATTCGTATGAAATATACATCCTGGACAAAACGTAAACAAGAACAATTTATGTGACCAAAGGCAACACAACAAAACAAAATAAAAGACAAGACAAGACAAGACAAGACAAGAAAAGAAAAGAAAAGAAAAGAAGAGAGGAGAGAGATTCTGGCTACCTATTTCCAAAGTTTGCCATGATGTATCAAAGCAGAGGGAACGAATAGAAAAGGACCAGGAATTACCACAAGAGCTGTGAAAGATGCTATTATTCCTATTAACAGTGCACCATTTACTGCTCCAATAATCCGCTGGCTGAAAAGAAATGAGAAACATAGTCAGTTGAAAATTCTTCAAGATAACAGAAACAAGATAAAAAGATTAGTTAGGGACTAAAACAAATGTTTGAAAAAGTTTATCTGGAACGGAAATTAACATGGAAACAATGAATTATAGTCTGGATCTTATTACATATAAAAGGGTACAATAAGCATCACCAGAATTTTCTCAGAATTTTCTTGTCAAACCAACCCATATTGTGAATATAACTTCTTATAGAAAAGGGGAACTTACAGATAGGTTCACTATCTAAGGGGAACTTTAAAATAGGTTCACAAGAAAGTCAAACTTACAAATAGGTTGGTAATTGACCATATTTAGCTGCAAGAAGTATTCATCTCCCAAAAGAAAATTTGCCCGGAATTTCCATTAGAAAAAAGAATATACGCAATGTGTTTATGTACATATGCTGATATTATTATTATTATATCATTATATATATATATATGTGTGTGTGTGTGTGTGTGTGTGTGTGTGTGTGTGCCTATGCCAAGGAAAGCTCACAAGTCCAGCAGCTAAGTATATGTAAAGATGAGATAAAAGACTATACCAACCTTCCGAAATAGCAAAGACCTCCAAAAAGCAGTGAAAATAGAGTTGCAGTTTCCCATCTGCAATCAGAATGCTTCCCATCAACACCTAGCAAACATATGAAATTGCTGATGATATCCATAGATGAGTAGAAGTTTGTACTTTATATTGAACTCTTTTATTAACTTCAACTACATATCACAATTGAATGAAGTACGAAATATCATGCTTGCAGATTAGGCATTGAACCAAGTAAGATAATAGATCAAACTATATATATGTATGTATCTTTATTCTTTAGGATATGAAAATATAGAACCTGGATTAAGATAAAATTCAGAATATTACGATAATGGTAATGGCAGGGAAAAACAGATATTATTATTTACTAAACATGTTCCGCGTTAATTATGGTTTGCTCATAATTAAATATTTTACATCCAGGCTACAATGGAAGGAATAAACTTGGATATTAAACATTAGTACATCTAACATCCCTCATAACATTTTTTTATCCATCTACATCTGCCAAAGTAATAGAATTTGACCTTATACACAAAATGAAATTAATTAAGTAAAAAGAGATTCACTTAAGCATAAAGAGAAGATTTGTTCCATACAAGGGAATGTCAAGGAAATTTGTCAAGATTTCTGAAGAGCGAGCTACATAGGCAACAAGGAGGGCGTAATGTATGAAAATGTAGGACCAACTGCAACAGAAGACAATACTACTGTCAGATTCAAAGCTTGCTGACAAAATATAGAAATCAAATTTGGATAATCCAGACTTAACATAAACATCAGAAGTGAAGCAAAGCAATATCACACGTGAGAGCAACTTAAGATTGAAAAAGTGAACTATCATTCCCACTATCAACACTTTTACTATGGAACTATCGGTATCGTATTGTAATAAAAGTTTAAGTTGAACAGTCCTAGCATAAGGAATGAAGGGCAGCATCAAATAGTTTACAATGCAGTAGTTACTTATTCAAGTGAAAGATCAGAGAATAGATTGAAGAAAATCCTTGTTTAGGCCTACTGATTTTGATAATATGAACTTAAAGGAGAAGAAACTGCTCCTAATAAAAGATTGAGGTGAAGGTATAGTACCAGACAACCTGGACTCCAGCATTCCCAAGGGTTCTCATGGCCATAGATACCTGGAATTGTAACATCAAGACCAAATCAATAATATTTATGGTTTGATATTCAGTGGTCAAAATCCGGATCAACATATTACAAATTTAAACTTCAATATGATGATTGATTATGTGAAGATTCAAAAAAAAAACCGATGATCAAATAAATTTGGATTCATACGTGTGTTTCTTATTTCACGTTTTTAATATAATAAACCAGGACTGTCAGTTTTAGATTGAAATGGGTTTACTGCAGTCCTAATTGTGTCCTGAAACCTGCAAAGGAGACCTCCCATAGAGTAGTCGAGAAATTTTCGAGCGCTTATTTTGAATTTTCACTTTATAGTTGGCAAAGGTTTTTTTCATCCCACAAAAAAGAAAACAACATTAGATATTCCCGAAAAGTGCATATATGCAAGCAAGATATATGTATAGACCTTTAATTCATTTGGCAAATAGTGTGTTTTATAACACCCAAAACTATGACCACATCAAGGACTGCTTTGAAATTCAGAAGGGGAATAAATTCTCAACTTTGAAAATGTTGTTTCAAATATACATATTATAATGTAGTATATAGAAGAAAATATACATATTCAAATATAAATATTCAGTTTACCAGTGAGACACCACAGGAACCAAGCTCACACATTGTCTTCACGTTTACTTCGGCAATGAGCAGTCCAGTTACAACCTACGCCATTTAGAGCGCGATATCTCATAGTAATCTAGGAGTATGAAAATGTCGCAAAGAAAATAGCAGGTCTTTGAAGAAAAGAAGGCAAAGAAGAACGGATCCAACACACTATAAAAGCCTGATGCACTCAAGTTTGGTTCAAATCTAGTACTTGTTGGGTGGTTCCAAAGATATATTATGATCATATAAAAAAGTAGTTTGTATTGCAATATTTGGTTTTTGAAATAATTATGAGATGGGCTCTCAAGTATCTTGGGTACGTTTGTTTTGGGATTAAGGGGGTCGTGGGAAGTCATGACTTTGAAATCCTGAGATGTGAAAACCTTGATGAATAGTAAAAGTGTGTGTTTGTTTTGGGATTTTAGTAGGGTAGGATGTTACTTTATGTCAAATCAAAGTGTGATAATGATTGATTTTATAGGTATAATAATAGGTACAATAGGTATTTTATGACTGTTGTGTTGCAAAGAGTAATAATAGGTTTAATAGGTATTTTTAGGTGTGGATTGAGTTTGGGATGTGAAATCCAGATGTTACATCCCAAACTCGTGTAGAGATGTGATCGCAAAGTCCTACGTCCACCCGTGCTAGTCCCAAAACAAACATACCCTTAGGATATGTTTGATACCTGTTAACATATCTTAAGGTGTTTGTAATTTTTCTTCTTTAAACCTTAAGTCAGTCTATTTTAAAATAAAACACAACTCGAATGACATACAGCTTAATAGAAATTAAATTAGCTAGGAATTCTACATTCAATTAGATATTCAAGCTATATCGGTTAATTTTGACCATATTGTACAGCTGAATGAGGAATTTGATCATTCAATGTTTCATGATTAATAAATTCATCCATCTCCAGAAAACGACAAGTTCTAACAAAACAAGTACAACAATTGTTACATAAAATACAGTGCAAATGACTGAAATAGGTACGATAAATATACCATATATATCCAGCATAAGATGCAGATAACTGATGATGACAGAAAGCCAGATTCTTGCGTCACAGCAGGAATAGCAAGTATCCCTGCACCTATCTACATAGAAATATACAACATTGATTACAGATTCCAGGAAGATGCAGTTTGACTAGTCAGGAAACATAATGGTCATAGTTCATGAAAAAATATGGAGTGTTAACCCTTTGCCTGAGTTCATATAAACATTTTCATATAAAATGTAGAAACGAGACATCTAGGGAAATTTTTTATTATAATCCCACACTCAAGAAATTTTGACAATTCGAGTATGGAAGAAGAGCATTTTCTAACCAGCAGAATGCAAGGTAATCAAGGAAATTGTATGTTTATATATAAATGCATGGACGGTGGTGGGTTGGGGGGAAACGAAGACTGATTAGCAATCCTGAGTCAACAATCTTGCAATTTAACTATACATGTAACATAAATAGCAAAATGTGATATTTCAGCAGAAGCAAAGATTTTAGATGCTTAAGAGGAAATAATTATAAAGATCAAGAGCGAAAGGATTTCATAGACATGGTGAGGGTAACATATTCAATAGGACCATACTTTGTTAGAAAGAAACTAAAAGATAGAACAAGAAGATGTAAAGATACTGATAGCAGCAAGCATCTGGCAGATTCTGTCAGTTTCAAAAAAATTGGGGAATGGCACAGCAGTTATTGAAACAGATAATATATATTAAAGGGCTTATCAAGTCTATATAGCTATTTCAGTTTAATAAATGATCAGAATCCAGAATTCAAGATAAAAAAAAAAAAAAAGATAATATCTCATCTTATAAGAAGAATAAGACATGCATAATCTTAGTAAAAGGAACATACAGTTGTGCCAGCGACAAGGAAAATTGCACTGCTTAGGCTTCCTGGAAATATTAAGAGAAAACAGCAATCAATAACCATACGCGACAAGACCATGTCAAGGCAACAAATGAATTCACATAAGCAGGTTGGCGGAATATTTTGATTATTTCAGCATAGAAAGTCAATTACAAACTTTTTATGTAATTCAAATAAAAATTATACCATTACCAAATACTATTAGAACATTAGTAGTAATTTCACCATGTAATTTACCATATAATTTACTACCATTTCCTCTAGAATAGAAAAGAATAATAGCACTGCTGCACAGGGGTCAGCGGGGGAGCTTCCCAAATTCTTTAAACATTATTCACACGAACAAGCATTTAAAAAGCAGGCAAGAATGGTGTATAATTCATCTAGACTACAATAAACCAGAAGATGATTGATCATCAATGGTAGGTTAGAAATCTAGGTACTCATATAAAAATAAAACATATTATTTGGTTTTCATTCAGATATGGAAAAGATTTCCCCCGTGTAAGACAATTGATCCAGATGAATAATATGTCTCCAAATCTATCCAAAAAAGTTCTAGTTTGGAGCCTAATGGCCATTCTACAGCACTCTCACAACTATAAGCAACAGGAGGTTTAATCTGGCAAACTGTGGACTCTAGGGGTCGGACAGATAAAATCCATTTATTCAAAAGTATCACAAGTTGTGGCAACTATACAAACAACTTGAATGTAGATAGATGGGGTGAAGATACAACTTCACAGGTCCACAACTTGTTAAAAAATAAGATTACTCATCTAGACAAAGATTTATGAAGACTCGTTGAACAATTGACAAGAATCTATATGAAAGAATAAATAAAGAAGTGAGCCAAAAGTGAAGAAAACAAGAACATATCTCATTCTTTGTTTGTCAATACAAGATCTCAACATGTCTACTGGATAATTTCTCCCGATTATTCCAAGCCTTTTTAGTGATAAATATTATTCCACTAGAAAATCAGAGAAACAGAAACAACATCCAAAGTCCAAACAAAATACTATCAAAACAAGCCATCAAATTCCATTTTTTGTTTTAAAGGCTGAGGGTAATAACCAATTGGAACATATAATCAATGGTATACTAGATAACCATCCAAAAATTCTCATGGGTAAGCTAACTCAAAACAGGAAAATGCTAGCGAACAATCAAATACATTTTTCTTGATGAAGTGTCCCCATCTAGAAAAGAAGGAAAGGTCTCAGCATAGATAAATCTTAAGTTCAGAAGCTCAGCAGAGCTTGATTATCACACCAGATTTTTGGAATATTATGATATTAATTTTTAAGTCTTTCAAGAATATAGGAGATCCAAAATCTATAATGCTCTCAATCTTGCATCAATACGTGAACATATTTTCAAGAATTTATTACAGATACATCACCTAATTACTAAAATGGCAAATCAAGCATGCATTTCCATGAAATTCTGTTATCCGAGAAAGATTCGGAAAGACATTTTCAACAGAAGTCCTAATGGTTCGTTACATCAAATGGGTTCCATACATCTGAACTTCAAAACCATGATCTGAAATATAGAAATTGGACCCTTATACGATGCAGTAAAACTGGCTAAAACCCCACAATCAGAACCACTACTTTATCTATCTCGTCACATGAAAAAACAAACAAATAGGACAGCCATGGGCATGGCTAAGCCATTCACACCCAAATTTGGTAGTTTGCAACCCTTTATCTGTTACATTTGTATTTCCCTATGAAAGTATGATTGCATATTTCAAAAGTAAGGTTTACACTACTCCTATTGCCATCATAGTAATCTACGATTTCAAGAAGACACACTCACACACACACAAGAAATCAAGGAAAAGCAAATGTACCAGGCTCCCTTTGTAATGTGGCCTGATTAAGGTTTGAAAAGAGCCTCTCGAACTCAAAAACTTGCGGCTTTTCTTCTTCTCCCTGTGAGAAGCATTTCACCGATGCCCTCAACGGAGAATCAACACAGAGAGGAAAGGGAGTTGTTGGTAGATGAACATTACAAGACCCACCAAAGATTTTGGGGCTCTTGATTTTATTAAAGGGGGGTGCTGGATTACTGTGACGTGGAGATTTCGGAATATGGGGTGCGGAAGACGATGAAAAGGCGCAGATCATCATCATCATCTGCTGAATTTGTGAACAAATTTCTTTGTTAATCTGTTGTCTAGTTGAAATGAAGGCATCCTTCCTTCCCAGTGATGCTGATTTGGAGGATGGTGTGGGCCTTCGTGAAATCTACTCCATTCATCCCGCATGGTAGCCATCTCCGGTGCTCATTCTGATATTAATATGATTGAGATTAAGGATCGTTTGTTTCAAATTTTTTAATAATAATAGGAATGAAATTTCATTTTGTTTGTACGAGGATTTATTGAATAGAATGATTATATGATGTGATATAGTTAGTCAAATAAGGGATTGGAGAAAAAACAATGCTATGTATTCATCTGTTTTTATTACATATAATAATTACTATGTGTGTATCTTTATTCTCATTACACTTGAAGACTTTCATACCAAAGTATTTGGTTCACATGATTTATACTAATTCTGAAAGTTTGAAAATATTTTAATTTTAGTTATTTTATAAATTTATAGGACCAATATTAAGTTTAAAATTATTCCTATAAATTTGTAAAATAATCAAAATTAAAATATTTTTTAATTTATAAGACCAATATCAAAATGTGTAATTCATGTAGGTCAAATTTAAATTGAAGATAAGTTACAAGACTACAAAAATTTTAATCCCTTGTATGATTACATTCATTAAACAATAGACTCTAAAATATAATCTTGACCCTCTAGCAAGTAAGGATATATATACGATTATATAATAACTTTTATGCTCGTTTATTTTGTGTAGCACATTTTTATCACGTGTTTATTTTAAAGGTTTATAAAATCAGATTAATATCCTAATTCAGAGTAAATACCCCTTATTTGCACATTTTAATTTGTTCAAAGTGAGCGAACAAAAATTATCTCTTACTTTTGGGATGTCCATATGTTAATGTTGGGACAATCTGATGATTTTGATTAGATCTCAAAACCCCTTGATGAATTTGCCTAAGTAAAGTTAGTCAGGATGATAGTTTCAGGATAGTCAGGTTAGAATATATTTTTCTATTTACAGGTATTCAGTTCAGGGGGAACAAACTGAAGACTAAAGGTTGATGGTGACGTCCTAAAGATCTGAAGTCAGAAGTGTATTCCAATCCTGAAGGTCCGAGCTCGTCCTGAAGACGATCGACCTGAAGTTGAACCTGAGAAATCTGAAAAGCATCCTGAAGTTGTGTGGAAGGCTAGAAGCTATCCTGAAAACATCTACTAATGATGTTTCTACTGAGCACTTTAAGCATGCTCAGGACAGGACTCATTCAGTAAATGGCAATGTGTTACCTGATGTGTTGGGCTTAGTCACAGTTTTGATACTTATTAAGTTATGATAGTCAAAGGTTACACGTGCAATGGAGAGTTAGCATTTATGCTAACTTTTGAGGACAAAAGGAATGTCAGCATCTCCGTAACAAAGACAAACATTTATTCTGAGTAAAGAACGAGAAACTCAGACTTACAAATGTACGAGGATTCATAAAGTCAAAGTCGACAAACTAGCTGTTGGACAAACAGGCAGTAAGGAGGCGACACTTAAGTACGGAGACTGCGCAGCATTTAATGCGCCTCAGAGTCGCAGGCGGCGGATTAGAGGAGTTTCCATACTTAGTATAACAGTTGTCTGCACCTACCTAATATAGGTAGATTTGAAAAGATCTCCTCCAACGGATCATTTTCAAATCTCCCTATAAATACATATCACTTTACACTCATTCAAGGTTACGGGAAATTTCCAAGCACGAAATATCCAAGATTCCAAGCGTTCAAAGCAAACTTGAAGCAACACTCTAAAAGTTAAATTTCCCTAGTGTTGTAGTAGAAATCTCCATCTGTATATTGCTTAGAATGATAATCCTATCATTAGTACTGTTTTGTTAGAAGGATTATCACACCCTAGTTAGAAACTAGAATACCAAACCCCTCAGGTTGTGAGAAGGTTGGTTAGAAGGACTGTGACTTGTAAAACACCTAGGGGCTAAGTTCCTAAGAGAGGAAGGAGGCTACTCGTGCACCTTGGCACGTTAAAAATAAGTTCCTATCCTCAGTAAAGAGGATAGCATCCTGTTAAATCAGGTCGTGGACGTAGGAGTTGGTGATCTCCGAACCACGTTAAAAACGCCCCTCAGCGTGCTGTTTTACATACTTGTTCAGGATCATATTGTCATCATCATAAACTGAACATATTCGCATCAGTTTTAAAACATCAGGAGGAACCAATTCTCTTGACGCTTAATCATGTGCACCAACTTAACAACAGTTTCCTAAGCAATACTGATAAACGTTTTCAGAAACTAAAACGAGTAGAAACTTAAGGGCTCACTTTCCGCACGTACTCTAGCTTACTGAGATAGTTATCCAAGTGACTATCTTGTCAAAGCGGTCTGGGTTATCTCTACTGAGCTTCCAAGAGCACAACACTCAGACTCAGTCTATTTAGTCCTGACTGATATGTCCCTGCTGCCCATGAGGACCATCAGTTTAGTGAGCACATCAGGATCTTCCTGACTGAGACTAATAGAGCATTTTCCATAAGTTTTTTTGGAAAATCTTACATCAGTGTATTCCCCCCCATACACTGATTGTTACTCGTTTCGGACCAACAGTTAACACATGCCCATTTTAGTCTGTATATTTGTATTTAGCACATAAAAATAAACATTTGTTAATCAACCTTCCTTACCTTGTTGGGTTAACCAAAGTAACACAGACTTATGTAGTAGCATCATATTATTTCATTTGAAAGGTTTTTTTTTATTTTATTTAAAGTTAGCAAGATTTATACATGAACCATCTTGAAAGATATGAATTGTTTTACTAAAAATATTAGTTGTTATCATTAAAAAAATATGTATTCTTTATGCTATAAGTTATTTTCACAAACGATTATGAATTGAAGGATATAAAGAACAATAGTTGTTATTTAAGGATATTCATTTTCTCTTTAAATAGTATTGTACAATGATTTATATATGAGCAAATTTCTCGCTGTATATATGTTTGTCTATTTCTATTGCAACATGCAAGTGTACGTGATCGTTGTTGTGTTAAGACAAGTGATCAAGTTAAATACCGAACCAAGGGCAATAAGTGTTAATCCAATTTAATCCCTAGAAATATACTTCTCAAAACATACGAAAGAAAAGACAAGTACGGGTCCTATTCTAACGAAATGAAAATAGGGGTGAACTAATCTAACTTCCGTAGAAGTGCAAAGGAGTGGGTGTATGCTCTAGATAATCTCCATTATGCATCAATTCAAATATTAATTCATCCTATAACTATCATGAGTTTCATCAAATGATTAAACTAGGTAATTAACACCTTATTAAACACTAAATTCTCATTTGAATGTCTAATACTCATATTGGTTTATTCTAAGCTCATAGCAATTCTCATTGACATAGAAATCAAAACACAAACACTTGGTGTGCACTACAATCAATTAAGAACAAAATTGAATTAACTCAATTATCATGTGTTTCCAACTAAATCAAAGAACTAAATATCAAGTAGCAAACAATCAAGGCTCAAAAGATCATCCAATTAGAGAGTTTTAATCATTTAAACCAACACAATCAAGATATCACATGAATCAATACAAAAATCAATACATAACTTCAGTCACGCAAAGCATAGGAGTGGTTAGCCCATGGCTAATTGGATAAAAACTAACAAAAATATCATGAAATCAATCAACATACAATGAATTGAAAGAGAATTAGAAAGATCTCACCAAATGGAGAGAAATTGCAATAATTGGAAAAACTTCAATCCACAAGCTTTAATGAAATCTTCAACAAATCTTAAAATTGGACCATATAAATGTAGATAATCTAATGGAGTATATATCTATTGCAATTGATAAAAAATTTAATGGAGAATCTAAGAGTAATTTGAAAAAATGAAAAAGAAAAATGAAAAACAATCTAGAAAGATGATTCTTGTAACTTCCCTAATCTAATATATCTACAAGTATAATGAAGTAATCCTCATCATTCCTAAAATCTGAGAGAAAGTGGTATTTATAGGTGTCTTAGATGAAATTTGCAAAAAAGTCCCTGAAATTAGCAAAATACACATTTTTGCCCAGATTAGTAAATACATCCACTACTTGTTTTTTCACACCCGCTCGACCGGAAGCTCGACCAAGGCCATGTCCGCTCGATCGAGCTCCTGGTCGAGCGCCTCCACTCAGGGTCAGTGTGTTTCGGGCTCGATCGGGGCCTTTTTGGCTTGACCCATATACCCACAACTTGTTTTTTCATATCTTGAGTTTTAGAACTCCGATTGACTCGATTCCATTTTTGTTGTGATCATCACTTCAAGCTCTTTCATATGGTATATGATTTGCACCATTTGAATTGATTTAATAAATATGAAATTTATCAAACTTACTTGTTTCTCCACCTTTTTGCTTCATTTTTCTTACAAATACAGAACTCCTTGCAAAATAGGTCAATAGTCAATTATATAGTAATTAGTATCATAAATGCAATCAAAGCAACCAAAAGTTATATCTAAATGAGTATGAATTGATGTAAATATGACCCTAATCAATATACTCTTAAGGGTTACTTAAATTTTTATATCTCAAGTCTCTACCATACATCTTTTGCCAATAATCTAAACCATTGTGTTTTAAAATGTTAAATGTTGGAACTATGTATTAATACTAATCAATCGTAATTTTTTTTATATTATATTTTATAATTAATGAGTAGGGAGTTATATTCTCCAAGGTTTGGCGAGGTCGTCGAGATGCCATCGAAGTCTTCATGGCTTGGTTTTGATCTCGTTTGAATTTGAATCTTAGGCTATTCTCTTTTTGAGGTTACTAGTATTGTACCCGTGTGATGCACGATAAATTTATTAATTTAATTATAAATTATGATTAAATATCATATAAAATAAAATTTTAAGATTATAGATATATACATATATATCGATTGAATAGATTATTTTTATTATTTAATTCATATATAATAGACCATAGGCTTAATAATGACTACAAAAATATGCTTAGCATACCTGAGACATGATGTGCACAATTGAATAAATTATGAATGAAATATTTGTGCCCGAATCTATTCTAAGGGGGGTGTATTCGTTTAAGATTTTGTGGGATTTTAAAGGACTTTTTTCTTATAAAAAAGTCTGTTGGTATTCAATCAGGATTTTAAAGGATTTAAAAATAATCCATTGGTATTCAATCAGGATTTTAAAAGACTTAAAAGCAATCCACTGATATTCAATCGGGATTTTAAAAGACTTAAAAACAATCCACTGGTATTCAAAAATATAAGGATTTTAAAAGATTGTTGGGTTTGATGGATTTTGATGGATTCTTTAGTGTATTTTATAAATACCAACAATCCCATCAAAACCTCTAGGATTTCGGTGGACTTTTTTAATTAATGACTTTATTTATCCCCAAATTGATTTATATATAATTATTTATTTTTAAGACCTAAAATAGTTTTAACCTTATAATTTCATCTCTACATTTATAACATCAACGATAAAATAATTACAGTGACGAAGAGTAATATAATATTATATATACATATATACTAGAATAAATAAAAATAATTAATAATTAATCATTAAATAGTATTAAAAAACGATATTGTTCATCCTAACTTATATACAAGATAAATCTTTATTTTTATATAGTATTATTATAATACTAATATTATATATTACATATGTCATTAGGTAATATTTTTATATTGATAATATTTTTTTACGGTATTTGAGTTTTGTTATATTTTACTTTGGTTGCTTTGATTATTCAATTTCGATACTTTTTTATATTGATAATATTAGCATGTGCAGCTCTACATAACTTTATTCGCAAAGAATGTCATTCTGATGAATTTCCAATTGAATCGGTGGACGAACCTTCATCTTCAACATTACCAGTTAATGAAGACCGTGATTTTGAGCCTATCATTCAAACTCAAGAGCAAGAACGACATGACGCTAATGTTTGGAGGACTAGTATAGCTATGAATATGTGGAGTAATGCTATTTAAAAGGACATGATATTATGATTTTTTTTGTCTTTAACTTTTTCTTTTTTTTTTAAATTTGAAGGTATGAAAAATTTTGAATTTTTATTGTATGTCACAAATCCATGAAATTCTGCAAAGTCTACAAAGTCCTATAGAATCCATTAAAATCCTTATTTTAAAAGTCTTACAAAATCCTGCAAAATCTTAAAAGTCACCAAAATCCTACAAAATCTTTAAAATCTGCAGGATTTTTTTCAGCTAAAAAAGTCTTTTAAAATCCTAATCCAATACACCCCCCTAAATGATATGATTTATATTTATTTTTAACGGAAATACTTATTTCACATGGAATATCCATTAAAAAATAAAAATTAGTAAACTATAATATTAATACTTAATAAAAAATAAAATTTAATTACAAATTAAATCAACAACACTACATTTAGTTATAAATAATATCGCTGCCCTCTCATTAGTGACAATCTGATTTAGAATATTAGATAGTTGCAAATAAATCATCATTTTTAAATGTCATGAGTTAGTGTTTTTGAATAGTTACAATAATATTTACAATTAGTAATTAATTTAAAATTCTAAATTAAATTATAATTAAGTTTTTTGATATATTTATTTATTATTGTATTTCAAACCAAATAAATTGGCAGTCCACACACTTAGAGTTTTAGGAGGAAAATGTGTAATTTGCACCCTTTAAGAAAGTAATGATATATTTTTGTAAGTGTGTGCAAAAATCAATGTTCTATTTTTTGGTGATATGTAAATTCATACTCCCTCTATCCACCTTTCTTTGCACCTTTCTTTGCACGTGTTTAATGCAATATGTCGGAGAATATTTTGGGGTATTGTGATGTCCGTTTATGAATAAAGTAAATATTTTTTAAACTACGTATTCCAAAAATATTCACATTATTCATAAAGGGACCTCACAATACCCCAAAATATTCTCCAACATATTGCATTAAATAACGTGCAAAGAAAGGTGGGTATATTTGGTGGACAGATGGAGCATGAGACAGTGAAATATAGCAAGTGTGCAAGTATATATGAGATGAAGAGATTATTTATAATATTGAATATTAGTTTAGATAATAATAATTAAATATCTTATAAATAATTTCTTTCAAGAAATAGAGGAATATGTTTTTTTTTTCAATTACTTTTATTGTTTGATCCGTATACAATACTACATTTGTTTCGTACCAAGATAAATAAATCTTATATGATTTTGTCATTTAGAGTGTTTTAAGATAAACTTTATATTTTGGGCTTAGTTTTTATAAAAACATCTGAAATTATCATTGAGATTAATTTAACCTTCTCTACTCATCCGTATTTAATACATTGACAATTTTTTTATGTTACATAGTAATATTTTTATAATTACTCTAATTTCTTTTTTACTTTAAATATTTTTATTTACTATTACATATTATATATATTTCACCAAATCCAATATTTAATTGAAATACAATTTGTATATTATAAACATTGAACTAAAATTTCATATAACTCAAGTCAAATAAGTATATTACGATAAGTGCCACACTATCTTAATTATACTAAATATATAGCTTAAATACTTTTAAGTACTATTAAATATTTTAGAAGCTTCATGAAATTAATTTTTCTTATATTTTTCAGTAATGTATATATAATTTTTTATTCTAAATTCTAAAATATATTAAAAATAATGTTACATTTTATTGATTCCCAAAAATTATATTCTAATATTTAATTAATGTATTATTTTAAAATATTCTCGATAAGATCGAGTGCTCTGAAATTAATATTGTTTTTAATATTTATTTAAGTATGTAAACAACTTGATCATATTTAAATCACATTCCAATACTTTGCAATAAAATAATTTATATCCTTCATTTATTCAATATATACCTTTTAAAATGACACATATATGAATTAATTTCACTCAATATTTTATATATATATATAAATATATATGACATATTTAAATATAGATTGAAGCTATATTTATATGAAATAAAATAAAATTATTTGACACTAACATTGAAAATAAATTTACTACTATATTTTTGTACTTCTGACCAAGAACAACTGCATGCTTATCAATGACAATTAACCATATATAAAATAGATGCACTAATACAAATCACTCCAGTAAATATGATTAGTGTGAAAATTATTTGAAATTTATATTTTTTATTTGTATATTGTATAGGATTTTATGCATTTTTTTATACTAAAATTAACTAATTGAACTTAATTGTCAAGAAAGATATTTGTATTCTATTTTGTAGGAAGTGATACTATTTTGAAGTAAATATATGTTTTTATTTTATTCGAGTCAATTAAAAATGTAAAAAAAAAAAGATCGTGATCTAAATGGAAAAAATTGGTGGATAGAATTATTTGGACTATTTAATTAAATTAAATGGCCCAACTAAATTATATATATATATATATATATATATATATATATATATGTGTGTGTGTGTGTGTGTGTGTGTTAAATTGAACCAGGGTTACTAATAAATGTAAAATAAATAAATGTGAATTTCAACTTATTTAAATTATCTTTGATGACTATTTGTGATGAAGTGATGATATAAACTAATTGTTCTTATATACAACTTTTGAAATAAAATTATACTCCCTCCGTCCCATAATTGTTTTCACACTTTACTTTTTCGTCCGTCCCACAATTATTTTTACATCCTATATATGAAAACTATTATTTTAACTTTATCCTCACAATCCAACTAATCTTATTATTATAATAATATAACTTTACACAATACTCTACTTTTTTTAAAAGTTGTGTCATCCTAGGGGTGAAAACACCTCTGAGACGGAGGGAGTAATTTTTATCCAAAAAAAACCCCACAATGCATGTCACATCTTACATGGCCATAGCCCATCAACAACACAGTTTTTTTTTTTTAAAAATTTGGACAGAAGACAACACAACCTTCATGGAATATGCTGCTGGTTCACGCGCCTCAATATTTAGGCGGGAAGAGTTCAGCTAACGCACTATGTTATTACTACCTCAGTACCATAAAAGTTTGCACACTTTTCTTTTTAGTTTATCCCACAAAAATTTGCATACTCCCAAAATGAAAATATTCTTTTATATCTCCACCTTTAAAATCTTTACCAAACAATCTCCACCATACACATTCTACTCATTACACTTTTTCCTAAAATATGTGCCCAGAAAAGTACCGCAGACTTTCCTGGGACGGAGGTAGTATTATATATGTATAGATATAGATATAGATGGGCTTTGTGCTTCGTCTAGAGGCTTTAGAAACTTGAGTTGGTTGGACGTTGGCTAGGATCTAGTTGTAGTTAAGTGAACTTCGAGTTCATAAATAATTGTGCTATAAATAATTAAAATTTTTGCAGTACAGCCTAATTTTTATTTGGATGCTTAAAAGAGAATAATATAATTAAATGCAAATTAATTTACATTGATTTTATATCGTGTATATTTATAAATAAATTTATTTTTTGATGGAGTCATTATTTACACGCAATTTAAAGATGTTTATGATGGTTAAGATGTCAATTCATAATGCATGTGATTCATCTAATTATCCTTAATTACCATGAGCACTGCAGTCATTGAATTGGGTTAGGGGACCTTAATTTGTTTAAGTAGCAGATAAATTAGGGTCTAAACTAAAAAATGTTTACACCCCCATTCATGTTTTTAGTTTCGTTTGACCAAGTTTACCATCTACTTTTTAATTATTCAATGAAAATAATCTCAACTGTTTATTAAAAATAATGTGTAATTTCAATTCTAAATTTACCTTCACGTGTTTGATGTAAATTTTAAAGAAGTGGAAGGATGAGCAAGGATTTGAGGGCTAATTTATAAACTTTTATGTATAAAATACACTCAGATGAGTTGAATTGTGTGTTGGGGCGGAACCAGAATTTTTGGGTGAGGAGCCAATAAATTATAGTGCAATACTATTATATATTCGATAATGAAAATTAGATATTTTATATTTGTGTTGATGTTCATCATTAAATATATCAAATCATTTAAAATGTTATTAATTAATTAAATTTAGAATGTCTTTCTTCTATATCACAAAATTCATTCAGTAATTGAGAATACAATTTTCTTCTTTTTTTTAAATTTGTTTTTTTCTACATTTGTAATTTACTTCTAAATATATACATTAATATAAAAATTTATAAAAAGTTCATCTTTCATTTATTTCAAATATATAGTGGTCTTGATTTAATTTATAGGAGAAAAGTATTGTTTCATGCTTAATTATACTATTCTTATTATATATTGTTGCCCTAAAACGAAGCATTCCCAGTTCAAATGGAAAAAAATTATGATATTCTTATATAAAAGTTTAGTAAAATATTTGATGAACATTAATAAATATTAAATAGTCACCAAAAAATGCTTAAAAAATGAGGGTAATGGATTTTTTTAGCATATTGGAAATATATATATATATATATATATATATATAACAATATAATTTATATATAAGTGTGCATAGCATAATCAAAGTTAGTTAAATACTTTTCCTTTAATGTCTGCTACTTAAAATTTAATTATTTTAAAGTACTAGATATTAAAATATTAATATTTAGCTGAAATTATTGCGACTAAGAACTTCTTTGCAACATAATCAGGCCCATTATAGTATTTAATAATATTATACATATATATATATATACTAGTAATAAAAAGGAGAAATTTGAGGGAGGCCATGGCCGCATGCTTGGTTCCGCCCCTGATTGTGTGTACGTTTAGGTTCAAGAGTAATTATATTTTTATGTAAAATAGAAAGTACTAGGAGACGAGAGTTTATGAATAATATTTTATTTTAGAGTGTGAAATTAATTTTGAAATGAATCGAAAAGAAACATGTGAAATTATTTTTAAAATACACTTAAATATGGTTAGCCTAATCTATGAATCAAGAAATCTACATGCCTATCTCACAAAAAAGCACATTATCATATTGATAAATTATTATATGAAAATAGTTTATAATAAATTAACAATGAAATAATTTTAAAATATCAAACATTTAATTAAGAGTATTAAAAATTTGAGTTAAAAATATTATATTGTATAATTATTATATATTTTACTGATTCCAACTCAACTTAATCTTTTTAATGAGATTTTTATATTCTTAATTAAAATAATTACACTTTAAAAATATTTCATGATAGTCTTATTATAAAACATTTTCATATAAAGTCTATCATAATTGATTCAATAGGTAATATTGTCTGCATTTTCATCACTAATTGCGATTTGAAAAGAGATTTTTGCTTTCGTGGGATGGATATTGAATTTTCAAATTGTTGTAAAAAAACTACAAATTTATAGGAAAAAAATAATAGTAAGTGAATTCGCTCGAGGTTTTTTTCTTATCACTTCCTTCATTTCATGACTATTTTTATACTTTTGTATTTTGATTCATTCCACTTAAAAAAAAAATCATACTCATTTTATACATTAAGGTCTCGTTTGGTTTAATTTGATATTTGGTTTAATGGACAAAAACTCAAGATTAATAAAAAGTCCAAAATTAAAATTCAATTATCTTATAAATGAAAGATAATATTATCTTAGGAAAGATGTATGATAATAATTCATTATTTTTATTTTTACTAAAATACTCCCCTTGTATTGAAAAGAAGAACAATAATTCACTTTATTTTTGTTTATGATATAGAGGGCAAAATTGTCAATTCCATATGTTCTTATTAGTAATCTTACAATCCAAACATTCAAAATGAAATTATCTTAATCCATCAATCCAAATATACTATGTAACTCCTACATAATAATTTATAGATTATAATCTTGTCTAATCTATCTTAAATTATTTATCTTATCCATTGAACCAAATGAACTCTTAGGGGACGCTTGGTATGAAAAATTTTCAATGGTAATGGAGGTGAGGATAAATATATAGTAACTATAGTAGGTAATGAGAACAAATGAGGTACACAACATTAATTTTTCTCCTAAATAAGGTAATTATTATCCTCATTTGATTACCCTCATCTCATCCTATAATCATCCTACTCAATCACTCCCCCATACTACAATCAACAACTTTATTTTTTGTCAACTTATTTCAAAATTGGGGCACAACACTAGTGATGTAACCACCATAAATACAAATTCTAATTCAACATATGTAAGGGTAAAGAAGGAAAATAAAATTTCATTCTCATTACCATTGAAAAATCTGAAACAAGCGCCCCTAAAATTTAAAAAATTAATAATTTATTTTAATTAATTGAAAAAGTCAATAAATTAATTTTTCTTAATAGAGTATGTTTTAAAATCGATAAAAAATCCTTTTTTTTTTTAAATGCAACAAATAGCAAAGGTACGTCATTATTTCCGATTTTATCCTTGGCAAAATTCGAAACTAGCAGAAGAAGAACAAATTGTATAGAAGTTGGTCCAACCAAAGACGCGAGTAGCGGAATCTCTATCTCCATTCTCTCTCCCTTCACACTTTCAATGCAAAATTGATTACTCCACATTCAATTATCGTTAGCAGGGAGGGTACTTTAGTGGGCTATTGCGCCTCCTCCCTTCATCCCCAATGGCTTCCTCCCATTTTCTCTGCAGTCACCAGAGCTACAATGCCAAAACCCACTTTAATTCCTTCACTTCTCCCCTGCCCTCTTCGTTTAAGCCACATGGGTCTTCGTTTTTTCACAAAAACTTTCAGCCCTCCAGAGGTTTTTCGATAAAAGCCACCGCTTCTGATTCAAAATCTGGGAGAAAGCAAGTAGAGGTATCAATTGTATAGCTTGGTTGCTAGTGAATTAATGTTCTTTCATGTTAGTTTGTCTTTTTGTCTATTTTTCGCATGTTCTTTTGAGGAATCAACAATTATAGGTTGATGTTTTTGTGTACTTAAAAGTCAATTTTATGCTTGTTGCTTGGTTGATTTAGTGCTCATTGATTGTTAGTTTGTCTTTCTTGTTGTCTATTTTTCGCATGTTCTTTTGAGGCATTGACAATTATAGGTTGATGTTTGTGTGTACTTAAAAGTCAACTGTATGCTTGTTGATTTAGTGTTCATTGATTGTTAGTTTGTCTTTCTTGCACGTTCTTTTGAGGAATTAAGAATTATGGGTTGTGTGTGATTAGGTGGTGTATGATTTTGAGGGGAAGCTTAATAAGTTAGCTGATGAGGTGGATCTTAATGCTGGGATTTCAAGACTCAATCTTTATTCCCCTTGCAAGGTAAGATAATTAAGTGTAGTACAATTAGGTGGCTTGAAGCCAAATCTTCATCAGCCTTTTGGAATGATTTTATATAACTGCAGTGTCTTTTTTGCGTAGATAAATGTGTTCTTGAGAATAACTGGCAAACGAGCAGATGGATATCATGATTTGGCATCGCTCTTTCATGTAAGCATCTTTCGTTTTAGCATTAACTAAATTTTTTTTTCCAATTATTGTGTTAATGTTGAGAAGCTTTAAAGTAGTTTCGTAATACAAATTGTTCTCAATTTTGTTGGATCTTATGTCTTAATATGGCAAGCATTCTCTTCTTCAGGTTGTTAGTCTAGGAGATAGAATAAAGTTTTCACTGTCCCCGTCGAAAGCAAAGGATGGCTTGTCGACCAATGTCCCTGGAATTCCTCTTGACGAGAGAAATTTGGTACACGGAGAGCCTCTTCATCCTTTTGCCTTTCTTTTTCTATGTATTAACTTATGTTCAAGTATTCTTTGACCGTCCATTTTGCAGATATTAAAGGCTCTTAACCTCTTCAGGCAAAAGACAGGGATAAACAACTATTTTTGGGTAAATTCCATGACTTTCAAGCCATCGGATTTTGTGACTATAGAGTAGTTAGAATTTAGATCATGTGTCATTTGTATCTTTTTGTCTAGGTTCATCTTGATAAGAAGGTACCTACGGGAGCTGGCCTAGGTGGTGGCAGCAGCAATGCTGCTACTGCTTTGTGGGCAGCAAATCAGATGAGTGGTTGTGTTGCTACTGAAAAAGAGCTCCAAGAATGGTCTGGTGAGATCGGTTCTGATATCCCCTTCTTTTTCTCTCATGGAGCTGCGTATTGTACGGGTAGAGGTGAGGTATGTTATAAGCACTGAGCGAATTCAGCCCATCTTCCTAGTTATCGTCATTCAGCTTGCTTATGAACATTTACCTGTCTGTATGCTTGAGAGAGCACAATGCTTTCTTTATAATTCTCAAACTTAGATATTTGATCACGATTTCTTTAAGATACACATGTATTAGAAATGAAGTCTTGTATGAGACTGTCTCATACATGGGACGTGATACTTTTGCTTGTTTTTGTAATACTCATTTATCAAAAGTATCATAAAAACCTATAGAAGTATCAGGTCTCATGCAATGTTTTGTGATTTCCTTCCAGAATGTTGCTTATAAGTTATTTCATGATTATGGTGTAACTTGCATTGGACCTTAGTATTTTGTTTTTGCTTACCCTAGTGCAATTTGCTCTGGAACTACTAGAGTCAAAGGAGTGGATGAAGCAATAAGCGAGAAAACCGAACTTAATAGCAGAAATAGAACAAAATAACACTGGAGGAAATCTTCTTTCCCAAGACAAAGGGCCGAAATCCAAATACCAATGATCTAAAAGATGTCCTAACTAAGAGACACAAAAGCAATATAAATAGACTCAATAAGCCTAACCCTAACTTAAGCCCTAATTAAGTAAGCTGATGGACCAATTTATTACCAACTCAAATTAAAACCCTAAACAATACACTTCAATTTATATTACACAATCAATCATCTATCATCCACATTTTAAGTATAATTATTTTCCCAACTCACCTCTCTCTGTCTCTCTCTCCTCCTTTTTAATATACTCCCTCCGTCCCGTAGGAATTTACACCCTACGGAACGACACATTTTTTAAGGAAAATGTGTTTTATATATAAAGTAGTGACATATGAGTAAATATGTGTATAGGTTTGTGAGTGCGCACGTAAATCAATGTTTCTTTTTTTAGTAGTGTGCAAATTTGTATGGGACATCCAAACAAGGAAAATGTGCAAATTCCTGTGGGACAGAGGAGTATTTCACAAAACATCAATCATTACACAATTACTCTGTTATTTCTGTACTACATTTTACAATGTAATAATCTCACTATCACCTAACTTTTCGAAACCCTACAAAATCTAAGCTCCCAAATGTGTAAAACTCACATTTTAGTTTCCATGAAATCCATACACTACAGTTTGTGGGTTTTTTTTTTTTTTTTTTTTTGTAGAAATGGAGTTGAACTTTGCCTAGATGTCAAATCGTGTTGAGAAGTGGGTGTAGTTGTATAATTATATTAAAAGTTAGATGTGGTTGTACTATTATATTAGATCTAAGACTACATATGATATTTACAAACCGGGGAAGAGTTATTGTGGCACTTCCATTACATACAATGGGTAAATATCATTTTGAAATCAGTTAAAGACTACATTAGTTGAACATAAATCTAGTTTTTGTAAATAAAAATCTGTAACTAGTGATTACATTTGCAGCATAGTACAGTATGCTAGATGAAGTAATATCAATTGATTATCTTTTGAATTGATCAGGTAGTTGATGATATTCCTCCAATCGTACCTTTTGACCTTCCTTTGGTTCTCATTAAACCACAAGAGGCATGCCCGACTGCTGAAGTTTACAAGGTATTAAGATCACCAAATCTACTGGGAGAAGTTAAATTTCTGAGTTAATATCAAGAATCATCCTGTAACTTAGGCTGTGTTCAATTTAGTCATGTATTGCTGCTATAAATTTTGGTCCTTTTGGAGTTTGGACCGAAATTGACACCAAAAGGACCAAACTGGAAAAAGTAAAAACACGTGGGACTAAAATAGGACACGGTAGGTTACAGCATGATTCTTGATATTAACTCTTGAATTGCTAGGTGACTCTATCAACATAAAAATCATGCTATGGTATTTACTATTCTCAGCGTCTTCGACCAGAGCAAACGAGCAAGGTGGATCCTTTATTATTGCTAGAGAAAATTTCAAAAAATGGAATCTCTCAGGAGGTTTGCATCAATGATCTTGGTATGAATAAGAATCTGTTATAATGACTGTTTTTGAGTTGGGCAAAGCAAGTACTAACTTTTACTCCCTCCATTTCAAAATATATGTCACTTTAGCTTTTTATACTTTTGTCATAATATATGTCATTTTAGATTTTTTTTCCTTGTTTACCCCTAATTATTCCCAAAACACCCAATCAACTTCAATTAACCATTTCCCAATGCATTGCTATTAATCATTTATTAGGGGTAATATTGTTAAAAATAATATTCCTTAATATGTGTGATAAATGTTAAAGTGACATATATTTTGAAATGGAGGGAGTATAAAAAGGTCTGACCTGGTCTTGAAACAGAATTACTTGCAATAATGAAAATTAAGCAACAGCTAATGATCTCTTATAATATATATATTATAAGAGTGAATGCTTCTTATGCAATATAGAGTGAATGCTTTTGTACTTCCATCTCTCAAGGAGATTACCTCCACACCCTCTTCTCAATCAAATTTTTTTTTTTTAAAAGAAAAGCATAAAGAGAACATCGAAGTATCATGACGAGACTGTTTTAATTTAATTTTGGCGGTTTTGTAGAACCTCCTGCTTTCGAAGTCCTTCCGTCGCTAAAAAGATTAAAACAACGAATAGCTGCTGCAGGTAGAGGGCAGTATGATGCTGTTTTCATGTCTGGAAGGTATGTCTCGTATAAATACTCCTATATCAAAGTATTTGGTTTCTATGATCTCAGTACCGTAATGAATTCATAGCATTCAGCCTGAGTTTTATCTTTTTCATATTTTAGAGCTTTAAAAAAAAAAGAGCAGGATTAGAAAAGCTCATTTATGATGAACCCTGATTTTATTAATTTGTCTGGCGCCCAAAAAAAAAAGGTTACTAGCTTTGTATTAATCATGATGACTTACCCGTTATGTAATAGTGGAAGAAACAGAGTTCCTTTCCGAACAAATTCTAAGCTACTGTTTTAATATTCGTCCTATCGATTCTCTTAATGCAGCTTTGATTATAAACCTCTGTTTGGTTTTTGTTTCTTTTTCATTCTCCAGTGAAAGTTCTCAACCCTTTTCCAGTCTGACCACCAAAATATATTCTCCCTGGAAAATCCCCATAATATCTCGAAATAAAAATATAATGCAGCCAAAATTTCCTTTTCCCAGAAAAATGCTTCTCGGCAATCTTTTAAAATTTCTTTCAAATGACAGAATTCTTCAGTACTCCCTCCAGTTTGTCGTTTTGGATCAATGCACATATATTAAGAAAAATAATTGTCTTCGACTCATGCCCCAAGTTAATTGGAGGGAGTATTAGTTAGTATTTCCCAATAGACCGCTAATATTGGCAATATGGTCAAGATAAATGAGGTTGGATCAGCTAGTAATTTAGCTTTTGGTGCTTTTAATACTGAAAAAATGATGTTGCAGGTTTGTATGGATAATATTATTTTTCAATATAGACGTGGGAAAGAAAATTCATAAGCTTAGGGTGGTGAAGTTTCCCAATGCTCACTACGAGTGCTTTCGTATGTTTTTGCTGTATCTTCCATCTTATTGGGTTCTGATCTTATTGTTTCTTGTGATATAGTGGGAGTACTATCGTTGGGGTGGGTTCTCCCGACCCACCACAGTTTGTGTACGATGATGATGAATACAAAGATGTCTACGTATCAGGTAAATTGCCAGTAAATCAAGCTGTGATTCTTACATCTATATGTGACATCATACAATCAAATGGAAGTAGAATCTAGTCGAATTCGAATGTTTTAAATTGATGAAAGATGAAAACCATTCTACAAAGCATCATTTGCTGGAGTTAACTGGGGAGCTTAGTCTTTTTAACAAGTATGTGCAAAAAATTAAATGGGAAAATAATGCATCGACCCTTGTATGAAGAAATTTTAGCACTTGGTCTAGATATTAACCACATCATTTTAGAAGAACCAATTATGATAAAATTTCAGATATTGATCCTAGTGTTGTAAGAAACTGCTCTCTATAGGAAGAGATAGCGAAAGTGAGTTCGAATATTCAAAATTTTCTTTTGTTAGATTGAGCTCAATAGTATTCGTTCGCTTTATGCTGACATGAAAGGTGCAATGCAGAAGCCCGATTCATCACCCGCTCGGAGAATCAATGGTACACAGAGCCTTCTTTGACTGATACTGCAGTAGGGGACTCATCTCGCTCTTTTGAATAATGTCTTGTTAAATAGAAAAGCATAATAATAACAACAACAATAATAAAAATGGTTTGTATAATGTTCATTCTTTATAGAGCATATATTGAGGCCAGGTCCATTTTGTAGTTGCTGTAAGCAAAACACGCTTCATCTTTATCTCTCATGAACTTTAGGATCTCAAACTGAGGACCCATTTTGGTTGTCTGGGAGACATGAATGAATGAAATTGGATTTTAAGAAATAAGCCAACCAGTAAAAGAGCATATGCAACAACAATCACATTTCACATTTGTAGTCTTTTTGTTTCATTCTTTTATTATTCATAAGAAGAAATTTCCACCCTCCATCTTACAGGGAAGGGGAAGAAACAAACTGTCTGGGTAAACTGAAAATATCCCTCTCTTCAAACGGAGAAGTCCATTCCCAAGAACCGCCACCACCGGCAGTTGACGCTACCCCCTCCTGTAACCCTTGATTCACATTCCCATTTGATAAAACCTGCCCCATCGCGGGCCTCATGCCAACACCATAGCCAAACGATTCATATGGACGCCCGTTGTTCAGCAAACCCCCACCCCACGACCCATTGGATCTTGATGACAATGTACCACGATCTAAACTCCAATCTATGTTGGTGTAATCTAACTGTTGCATCGAGCTGCCCGTACTCCAATCTACCGGAGATGAAGAACCAGATGAACCATTGCCGTTCCCACCCAGCCCAGAGAAGAGACCAAGGGAGGAAGCAGCTGATAGTGTCAGGGATGGTCCCCCTCGGCTCCACAAACCATTTCCTCGCGAATCAATCAAGTTACTTTGCACAAACTGAGGCTGTTGTGATTGGTAACTGTGTTGATTGTACATCATATTCGCACTAACACCACCGGGACTAATGCTTCTAGCCATAGCAATGGATGGCACTGGCCCACTGGGCCCATTGTGCTTCCCTGTATCGGCACTACTAGGGTACCAACCCATAGCTGGCCCAGGAGGAGATGAGCTCACAATTGAACTAGGAGCCTGCTTTGAATTGGCTGATTGGGGCCTTTGCATAACAATAACAGTTTCTCTAACAGACCCAAGCTGCAAATTCTTCACTTCATTTCCAATAGCAAGATACCGAGATTCTACCTTCGCTGGGGGAGGTGACGCCTGCAAAGGTGAGGCTAATGAACAAGAAACCGGCACTGGGATGGGTCGCGGCTTGGCCCACTCTGATTTAGGTGGCAATTTCTTCATTTTTGTCCCAGGATCCAAACAAGGCCCTGCTGTTTTGGTATAATTGAAATCTTTTTCATCCCTTTTCTGTTGCATGATAGCAGATCTTGTTTGTAGTCTCATTGTATTCTGAGCTGTAGCAGCTGGTAGCTTGGCATTAACTAAAGTAGGAGGATCTCCAGATTCTTCAGGCTTAGGAGGTTCCTGCTTCTGCGCCTTTAACATTTCTTCAGCCTTGTCAATGTCACCCTCACAAGCAACTATAGCCCTTTCAACTTCCTGCTTGGAGGCCTTGTGCCTAAATTCCATGTCAGAAATCCGAGCAAGCTCGTCTGATATGTCAATTTTCAAAGCCCCCTCACCATCCGGATTATGTTCTATCCGCTTGTCTTCTTCGCCTACTTCAAAAAGCCATGATACAGATTCTTCTGCTCTACCTTCATTCAGTATGAGAGCCATCATTGCCCTTTCTTGAGAGAACCCCATGGAAACGAGCTGTTGGGCGAGTGCTTCCAGCTTCCTTGACATTAGGTAGCCACTGCATCGCTCGTGCAGTTCCTGGGCCCGCCTCTCCTTTTGTCGCTGATGTTTCCTCTCATTCTTCTGACGTATTTTTTCTCTTTTGTCATTATCAGCTCCAGGTACTGATTCCTGACGAGCTGATTGTTGAGATACTTTTTCTTTAGGGTCTTCTGAGTCACCAGACCAACTTTCATTATTGGAAACAGAGTCATACTCGATACCACCAGAAAATGTGTTCCCATTCTGATCATCTGAATCGTCTATGTTACGAAAACGAGCATTGATCTGAAGAGCACTGGCAGTAGACACTGGTGGTGTCTCAAATGTATGGAATGTTCCCAAAAGGGGATTGTAACCACTTGCTGGGATCCCGCTGCTAGTGTTGATGTGTCCTGAAGACTTTGAAGAACCCTTTGGGGGTTCCTTCCCAGCCTTTTTGTCTTTGGATTTAGATCTGGATGCAGGAGACATGGCTCAATTTCAAGTTCTAATTGCTGCAAAAGCCAAGGACAAAAATCCATTTAGCAAAACTAAGCAACTAAAAAAGTTGAGATATATACTATTGAACAGCTATTTCTTCACAATAAAGTCTTGGTTTTCTAGATAGAGTATATAAACCACCGTCTTAGAACTTGGGTAGTTCTCCAAAATTGCCACCCAAATATATATAATGACATCCAGAAAAGTAAAGAAAAAGTATTCAAACACATACCAAGTACTGAATAAGTTCCACAAAATGAAAAAGTGAAGCCTGCATTGTGTAGCAATCCTAGAATCATAACTACGTCTCAGAAACCGGAAGCCATGATGGAAGAGAACAAAAACATCTTTATTTTCTCTCCTACTTTAAGAAGTTCTAATAATGAGCCCAACGATGCAGTATTATAAGTTCTCCACAGTAACCTCAACAAAAAGTAAACCAATATAAATATTTTTTGTCATCGTGTAAAAGTATCATCACTAAATTTGTACCACAAAGAAGCAGTAAATGCAATCAACAACAATTTAACTTTCAGCAAGTCTTTTAAACTGGAATAAAATTACTTGCAGGCATAAACAGTAAAAATAACAAAAAAAAATTATGCAAAATGCTGGGAATGATAAAATAGATGCCAACTAGTCCTCCTCTGAAGATACATACACTTTCAGTAATGATCTAAACATAGTATATTTCACCAAAACTGTTGTCTTGACAAACTAAAATTTATTTCAGTATTGTGCACAAATGTGATTCATAGAACGAACAAGATAACAATCGAAAAACCTTGATTCCCCATGCATAGTTGTTAGAGGCACCAAGGCTTCTTAGCACACTCTTCTTGATATCCATTTAACCAGCACTCAAATATATCCTAGCACACGCTTCCTTAGACAATATATCCATGTAACCAGCACTCAAATCCAACACCAATCATGTTTAGATGGAACAAGAAAAGGTTATGGTAATGGAATGATATTATCTAAATCTCAAAATCCTATAAAAAAGCCATGGAAACATTGAATATAGTCAGTGAAACTCACTATGCGCGGCATGTCTTACTTGCATAATATTTTAGATGCAGTTTTTACATTACTTTCACAGGAAGGGCAATATCATTTTCCCATCTAAATATCCATCATTGAAAGATCTGCTCCTCTTAGCTAATATGTTCAAGAATGCAAAGGCCTAATTCATCTATTAAATCAACAAACAGTGTACAGCAGACATCACATATCAGAGCCATGAGGCTCATTAAACTCGTTGCATCAGAGATTCCCTACTTTTCCAAGATCATAATTGTAGTTACAACATTTTGGTGTCTACGTCTTAGCTATTATCAAGCATCGTCTTTAAAATTCATGATCTTTGCCTCAAATTAATCCCTAATTTCTATTCACTTGATTAGATACTTAATACACTGGCGGATTCAACTGGCTACTTCTCGGTACAGCTACCCCCAAATTGATAAAGAAATCCAATTATACCTATTATTAAAAATAAAAAAGTCATTTGTACCCCCATTTCAGTAATTAGTTGAATTTTATATGAATTGTTATGACAAAGTATTAATAAATATTTCTTTAGTCATCTTTCACATCCCCAAAACTAAAATCCAGGACGCCACTGCTTAATAACAAAACAAACTAAACATGTACAAATCAATCCCCGGGATAGGCATCAAGCAAAAGGAAACTATGGGAGTTAAATATATTCAATTCAATCTAATATCCAAGTTTCGAACAAAATAATTCTACAAACATAAAAACCAACCTTTTCCCCAATAGAAAATTTTAGCCAAACCAAAACTGATTAATGCATTCCATCACAAGCTGATACATCAAATCTGCAACCCTTACATGTATTCATATATCTGAGACCACATGCAGATCAATCAACCCAAAAAAAATCTAGGGCAGAAATGAAAAGAAACAATCATATGAAGAAGAAGAATGAAACGCCCCCACCAATTCCTCTATCAAAGACCTAACTCTAAAATTGAAAATCGGCATTGAAAAATTAGAAGGAAATGGTATGCCGCCCCCAACCCTAGCCACCCGCATCGATCACAATAAGGTACAAAGATGTGGCGGGCCTCACCTCAAACGGATCGGACGATGGAGACACCCAACAGTCGTCAATTCAATTCGTTACCGCTCAAAAATGGAGAATCGGATTTGGTTCTAGAGAGAGAGAAGTCGACAGAGAGAAATAGAAAGAGAATGTTGAAATGCCTAATATATGTAAGAGAGAGAGAGAGAGAGAGGAGCGAGATAGGTAATACGAGGCTGAAAAATAAAAGAGAAATCAACCCGGGATTAGGGTTTTTTTATGTTTCTCTTTTTTCTTTTTAATTTTTTTTATTGTGTTTGTGTATAAGATTAACAGACTCACTCCAAAATATAAATAAATAAAGGTATTTTTGGATTTATATGTGTCATCCTTGTGCAGGGGTCATGCTAATTTTTTCTGTATCATTTTAATTTTATCGAATGTCCTCAAAGGTAAAGTTAAGCAGACTTTATACACACTTTTATCTATTTTAAAATAAAGTTTTGTGTGAAAATAATTCATGATAAACTTATCATAAATTAATTTTAAAGTATTAAATATTTAATTATGAATATAAAATTTTTTATTAGAAGTATTAAAATCTTGGGGTATTGATATTATGTTATAATTATTGTAAATTTTATTGTCTCTGACTTTTGATGCTCGTGATGAATATTTTGATACAGTTGACCAAATATTTGATACTTTAAAATAGTTTCATAAATAAGTTTATCATAAACTATCATCATATAAAACTTACTCATTCTTTAGTATTACCATTATATAAATTTACTCTCACAATTATACATACTATAGTGATTCTCCCATGCGATGGACAGATTAAATATTATAAATTCTAAATTTTAAATTATATAAACAATGAACTATAATAGACATTTAAATTAAAAATGTAAATTATTATAGAATTGAGTATGTCTGGCCCAATATTTATGAATAAAATATTATTTGACTACCAAAGAAAATATAAATTAAATTTATTTTATCAATCTACATATTAATTCTCTTAAATTTTTTTATCATTATTATTTTTTAATGTAAAAATATTATAATGTATATGAGTGTATAATAATATTTAATCAATCATAAATTTTTAGTTATGTACTTAAATTCATTATAATGATTTTATTTTGACGTAACTTATATAATTTAAGTAAATTGTAAAAGCATTCAAATTTCATTCGTATAGTCAATAAATAATTACTTTTAAGATAATAAAATATATATTTATGATTTAAATTTTATTTTATAAGTGTAATATATATGTTGAATTAAATATTTTAGAAGGTAAATAATTTGATATATAGTGTATTAAAAATTGATTGGAGTTAAAATTTAAAAAGAAATTGAAATTGTTAGCACAAAATAAAAATTTATAAAATTAACCAACTCTCTTGGAAAGTGAGACTCATTATTGCACCACAAAACAAGTGTACGTCACTTGCTCCAATAAATATATATTTTTATCTCTCTTTACTTCTACTTTTATAGATGTGTCTTTCTATGGTCAGGAAGGTTTCGCCCTTCCTGACGTCAGTAAACCCGCTAAATACTGTTAGATTCATGATCTAACGTACAAAATTATTTTGAAGTGATTGCACTAGGGCGATTGCACTATGCATAAGGCGATCGCACTGTTAAAAAAATTAATTAATATTATTAAATAAAATTAAAATTACCAAATTATCCTTTTAATTAAAATATTATCATATCTTAATATATTTTAATCAAATTAAAATTTATGTTTTCAAAATTAATTCTTACACCCATTGCGACAGGGCCCGGCCCGGCCTGAGCCCGAGTGGCCCAACATGCCTAGCGGGCCGAGCTAAATAGGCCCGGTTCTTTTCGGGCCTGTATCCTGGGCCCACAAAAATACAGACCCGAAAAGAACCGGGCCTATTTAGCCCCGCCGCTAGGCATGTCGGGCCACTCGGGCTCAGGCCGGGCCCGGCCCCGGCCGCAATGGGTGTAAGAATTAACTTTGAAAACATAAATTTTAATTTGATTAAAATATATTAAGATATAATAATATTTTAATTAAAATAACTTTTAAAAATTAGAAAAAAAATAACTTTTAAAAAATTATAAAAGGTTATTTTAGTAATTTTTATTTTCTAATTTTTAAAAGTTATTTTTTTGGCTTAGGGCGAAACTATGTCGCCTAGGGCGAAACTATGTCGCCTAGGGCGATGTAATATTATTTGTCAAAATTCTATTGGTTTACTGACTTCAGGAAGGGCTAAACTCCTTCCTGACCATAGAAAAGCCTTTTATAGATATATAGATATAGATATAAATTTAGTGTCTGTTTTGAAACACTTAAAACAACTTATAGAATAATTTTTTTTCAAAGCTATCTCTCACAACTTTTGAAAATAAACTATTCTAAAAGTTGTTTTATAGAGTTTCAAAATAAGTACTTAATATAGAGCAAGTCTTGTATGAAATCGTCTCATGTGACATGAGACCTGCACTTTTTTCAAAAAGTGATAATATTTTTATTATAAGTGACTGTCACTTTTTATTAAAATTTAATTACTTTTTAAAAAAGTGATAAATTTATAATAAATAATTTTTTTTTTGTTAAAAGTAACTATTACTTTTTAAAAGTGATAATTTTTTATTAATAAATAGTGGATCTCATATAATTTTTTTTAATATAACACTGATAGTAAAATTCATTGCAATATAGTAGTAGAAGTAATAATAAATATACATAATAATGATATATTTTAGGAAATTGAATTCACGTGAATTAGAATTCACAAAAAAATTTGCCATAAATAAATAAAATTTGGCAAAGTATATGAGTTAAGATATATGAGTTATCTTACAAAAAATACTAATAGATGTTTCATTAAAGAGATATTAATCTTAAAGACTACAAATAATTTAATTAGAAATTTTTAGTTGAAAGTATTAGTTGTAGTCATTAAAGTATATAGGTTATTCTAGTAAAAATGTTATAAATGATTTATGAATAAAGAAGTTTCAAACAATATATATATTTATAAATCTTATATATAAATAGAAATGAGACGAATGTTTGATTTGCTATTTAGATTATATATTTCAAAATATGATTGGATGGAAGCTCGTAACTCTATGAATTATGATATTTCTTATTTATGGGAAAACTTTGCCATATTTAAATAACTTCATTAAGACAAAATTATGTACATGATGGAATGATGTTACTGTCTAACTTTATAATGTGTATTCTCATTTTAATTATAGTTATAAATTTATTTGGTTTCTATATGAATTTATTGATTGTGATTTTATTACTAACATTAACATAATTTGTTCAATACAAATATATTTTATTCAATTGGATACAATTAATACATTTTTTGGTACTAATTGACTAACTAAATAATATAGAGATTCATTCTCATAAAGAAATTCAGTTCAATTAATTACAGTTAAAGAAAAATGCTAAACAAATAGTTTTGGTTTGATTCTTTTTTTTTTTTATCGGATTTCAGTATGAATTCGATAATTTTTAAATGAATAAATGAATGTTATTTTTTTACTGTTTAGTTAGATGTAGAGAACCTCATGCTTGATTTTAGTGTAATTCTTTTAATATAAGGATATATTAACCTGAATTAATACTTATTTATTTTTCAGATTTGAGTTAATAAAAATAATTTTATTATTTTTCATGCCCTAGATTGACATTATTTCTGAATAAAAAAATTATTGCGTATTGAAGGATGGGTTCAATTGATCAACGACCATCGAAATTCGATGTTGACTTCATTGTTGATAATTTTCTTTTTGGGTCAAATAATTAATTTTAGCTTATATTTCTCACTTATTATCAAATTTAGCACATATTTTTTCTTTTAACCAATTTTTTTTTTCATACTTTTCAGTTTTAAACTTTTAATTAGATCTAGTACATAATTTTTTCTTAACCAATATATACACATATTTTTCATCTTTTATCAAATCTAGCCTGTATTTTTTTATTTTAACCAAATTATATCCATCCTTTTTAATAAATATATACTTAAATTAACTCAAAAATATCTTACTTTTTAAAATGATAAAATTTTAAATTTTAAAAATATTTTTATGTTGATAATTATTAAAAAAATTAAAGGTTTCTCAATAGGTATATAGTTATAAATATCGCTTGATATATTAAGGTGTTGAAGAACTCGAATAGAAATAGTTATAAATATCGCTTTAATTTCATAGGGATTGGACTTAAACAATCGCTTGATATTTTTTTATATTCAACATAATTCTTTGTAATTTCAATTTTCACATTATTAATAAAAAGTTATTAATTTTTGTGAAAAAAATTCGTAGGTTACAAAAATATTTTACACAATTTTGCACATAATATACTTTGTACAAGTATAATAATAAATCTAAACAATTTGCACACAAATAAATAAATTTGCAAATAAGTAGAAAAATATTTTGCTTAATTAAAAAATATTGTCCCAATTCATCACAATTTTTTTATACCAATTTGAAATTATTCTATAAAAAATTATTGGATGACGTCATTTTTCAAATATTTTTTTTGCGGGCGACAACTAACTAAAGACGGCTCTCACTGGAAACTTCAAATTAATATATATATATATATATGCCTGTATCTATATATGCGCGCGCGTGTAGGTGTGTGCGATTCAAAGCTAGGGCTTAGGAGATTTGAGTCGCAGGAAGCTTGGTGACATGAAGAAGAAGCTCGATACACGTTTTCCAGCTGTAAGTACTCTTCTCATGTTCCTTTTTTCGCTTTCACTGTTAGCTTTTTTGTTTAGTTTTCAATTTTTTTTCAGATGTTTTTTTTATGAGTTGTTGCTGCGAGTTAGTGTTTGCTAGTTCATGGGGAATGAAGTCCCCTCTTTTCGAAAACTGTTTTTTTTTCCACCTTCTATTTTCCATTTTAATTGTTTTTGAACCAACTGTGTGTTTGTGTGTGTTTCAAATTGATTCTTGTTTAATGTGATTTGTTTGCTGCAGGGAAGTAATTAGTTCTGACTGTATGTGTAATTGGTTTGTAACTCCTGTTTAATAATTAACTGTTTGAATTTTAAGTAAAATTGTTTCTACTTGATGTTTATTTGGATGATCATAATGAATTATTTTCTTTCTTTTGTTGAATATTTCTAGAGAATTAGTTGCAATAAAAGCTACGGCTTCTCAGCAATAGGCTTTGGAATGTTTTGTCCACGATAATTAGTGGGAGTGACATAATTCAGCAATTAATCAGGAAAAAATTTGAGTATGATTCAGTATGTATTGATGAACAGTTGCTCAATCATGATGAAATCTTTTTAAATGCCTCTAAAAGAAGACCCCGGAGCATTCTGATGTCTGCTCTTGCAAAGGAAAGATGTTTTTGTTTTTTTTCTTGCAACGTGAACTAATTTGTGGCAGTGGATTCTAGGTATTATTAGTTCTCTATGAACAGTGATGACTACCATATTGATCCTTTTGAGATGATTATCCCTTCCATTTTGCAGACGCGAATAAAAAAAATTATGCAAGCTGATGAAGATGTGGGGAAGATTGCTATGGCTGTACCACTTTTAGTCTGTACGTATTATTTCTGCTTACTGATTTTGGAATTCGTCTCATTTATTTTTTCTGCCCTCTAGAAGTGATGCATCTGTTCTCCTGCTAGCTTATCTGTTCGAAATTATACTAATGTAGCAAAAGCTCTGGAACTATTTCTGCAAGATCTCTGTGACCAGACTTATGAGATTACTCTTAAAAGTGGAGCAAAAACAGTAAATTCGTTGCATTTGTAAGTTTTTTTCCCTGTCTCTTTTAATTTTCTTTTTACACATTGGTTTGTCATTGGGCGCCGCAGCTTTAACAATACTTGGCCACCTTTTCAGGAAGCAATGTGTACGGAGCTTTAACTCATTTGATTTCTTGAAGGACACAGTTAGTAAGGTTCCTGATCTGGGTGGTTCAGATGGTGCTGCAGAGGAAAAATCTGCCTCCAAAAAAAGGTTTGAAAAGATATAAGAAGTTGCATTCTTATATTAGGAAAGAAACTCTAAATGACATGTTATCTATTCATTGATTTGTTTATTGCAGAAAGATCTCAGAAGATGAAGATGTCAATGATGATGATGCGACTAAAAGAATCCACATGGTGAGATTATTTAGGATTTAGACATCTTATGAGAAATAATATTTTTTTATTTTTTCTCAGTGCGTAACTGCATTAGTATCTTTAGAAGGACATATATATATATTTTGAGTAAAGCATTAATTATAGGGCATATTCTTCAGTTTTTTTTTGTTGTATTTTACTTTTATAATAATGATGATCATTGATCAGGGGTAACACATATGCTCATAACATTGAAGCAATTTTTTGTCAAAATTTAGGACGGTGATTTAGGCAATTTATTTTGGAGAACAGATGAGTGGAATAATTTCTGTGCTATAGAAGTCATTTATGTCAGTTTAGCTAGGTAAATTGACTTCTTTAATATTTTTTGAAAAAATATATCTCTATATAAAATTGATATAAATTTTTTGTAGTATGTTAATTGAAAATGTGGTGGACATGATGTGCATTGGGCATTTATGATAATGGTGATCGCTGATCACGTGTCGTACATATGCTCGTAAAGTTGAAGCTATTTTTGGTCAGATTTTGGGATGATTTAGGCATGCTTATTTTGGAGAACAGAGTGAAAATAATACCTGCTCTATAGAAGTCATCTTTTGTCAGTTCACTTGGATAAATTACATGTATAATTATTTTAAAGTTTCTGTACATATAAAATTGATGATATAGATTTTTTGTAGTATGTTATTTTTGGGGAAGAATGGATTTTATTTCGGTGAATGAGGAAAACAACCATATTCTTGTTCTAGGTGAAAGATAGCACTCCCTAGATGCACCAAATATAGCTTATATTAATCGCTGTTAGGAATATAAGCTAGACAGCCTTAACTTAACCCAAAACCATGGTCAAAGGTCAAGGATTGACTCCCACTTATATACCCATCCACAATTCTTGTGGATCCGATGTGGGATAAAGGTTCTTAGTTCGATCTTGGTCAATCTTGTGGATCCGATGTGGGATAAAGGTCCCCAGTTCGATCCTGGTCAGCAACACCACGATTGTTATGATCTCACATCGGATCCACATGAATTGTGGATGGGTATATAAGTGGGAGTCAATTCTTGACCTTTGACCATGGTTTTGGGTTAAGTTAGGGCTCCCTAGCTTATATTCCTAATAATTGACTCCGTCTATGGGAAAAAGTTCGGGCGGACTGCGGAATGGGGCTACCCGATGGTGGGCCCAGGGTTTGCCACCCCGGATGTGGGCCCAAGGGGGGTTTGCCACCCGGGAAGTGGACCTTGAGTCCTTGACATATGGGTTGCCACCGGGAGAGTGCCGTCCGTGGACGTCCGGCTTTAAGGGGGATCGATTGTTACGATCCCACATTGGATGCACAAGAATTGTGGATGGGTATATAAGTGGTAGTCAATCTTTGACCTTTGACCAAGGTTTTGGGTTAAGTTAGAGCTCCCTAGCTTATATTCCTAACAATCGCACTCCACAGTTCTGTAACTCCAATGAATGAAACAAAGTACAAGGTGTTACGCTTGCTATTGCCGAGATAGAATTTTTTTCTGTAGTTTTATTTTTAATCAACTTAATCACTTTTTGGATGTTGTGTTTGTTGCAGCAAGAGGCAGGCCATGTGAGCAGTACTGGGAGGGGCCGGGGTAGGCCTAGGGGGAGACCCAAGGGTAGTCGAACTCTAGAGAGAGAGATGGTTGTTCAACACATAAAATCTGAAGAAGCTGCTGACAGCCCTCACCAGAACGGGGAGAATGAGAAAGAGAATACCATAGGGCCTGATTCTATTGCAGATGCTACATATTCAGGACCTACAAGCAATAAGGATGAAGACAAATTAGTTAGAAATTTCGACCTCAATGTTGGATTAAATGTGAATGAGGATTCCACATCAGCTCCTACTGAACCTTCAATCCAGCCAGGTCCTGATGTGAAGCACGAAGATAGTTGTTGTTGGGCCCTACACGACATGGAGAAGAGTGCTACGGGTCCCACTGAATTTGCCAACTTAAATGGGGGGATAGATGAACAAGATGAAGACTATGATGAAGAATAGTATATTTGCAACCTTGTTGTTGCTCTAAGCCTCTATCAGCTACAGGTTAGAGTCGAATCTTTCTCAGTTATCACTTGATTAGATGTATATACATGCAGAAATCAAGCTATTAAGTAGTTGTGAATTCTAGGTACGATTAAATTAGAGTTGAAAAGTTGTGGATTCTAGGTGCGACTAAATTAGAGTTGAAACATTGTAGTTGGTACAACCTTGTTGTATTCCCATTTAGGAGTTAGTATGCTGTCCTAATCGTATGGCTAACCCTAGTAGCTAGAATCTGTACATCACTCAGTTTTAGTCGGATTCATGTTTCCGGATAGATTCGTCCAGATTTGTAAACGACGATCCTGATTTCAGCTCTGTGAATGGCTTGTTCTATATGTACATTCAATGCATGTGAGTGATAATACAACTCCTTGCTTTTTACAACCTTGTGAGCTTCTCCTATATGTGAAGATGATTGCAAAAAGGTGATTAGATTCTAGCATTTTAATATAACCACACCCTTCTCTGCGGATGATCATATTTATTGAAGAAGGCCTTCTGTTAAGATTTTTTTTTTTTTTTTTTTGAATGGGGTTGAGAAAAAATTGAATCTCGAATTGAAACTCAATCTAAAAATATGGTTTTGAATGAACAGTGTAGGTTAGTTATCAAATTACATTTATTCCTTGAACATTTTGCCGGTTGGAATTTGAGTCGGGTAAAACTTATTTGCTGTATGAAACTAATATCATCACACTTGTATTTTATAGCCTTTATATTGATCCACATAATTGGACGTGGAAATATTATGGTATTAACTCAGTGAGTTTGTGTAAAGATATTCTAGTACTAGTTTATAATGAATGTTGTTGGACGACCAATTTTACAGAAGAATATTTAACTTTTCAAGTATGATATAAATAAATATAGTGGACAAACTAAGTTAGAAAGAGGACAGTTTTCTTATTAGGTGTAAAGCAAAATACAGCCATTCTATTTCAAATAGATATTAATTTCACAGCCTGGACTGGAGGGATATTCAAACATAAAGAAATAGTAAAATAATTTAGTAGGAAAAGGAAACTAGTGAATGAGTTCCTTATATGTGAATTCATTCAAGCAAGGGGCTTGAATTCCTGAACTTCCTTAAAGTTCATCCATGGCTTCACCCACACCTTGGCCTCGTAGGTTTTCATCTGCTGTCCGTCCGCGACATCCACAGTTAGGTAGTACATTGTCCCCGCCACCACTTGCTGCTTCACATTAGTTACTTTCTTGAATTCCAGCATAGTATTCTGAAACAATCATGGTTTGTAGATAATATTGGAGTATTTAACTACTAACAACTAACGTTTACCCACAAAAAAAAATACTCTTTTTCTAAAGTATAATTATTAGTGAAAATAAAGTGTCACTATGCACAAGACTGCTGATTTATACACACAAGAACATGTCCTAAAAATATGCACAGTGCAGTGAATACTGATTTCTATATTTTGCGGAGTATTAATTAAAGAAAGAAATTGAGCGAGGGTAAAATCGGCATATTTTTTTATGATATAGATGAATACATCAAATAGTATAAAATTAGGGCATAAGTGAAATGCCAATAATAGCAGATTTCAGATGAAGGGAAAAACTCAAAAACCTAATCGAGAGAGAGACCTGTTTGGAGTTGTGGTGATCGACGGCAAAACGAGCAAGATCGTCGATTTCGAGGCTGTTTTGCGATCCTTCAGTCTGGCGAATATCACCCACTGTTGCCATTTTGATGAGAGAGAGAGAGAGAGAGAGTTGATTGTGGGTCGAAAGGATGGGAAGCAGTAGTATTTATAAAGAAGTATTATTTGTGTGGGGTGGGAAGCAGGAGAGGAAATGGAAGAATCTGAAAATCGCTTTTCTTCTCCGCGTTTGGATAGCGATTTTGATATTAACATAACTTAAGCGAGAAGGGTAAACTATGCCCTTTATTTTTGACAAAAATGGTTATCAATTATCACTGTCATGTGTATATACTATCACTATTATGTATATTCACTATCATTGTTCTGCATATACATTATCACTGTCAAAATATTAAGTATATTTTTATAACAATAATACTCCATCCGTCCCAAAACTACTTTCACATTTTCCTTATTTGGATGTTTCAACTATTCTTTCACACACCTAAAAAGGAAATTTTTTTCACTCACAAAAGTCAACAAAATACACTTTTTCTTATTTTATTATTTAATTTTACATTAACATACTTACTTTTCTTTGATTCGCGTGCCCGGGACTACTATGAAAGTAGTTCCGGGACGGAGGGAGTAGTATATATGAATAACAGTGATACGAGTTCACGTATAGTGTATCCAAATAACATTTTAAAGAACTTCTATAAATTTCGGTAAACCAAAATTGTTGTGTATTATATTCGTTCTGTAATTATTTACACACTTACGTTCTTTATCCATGGTAAAGGGGTTTGATTTACACATTGTGTTTATATTTAATACTCTCTCCGTCGCGTAAAAATTTACATTTTATGGGATGATACATTTTTTTAGTTTATATATAAAGTAGTGATATATAGATAAATATGTGTATAAATTTGTGAATGTATATGTAATTTTTTTTAATAATGTGCAAATTTGTATGAGACATTCAAATAAAAAATATGAAAATTCATATGGGAACAGAGGGAATATAATATGTTATGTGTGACATTAGAGCTAATATAGCAAGCAGTGTATCCAATATAAAAAGTAATGTACACGATGTGTATATGACTTTGTTATAATAAGCAATCGGGACGAGAGAATACTATTTAGCATATAAATTGTTACTTTATAAAAATAATATTTCCTCTGTCCCAAGATAAATTTAACACTTTTCTTATATGGATGTCCCAATTTTTTCTTCACACCTAAAAAAAGGAAACAATTCACACTAACAAAAGTCAATAAAATACATTTTTTTATATTTTATTATTTAACTTTACACTCACATACTTCATTTTTTCTTAATATACGTGAAACTCCACCTATAAAGAAAATGTTGGGACGGAGGGAGTACTTCTGTTCTAAGATTATATTTACACTTTTACTATATTTTCTTTATAAAACATAATAAAAGTTAATAACAATCTCTTCTGATACCCTAAAAAATGGACTCCACTTCTAATTTATTAATTCAACAAAATAAGATATTTTTTTGTAATAAACAAGTTTGCATTCTGTAACATGACATGATGGAAAATGTTACCGGTAACAAAAAAAAAAAAAAAAAAAACTTATTGAAAAATGTTATCCAAAATTATTTCGACTGATTTCCCAAAATACTCAAACACGTGAAAAGTTGGTGAAAATATTATTTTGTATTGAATTGATGAAATTTATTTTGAAAATTATTTCTCGATTATTTTTATTTGAACATATCTAATGCACACATTAATTAAGTTACTTATAATTTATTCACTCATTAATTTGAAAATAAAATTTCAATCTCATCTCAGCATAATACATCTATTTGTAAAGAAAATATTAATAAAAATAAAATGTCTAAGTCTTGTGTATATCAAGCACGGTGCAATTCAAGTGTATTTTAAAAAAAATAAATTAATTATTAGTAAAAAATTACATATATTATTATGAAAAATTCTTGAAAATATTATTTTGAATTAAAATGATGAAATTTATGTAGAAAATTATTTCTCAAATCTAATGCATACATTAGTTAAATTACTAATTATTTATTCACTCAATTAATTTGAAAACAAAATTTCAATCTCGTCCGAACATAATACATCTATTTGTAAAGACGACATTAACAAAATAAAATGTTCTAATCTTGTGTGTGCAAAATGTAAATTAAACTGATTATTACTAAAAAAAGTGAGTTTTTATTAATAATAAATATAACTTTTTTTAGTAATAATAAGTGTAATTTTTTTAGAAAATACACTTGAATTGCATATTGCACTTGACGCTCAAGAGATATACCCGAAATAAAATGGGTTGATAAGCATTTGAGAAAGACAAAAAATTATGTACAAATTTCTACCATACAAACATTCATTTTTTAAAAGTTCGCGGGTCTAAATCGGATCGGGTTGGATTTGGATTTTTTGTTTTTTTTTCCCTAAAATTCGCGCAATTTGTATTTTTAGTTTTTTTTTTCCTTTCCTAATATGTTACAATTTGGGCAAATGCATGTTATTTTAATGCAAAATGTATGTTACAATTAGACTAAATGTTATTTTTTTTTACACATATTCATTTGTTTATGTAGAAATAAATATATTTATACAATGTAACACATACATGTGTTACAATTACATTGTATGTGTAACACATATTTGTTCGTACCAAAAATATATTTTATCCTATAGTAACACATGTTTGCTCATATAATAACACAAATTGAGGAGTAAATACGTACTACAATTAGAGTAAATGTGTGTTACAATTAGAGTAAATATGTGTTACAAATATATCAAATGTGTGTTACTATATACATAAACATTTATTTGTCCTTAGAAAAATATCTATTGTACTTTATATAATACTAGTGTTGTGTCTGCCCGTGCGTTGCACGGAAGCTAATTATACATATTTTTTAATTTATATAATAGTTGATAATTAAGAAATATATTTTATTTTAGGGAATTTTTTTGTACTATAACTTTACATAATTTTAATTTTTTCATACTAACTTTCAAGTTTTGATCTTATTCATGTAACTTTACCTCTTTTTTTATTTTTGTCCTGCTGACTTTCAAATATTGATTTTAATTCTATAGCTTACATATTTTTTTTATTTTGGTCTTATAGTCCACTAACTATTATAGGACTAAAAAAAGGTAAAGTTACAGGACTAAAATGAAAAAGTGATAAACTTATAGGACTAAAACTAAAATTTAAAAGTTGGCTGGAACAAAGAGAATATGTAATTTATAGGATTAAAATCAAATTTTAAAAGTTAGCAGAGCGAAAATAAAAAAGAGATACAGTTACCGGACGAAAAAAATAATTTTCCACCTAACCTTTCATTCACTTTAACAATTTCAACTTCATCAATAAACACAATAATCCAATTATATCTTCTAAATAAAATTAAATAAATTGACTCAAACATGAAATAAATAAATAAATAAATAACCAAATAAGAAAATTAAATAATATTTAACTAATATATCAAACCTCGAAGGATCTTATCTTCTTCTTCTTCTTCTTTTGTCTGAACTTTTATTTCATCGAAAGAAATAATTTGGTGAAGTCAAATGGAGGACAACTCTAAATATTAGTATGGAAAAAGATGTTAAGCTTATTAAGGTGCAGTGTGGTATGATTTTTTCACATATTTTAACCTATACCAAAATTTGATGTTATATAAGTTTGCATCTCTTTAATCATATTCTTAAACTTTTTGATAAGGTTCTCGGAACAGTAGTCTTGATCTTGCTATCCTACAAATATTGCATTAATGAAAATGTTAGTTCAAACATGTATTTTACATTTAACAACAACATAATCAATGAATAGATATTTATTAAAATAAAATTGACTACATTCTCATCAATTAGAATCAACTCGTAGTAATTTTACTCTTTTGATTCTTTAGTACACCATCCAAGAACGTATGATCTTAATTTGTAAAGTCCAAGTATCCTTTATTGGATTAATACTATTGATAGAAATAATTTTTGACTCCATTCTCTACAACATATATATATATATATATATATATATATATATATATATATATTGAATATAAAATATAAATGAGTATGTAATTAATTAATCTATAAATTTTGAAAAGAAAGATAGATTTTGTGTGTAAATAGAAATCTTTAATTTCTACACAAACTCAAAGTGAAGATTTTTTTAAACAAATTGAGTATCACATACATTAAAAGAATTATTTACAAAAACATAATAACTACCAAAACAAATGAATATAACAGGATAATATGAAAGAAAAAGATATATTGGAAGGCTTAGAGAATGATATTGTAATCTTAGGCCTAAATTTATAACTACAATATTTTAAAATTAGGGAAGTAATAAATTATTACTCTAATTGATACTGTTTTGAAATTAATAGTTACCTAGATAACAACCAATACTATAAATATGAGAAGTAAAATTTGAAAAATTGCCTAATCAAGAGGAGAATAATCTCCTTATATTGACTTAGGGATATATCCAATTTATTACTCGTAATTTTGAAAAATCTTTCTTTAAATTCTGCAATGAATGTTTGGATAAAATAAAACAAATAAAATTAAAGTCGTGCTCAAAGTCCAAGAGCACATGTCCATTATTTTTTAACAAACAATATTACTAAATTTTGCAACATCAACTTGTAAATCATGCTAACAAAAAAAATTCTAAAATTTGGCAACTCATTTAGGCCCCCGAATTAAAATTTTTAAATTTTCTTTTAGCATGATCTTAGCTCTTAATATTTAAAAAAAAAAAATCTCCTCCTACTCTCTTTGAAATTATTTGCAGATTTAAATTTATTGGAGAGACGGTGGTTGAGAGATGGATTGTCTGTTATTAAGTTTGAATAATTATCAAAATGAGAAATATCTCCTAAATGAATGACACAAAAAATTTTAATTTTTGGGAGATTATCTAGAAGCAAAAAAGTAAAATTATATATAGAATGTTAATTAAAAATATATACTCATATATATAATACTTATTTTTTTGAATCAAAAGTTTGAAGTGTGCAGTAAGTTTTATGTAGTAATTTAGGATATTATATATATATATATATATATATATATATATATATATTTAATATAATTATTTTAAACAAATAAAAAATATTAGCATAAAATTAAATAATAACAAAGACAATGTATATAGAATTGAATATAATTATTTTGCAATTTTTTTTAAATATTACTTCTTAACACTTTACATTTCAAAATAATTATAAAATTCATTTTAAAAAATAAAAATGTAATGAAATAATTATATACACATATAATGATCAAATAAAATTTATAACTTTAATAGAGTATATAAAAAATAAATGTCACACAGTAACATAATATTAAGGTCATCTCCAATTTTTTTTAACATCAATCAGACTGAAAAAATAACATAATCATTCTAAGAGGATATCATATAATAATTAAATTTTTAACAGATAACTAAAAGACAAAAGTTTCAGATTGAACAATCTCCATCTAAAAAACATACCCAACATGAAAGATCCATATCAGTAACGATTTTCTTGTAACCAGCTAACAACAAAAATTGTCGACCTTCATCTTTGAAAGAAACAATTAAACAAATTTTTTTTCTTTCGTTTTTAACTTCAACATCATGATAAAATCCATAGCATTTCTAGATGCCTTCCAAAATCTAGCAGGTATAGACTGCGATTTTTTTAAATAGCTAAATAAATAAAAATATAAATTTTCTATTACTATAATTAATATAAATATCTTGAAAAGGTATTTTAGGGGGGTGTATTGGATTAGGATTTTAAAAGACTTTTTTAGCTGAAAAAAATCCTGCAGATTTTAAAGATTTTGTAGGATTTTGGTGACTTTTAAGATTTTGTAGGATTTTGTAAGACTTTTAAAATAAGGATTTTAATGGATTCTATAGGACTTTGTAGACTTTGCAGAATTTCATGGATTTGTGACATACAATAAAAATTCAAAATTTTTCATACCTTCAAATTAAAAAAAAAAAAAAAAGTTAAAGACAAAAAAAATCATAATATCATGTCCTTTTAAATAGCATTACTCCACATATTCATAGCTATACTAGTCCTCAAAGCATTAGCGTCATGTCGTTCTTGCTCTTGAGTTTGAATGATAGGCTCAAAATCACGGTCTTCATTAACTGGTAATGTTGAAGATGAAGGTTCGTCCACCGATTCAATTGGAAATTCATCAGAATGACATTCTTTGCGAATAAAGTTATGTAGAGCTGCACATGCTAATATTATCAATATAAAAAAGTATCGAAATTTAATAATCAAAGCAACCAAAGTAAAATATAACAAAACTCAAATACCGTAAAAAATATTATCAATATAAAAATATTACCTAATGACATATGTAATATATAATATTAGTATTATAATAATACTATATAAAAATAAAGATTTATCTTGTATATAAGTTAGGATGAACAATATCGTTTTTAATACTATTTAATGATTAATTATTAACTATTTTTATTTATTCTAGTATATATGTATATATAATATTATATTACTCTTCGTCACTGTAATTATTTTATCGTTGATGTTATAAATGTAGAGATGAAATTATAAGGTTAAAACTATTTTAGATCTTAAAAATAAATAATTATATATAAATCAATTTGGGGATAAATAAAGTCACTAATTAAAAAAGTCCACCGAAATCCTAGAGGTTTTGATGGGATTGTTGGTATTTATAAGATACACTAAAGAATCCATCAAAATCCATCAAACCCAACAATCCTTTAAAATCCTTATATTTTTTAATACCAGTGGATTGTTTTTAAGTCTTTTAAAATCCTGATTGAATACCAGTGGATTGTTTTTAAGTCTTTTAAAATCCTGATTGAATACCAATGGATTATTTTTAAATCCTTTAAAATCCTGATTGAATACCAACAGACTTTTTTATAAGAAAAAAGTCCTTTAAAATCCCACGAAATCTTAAACGAATACACCCCCCTTAGATTCTAACTTCCAAATCTTCTTTTGTTTATGTCGGACGCAGTAAGAGTTCATACAAACTTTGGTATCTCATTGTTAGACGTACTTGCAACATCCTTCATTACACAAATAAAATATTACACTTACAAAAAAAATATTATGTAAAAAATATAAAATAAATATTTATAACAATTATACATATATAATATGTCTCAATAACCATGATATTTTAACATAATAATTTTAAAGTGAAATAATAGTTATCTTAATAATTCAAATATGAAACTTGAAATTAAATAATATAAACTTATATTACACAAAAAAAACACTAAATTTCCTTAACAACCTCAGAAGCGGATGATAAAAAGTGCAAAGTCAGTACTTCAGATCCTTAAAAAATTATAATCATAACAATTTAATTATTACAGTAATAATAAGGTAAATTATTTCTTTTATCACAAATAAATATGAAATATAAACTTTATGATCAAAGAAAAAATTTACCATGAAACTAACTCTAGGAGACCGCCTAATCTTTGGAGTTCCATTAGGACCAACAACTACTAATGGAATTTCATCGTCAATGATCTTCTGAAGAGAGTTTTGAAACATTAAATACTTAATCTTCGAACTTTTACTCCAACCTAAGTATTTTTCGGCTATCCTTTATAGAAAAACAATAAAGATTAGAAAAATTCAAATGATTCTCATCTCCATCCTCATCGCTGGAATAATCCTAAGAGGATAATTTGGAAAAAAATAATCTTTCATTTTTAGGGTTAGCCTACAAAATAGTTTCAGCAACTGTTACTAAAATAATTTCTAAAGAAAATACACAAACACTCGAATACATAATCAAAGATAACTTGTCATAACATAAATTACTCCTTAATCACAATATTAATATAAAAATTAAAATAACCAAAATCAAATTGCAAAGTCGATTTACCATAATCCCCATCCGCAATAGACGAACCAAATTCACATTTGGAATTCATATAAATATTTATGAAAATATTTCAGTCCCGTCAAACAATAAAGTTAAATATTTAACTTCACACAGGTTCTACAATGCACAAAATCATCTTTTTCTAACATTAAAATGCAAACAATAGACTCGAGAAGTGTGAAAATATATATGTTGCTTCTACTCGAGTCCAATAAAGAACTGCTCCGACAATATATGTTCAAATAATGCCATATAAAATGGAATGATCTTAAATATAAATTAATAAATTAAAACTCTCTAACAATAAAATAAAAAGATTAATAAAATTGAACGCTTAGTGGACCAAAAGAAAATAGATATACGTACAATGTGATCAGAAAATTGAACAACAAACTCAGGAATAATGCTATGAAACATTTCTAAGCCTGAAATATTTTTAAAAATCTAATTTTAATACACAAAAGATTAAATAAAAATATCTTAAAAAATAAAGGATATGAATTAATAAAATTAAAATATATTAAAAAATGTTACCCAAAATGTTAACCGGAAAGTTGAGCAAGCGTTCACCAAAAATCTCATTAACACAACCATCAAAACCTTTGAACAATACAAAAGAGAATTCAACATCTTTCTCTTCCTCCAAAAAGATCAGTTCTTCAGATTTCACATCAAAATAATTTTTAAAATGAACACCAAAATTTTAAAACCATGATATATACTTCATTAAATATCAACTCAACTTCATGTTTATAAGCGGAAAAATCACACATTGAACGGTGAATGAAATTCACTTTTATAGTTGGGAATTGTGATATATATTGGTAAAATATTTGCGGAAATGCAGCGGTAACAATTTAATATATTTTAAAAATAAATAATGAAAAAAAAGTGAACGCAAAAAGAAAAAGTAGTTAAAAAAGAATGAAAAAAGTTAGTAAATAAAAAGAAAAGTAAATAAAAGCTCAGAATATTCTCAAGCTTCTTAGACTCCTTGAATTTCAAATAAAATTGGAACTTTAACAGCATGTGGATATTTGCAATATATTTATGAAGATCTTCCTTCGTAACTAACACGACATATCCTTAAAAATAAAATAAAATAAATTTAGAGACAAAAAATATAAAGATAAATAAAAAGAATTACAAATGTAAAATATACGTCTATCTTTTGGTCGATACAGACTTTCCATTCCTAATACAAAAATTATTCAGAGAAGATCTACCCATAAATAAACAAAAAATATTTTAGAATTAATCATCTCTATCTTATATTCAATCAAATTAATCCAAAGTCTTGATCACAAAGTAAACACACCCTTACCTGATTAGTTGATTAGAGAATTAATCAATTGCGATATATATTATGCTTGGAAGAAAATTTGTACAAACTTGTTAATCTTGTGGTCTATACTCTATAGAAAGATATAATATATAAAAAAATTACATCACTAATATAATGAAATATATATTTGAATTTCATACAAATATTTAAACATAAGATAAATTATGATTGAATGAAATGAAAGTGATTAAGTGAGAATTTTGAATGATATAAAAATGATCATCTTCATAATTGATATTGACTTGAAATGTAATTTTGTTTAAATTTATTTTAAATTAATTATGTAGTGTTGAAATTTTATTTAATAATATATTTATTATCAATTATTGTTATTATGTATATTATTAAACGTTTAATAATAATGATTTTTTATGGAAGAGTTATTTTTATGAATAGATAATTGTAATATTATTAATTATATTTTATTAGTTACAATACAAATATATATTTTAAATAAGAATGCAATTTTAATTTTAAAATAAGAATAATAAAATTATTATATTATTAAATAAAAAAATGATTCCTCAAATAATAAAATAATTAAAATCATAATATTTGGAAGAAATGACTACTCTTTATTTTTGGGAATCATCATTATTTACGAAACCATGATTCAAATTAACTTTTTTTAGCAATAAATTCATAAATACTAACTTCATTCGTATGCTATTGCATTATACCAATCGGTCCCATAATTTTTTATGTTGACGCCACATATAGTTACTCTATAGAAAGATATAACATATAAAAAAAATTACATCTATAATATAATAAGATATATATTTGAATTTCATACAAATATTTACACTGAATGATTGTGGTAATGCAATTCAAACTAAAATAAAATTTTCTCAATCCATCATTTAAAAAAAAAAAACATAATGTCAAAAGTGAATAGAACACTTAATCGGGTAGATCACTCTAAAAAAAAATCAATCTGTAACAATGTAAACATGTATATCATCTAGAGATTGTTTAGAAAGTCCTGAAGCAGTTTTAATGAAAAAGACACAATATTCATATCATCATTGACCTTCTAAAAAATTCAAAAATACTTTAATAAAACAAATTTTCCTGCAAAAAGAAAAAAATAAATAAAGCAATTATATAGTTGAAAATGGAAGCTAATTGTGTGTGTATATATATATATATATATATATATATATATATATTACTTAAATAAAGAAAATGCATTACCTACGAACCTACTTTAAGTGTAATGTATGCAAAATTGTAGCATCAATTAAATATCTTATTCATTAATTAATTAATCAAAGCATAACGTCTCCCTAAATGATGTTAAATATTAATATCATAAAAAATATTACAAAAATAAAACAATTATGAAAATAAATAATTGAAGCTAATTGTGTATATATATATATATATATATATATATATGAATATATATATTACTTAAATAAAGAAAACGTATCACCTACGAACATATTTTAAATATAATGCAGAAAATGTAATGTATGTAAAATTATAGTCTCAATTAAATATCTTATTCATTTGTCAATTAATCAAAACATAACGTCTCCCTAAATGACACTTAATATTAATGCTATAAATATTATTCTAAAATCAATTAATTAAAATGATCCAATGTATATAGAAATGATCATCCATATAGAAATAAATATAAATAGTTCTGTTATTTAAATATTTAGTAAATATTTAAATATTTAATTAGACTTACTATATGTCATCATCATCCACAATTGAAGATATTTAATTAAGCTTATTTAAAAAAAACAATTCATTGATATTATTGAGTAATACATTGACTTTTAGAATCAGGAATTTGTAATTAGAAACAATTATTGATTGAAATAATTGTGTGTATATATATATTACTTAAATAAAGAAAATGCATTACTTACGAACCTACTTTAAGTGTAATGTATGCAAAATTGTAGCATCAATTAAATTTCTTATTCATTAATCAATTAATCAAAACATATGGTCTCCCTAAATGATGTTAAATATTAATGTCATAAAAAATATTACAAAAATAAAACAATTATGTAAATAAATAATTGAAGCTAAT
>JAPKLY010000035.1:1278306-1346684 GCA_026898435.1 Prunella vulgaris
TATATATATTACTTAAATAAAGAAAACACATCAGCTATGAACCTACTTTAAATATAATGCAGAAAATGTAATGTATGCAAAATTATAGCCTCAATTAAATATCTTATTCATTAGTAAATTAATCAAAACATAATGTCTCCCTAAATGACGCTGAATATTAATGCTATAAATATTATTCCAAAATCAATTAATTAAAACGATCCAATGGATATAAATCACAAGAGAAAAAATGATCATCCATATAGAAATAAGTATACAAATAGTTCTGTTATTTAAATATTTAATTAGACTTATTATATGTCATCATCATCCATAATTGAAGATATTTAATTAAGCTTATTTAAAAAAAAGCAATTCATTGATATTATTGAGTAATACACTGATTTTTAGAATCAGGAATTTGTAATTAGAAACAATTATTGATTGAAATAATTGTGTGTATATATATATATATATATATATTACTTAAATAAAGAAAATGCATTACCTACGAACCTACTTTACGTGTAAGATATGCAAAATTGTAGCATCAATTAAATATCTTATTCATTAATCAATTAATAAAAACATAACGTCTCCCTAAGTGATGTTAAATATTAATGCCATGAAAATATTACAAAAATAAAAAAATTATGTAAATAAATAATTGAAGTTAATTGCTTATATATATATATATATATATGTATATATTACTTAAATAAAGAAAACTCATAAGCTACAAACCTACTTTAAATATAATGCAAAAAATGTAATGTATAAAAAATTATAGCCTCAATTAAATATCTTATTGATTAGTCAATTAATCAAAACATAATGTCTCCCTAAATGACGCTGAATATTAATGCTATAAATATTATTCCAAAATCAATTAATTAAAAGATCCAATGGATATAAATCGCAAGAGAAAAAAATGATCATCCATATAGAAATAAGTATACAAATAGTTCTATTATTTAAATATTTAATTAGATTTACTATATATCATCATCATTCATAATTGAAGATATTTAATTGGATTTATATATAATTAGAAATAATTATTGATTGAAATAAGAATATGACTTTTAGAATAATTATTTCAATTATGTATTACTATAATTAAATTAACAAAACAATTAGCTAATCAATAAATAAGTTTATTATGCTACAAATTTCATATTATAAGTACTGATTTTGTGCGCTTATAACGGTGATTTCAAATAAGTGTGAAATTTGTAATTAATGCAATTGATGTATAAAGATTAGCAATAAGTCTTGATTTAAAAAAAATAATAATAATAGTTTTAGGTGTTTTTTTTTAATTATTTTTTATGACAATGGTAACGAAAATTGACTATGAACATGATTAAATGATATTAATATAAAAAAAAAAAAATAGTTGTACATGAAAAATCATTACATTCAAGTGCAATTTCTCATCATCCAAAATATAAAAAAAATAAAAATTGTTTGGTCAATGAATTTTCATTTTTAAAGAGAGAATTGCAGAGACGAAATCCGGTTAGTATATGGGACATCATTGTCTGTCAACATGTCTTCTCCTTATTTGGAGACGCCCTCCTATGAACTGCAACAATTGTAGTGAAGTGAGAATCACAAAGACAAAATTCGGGTAGTATATGAGACATCATTGTCTATCAACATGTCTTGTCCTTATTTGGGGACATCCTTCTGTGATGATATGATGTGCATGAGAGGTAAATATTTTTTTTTTTGCTAGAAAAAATCTGATCAATTCACGTATACAAACACAAAATTAGTCATATTCATTGACCAAAGTAAATCGTAAAAATTAAAGAGATTGAGAGAAAACTTTTGATTTTCTTATTCTTTGATAAAAAAATTCAACGGTCAAATTATAGAAAAAGGAGTCTAAAGTAATTTGGAAACTCTTAGGAGTACTAATTAAGACTTCTAAAATAAAGAGGCAAGACAGAGTACTCAAGCATTACCTCATTTACAATGAGATGAATTTGATTCATTCAACTTTGCAAGCTTGGCGTGCTGAATGATGAAATCTTGTATCAGTTGAGTCATATTGTGCAAAGAAAAGAAAAATGTTTGTGTGAGATAAATTGATAATTGAGATAGGTTATTTATAGATGGGAAGATTGTAACGGATTCTTTAATTAAGACATACCATATAAAAGAAACAGATAATCGGACGGTTAAGATAAAATTTGAAAAAACAATCTACAGCCCAAACGAAATGGCGCCAAAACTATAAAAGGTAAAATAACTCCTATTATATATTTATGATTTGTAAGGTATTAAAAAATGTGTACATGAACAACATACTATCAACAAAGAGAATAAAAAGTAAATTAAGTAACACATATTTATTCTTGCGAAAATACATATTTTTCTTATAGTTACTTGAAAAGTACAAAAAAATTATTTTTTTAAAGAATTAATAACACAGATTTAACCTAATAGTAACACACATTTGCCCAAATTGTAACATACCTAAGAGAAAAAATTTAAATTACAAGTTGCACGAATTTAAAAAAAAAAAATGCCAAAACTCGACCCCACCCAATTTAGACCCGCAAATTTTTTAAAATAGATATTTTGAGAAATAGATATTGAATAGGATTTGACTTTTCATTAACAGAAATAACCTTTTTAAAATACATCAAAATTATATACTCCATGATGCATACAAAGAAAAAATATATCGAATAAGAGCCTAGTGACAAACGCCCAATGCCTAGAAGACATGATCTTTATGCACATACATTGAGAATCGACCAGGAAATTACAATGAAATAACGCCTGAACTTCAAATTTCAACCTGCAGATGTACATTACAAAGAAAGCCTACCAATGACGCTCAAATCAAGATTCGGAAAAACTTTCATCGCGGAAACGAAAAATATTACATCCCAGCCAAGAGTGATACATGCAAATCAATGATGGGAAGTCGTCTACTCGGATTATTACTGTTTTCTCTGCTTGAATGTTTAAACTAAGATATACAGAATCAAATTGAACGACCCATCTCCAGGTAGCAAAAATGAATCTTACAACATTTTGATTCCAAAAAGGAGCCCATGTCGATGAAGCTGGAGACTGAATGACACACAAAACTGGTGCGAACAACTTCCCCTCAAAACTTGAATAAAAAAAAACACTGAAAAGTCTGTATCATGGTTTTTCTTTCTTGGCCAAGGCTTCACCCTTGTGCTCACTGCTAATACTCACTACGTAACCAGCTCCCACCTGAACCCACACGTATAAAATTATATAACGCACACAAAAACTTGTATGAGATGTGATACCTTTTGTTGTTTTTGTGATACTCAATCTTCAAAAGTATCACAAAAACGTGTGAGAGTATCACAGGTGAAGAATTTTACCTGACAGTCCTTCAACACCGCACGCTCTTGGAGCTGTACGTTGTTGCAAATAATTGAGCCTTGAATCGAGCAACCATCGCCAATGGTTACGTGGTTCATGACAACAGAGTTCACAATCTGGAGGAATTCAGCACTAGTAAATATTAAGGTAATTCGAAAAAATTTCACATGAATACAGAAATTCGTTTGACAATCTGTTAATAGATGGAACTTTGTTTTCCTGGAAGCATAGATCCTAATGGGTTTCAATTATCCAGCTCTAATCTCTTGTTTCTTCTGAAATTGTAGTTCAAACAAATTCGTCAAATTCACCAGAAGCTTGTCAAAATACCTTCACATTTGAACCTATTCGACAATGCCGTCCAATGATAGACTTCTTCACGCTGCATTTGTCACCCATCTGCGAACCTTCTCCCAGCATGCATTGTCCTCCCACCTAAATCAAAACAATTCTAATATAGGCTCACATATGAAAAATAAAGGGTATTACACAGAATCTGTAAACATGTACGAATGGCAACATTTATCTGGAACCATCATCTATATATAACCGTTCCTAATTATGTCTAATTTTATCCATTTAAACAAACCAAATTTACATTAATTAGGATATCAAAAGACTATATTATACCCTTATTTGTTACTACTTGGTGAATTAATAAGCTTGTAATTACAAAAGGATGGTTAGTATCTATTAGGAGTATTGGTGGAAAAAAAGGTAATTTCTTTTTTATATAAGCAAAATGCGACATAATTAGGCACATCATTTTGGACAAAATTAGACAGATAATAGGAACAGAGGGAGATTTGATTTGCAAGGCAAAGAAAGAGATAATGCATGACTGAAATAACTCACAGTGGTTTTAGATCCAAGTACAGCCGATGGATCAATTATGTTGTTGTGGGAAGAAAAGGTGTAGCCTGACAAGTGTCTTGCATCTCCTAAAAGCTGCACCAATATGTTATTGACTTTTATAAACAATTTTCAATTTCAAGTGGAAATGAAGCTAAATGTCAGAACTTCAACTATGAAAACTTACATCTCGATTTATGTCACTGAATGTCTGAATGGAATTTAATCTCACACAGTACTTGCTTTTATTAGCAATATAAACACAACATTTATGAGTTTTCCCGGGAGCAGACCCAGCTGGACCCAGTGCATGTATTTCACGAAAACTCGGTGTAGATGAATTAGTCAGAAGTTGAGATAGCAAGATTTTACTGTTCTGGAGAGCATCCTTACGATTGCCATTTTCATCTGATTCAGCTCCATTTAACAATATTTCAGATCTCTGATATGTCATCGATAATATTTAGTTCAGATAAAGGAGTAAGTTTTTGATTAATGTTGAACTAAAAATAATTTAATCATGGTACAAAAACTAACCAGCTGGCTCCTGACAAGATAAGGCAATACATCACGCCTCAGACTTTGAAAATTCTCTTTCTGATTTAGAACATCTAGCAGAACACATCTGTAAAAATAGGAAGAGAAATTGTAACTTAAGACGGAGAAGGATTTGCAATTAATGAAGCAACAATTCAGTGGAACCATAGAGCAAACTTCGAACCTCTTGAATGCGTACATGTGAGCATCCATCAGATCTGAACGAATTTCCATCTGCATAAGCATATTAGAGTCAAAATAATGAAAACAAATAATTTTCAACAGCAAACTAGAGGCTTATAAACCTTCTAGTCAAATGTTTACAAGTCAATGTCAACCCAAACTGCATTCCCTGTGTCAGATAAAGACACTAGTGTCAACATACACATACTCTCACATCTGCAACCTTTAGAATGTGAAGATTTGACTTGTACAAAAACTTTCCGTTGCCCTCTTGATCATGCAAGTGCAATATAGATTCCCAAGTACGTCTTGATATACTTTGGTTTTTAAAAAAAATAAATAAAAACCAATGCGATCAGTACAGCTGAACTGACAGAGGCAAAATAATTTACCTGACCAACAGCTCGAAGAATGCTCTTCTGAACTCGTATATCCTTTTCAACTTCAGCTCCTATCACCAGTAGCAGAAATGTAAAGTGAAATCAAAACTAGAAGGCAAATACTTCTATTCACCTGTTGCACCATGCAACCCAAGTGCATTTTAAATGGTACTCCCTCCGTCCCGTGGGAATTTGCACCCTACGGGACGGCACATTTTTTAAGAAAAATGTGTTTTATATATAAAGTAGTGGCATATGGGAAAATGTGTGTATAGGTTTGTGAGTGTGCACATAAATCAATGTTTCCTTTTTTAGTAGTGTGCAAATTTGTGTGGGACGTCCAAATAAGGAAAGTGTGCAAATTCCTGTAGGACAGAGGGAGTATTAGTTGTTTTATTAAAAGGTGTTCATTGGTAGTATTAGTCATTTTCATTGAACAATATTAGTTGTGTACTAGTTGCATGGTACAACAGTACACCCAAGTGTTACTCAAACTAAAATTACACGTCAGAGGAAAACCTCATCCCACCAGTTGCTATATGCAGTAGAAACTGCTTTGTTGGATCGAGGCCTACGATGTTATATCGTCCAGCTTTTTTGGATTTGTCCTTAGCACCTGATGAGCCTGAATCTGATGGTCCACTAACAGGAACTGAGCAAAGCATTGCAGTAACTACAGCATCATGCCGTCTATGTGTGGCTGCAACTGCTCCAGGTTGAATCTCAGTTATCAGATCACCACTCACAACCTACATTATAACACGTTCAGACTGTAGTAGACGTCACCTAGATATTAAAAAATTCTGTAAGGTAATAGCTCAAACCAAGATGTCCTTCGCAGTCAGGCGGTGACCGACAGCTCTAAGAGCGCCAGCTGTACCAACATCCTCTGGGACTGCAGTTACCTGTAGTGGTTTGAGATTTATGCTACGTGAGAAGTTGGAAGTAAATGAATGAAGAATTACAATGAAAAAAGATACTCCCTCCGTCCCAAAAGACATTGCGGTGTCTTTTGGGCACGGGGTTTAAGAAAAAGGTATATTTTTATGAATATTATATGTGTGTTGTGAGAGTGAAGTTTAATAAATAGTTTCCACTTTTGGATATGCAAACTTTTTATGGGACAGACCAAAATAGAAAGTATGCAATGTCTTTTGGGACGGAGGGAGTAGTTAAAGTAGGAGGAATGGTAATGATTATACTAATTATAGCTGTGATGTTTGGTTTATGTTAAGGAATGACTATTATTCTTATCGATATTACTTTTTATTAAAGAAAAATGAGTGATGTTAAATATCAAAATGATTTTTGTAGGGAATCAAAGTTATTCCAAAATGGCGAGGAATGGTTCATTCCCAAGTTTTTGGATGTGAGAGCACTATTCATGGAATGATACATATTAACCAATGACCAATCACACTATATTTATTCCATTCCTATTCCTCACCTCTAAACCCCTTAAACAAGTATTCCTCAAAATTCAAGATTTAAGTGTGAGCTCAATTACGTTATGAACAAACATCAAAAAAGCTATCTAAGCAATGCCTACCTACCGATAAAAATAATTCAGCAACCAAAGCTAGTGGCTGAGAAGTCTGAGGACTGGTTAGAGGATTTATACAGGATTTGAATAATTCTGGAAGTTTCATACCGTAAAAACACAGAGTAAAACAAAGTGTTGTTACTCTCCGAAACCAACAGAATCCATCAGCTAGACAGCTCTATATTATTAAAAGAATCAGTAGTAGGAGTGGATTTTCACTCAGATAATAAGCAAAAATACTGCAGAACTATACAAGTCCAAACTTTAGGGGCGAGAATTCAGGATCCTTTTAAGACCAGTAAGATCAGCCATCCATGAAACAACTTTCATGCATGAGTTTGGCCACACACTAACAATTAGAAACACGGATCTCTCTGAGCACATAAAGAACATTAATCAAACGTTGCCCGCGAAACCATGATATAACTGATCAATTTAATCCTGGCAGCTTTACTTCAGGTTCATAAGGAATGTAGTATTCTGCCCCAAGCATTACATATATCTCATGCAGTACTCATGAAGAATCTAATATCATATTTTACTTAGATATATGCTAGATGGGATACCTATTCTCTTGAATATAATATTTAAAATAACAAAAAAAAAAAAAAAAAAAATTGAAACCTTTGTGCCTTCATATCCCTTTATAACCATTTGCATACAAGTATAGGAAGCTATATTTGCAATATTAGTTGTATTTTCTAAATAAGTCATTCTTAGAATTAGTCCCCCGATGGCATGGTCAATATTCAAACACATTGAGAATTTTTTATTCCATTATTGATATCTCCATATTCTAATGATCAAAATGTCTTGCTGTCTTATAAACCCTCTGAAGCAGCTACTCCAACCCTCAAATAGCTCCAAAAATTCTACCAAGAGTGTAAACAAAGCATCATAGTTGCAGCTAAACAGTTGTTATTACACCAATTCAACTGCAGTATACTATTGACAAGACTTAGTTTAGGTGCTTAATTCTTATTTTTCGATTTGTTTCTCCTTAACCTCTACTCCCACAACTCTGCTATCCTCACATCCATCCATTTCGTTATTTTAGACCAAAAACCAGCTGATTAACCCTACTATTTGCGACAAAAAAGGTTAACAACATCGACTTGGATTTCTGTACCTCGACATTCAATCGATCAATATAAGTGCTTGAAATCCAATTACTGATCAACAAAGCCGCGCTTTCCCCTTCAACAACCTAAACAACGAAAACACATCTTCAGTTTCCTCTAATCACCGTAAAAACAGTAATTAAAAAATAAATAGAGACTCACAACAATAGCATTCTTGAGGTCGTTTTGCTCCAGAAGTTCAAGAACATACGAAATAACCGGCCGATTGGCAACTGGAAGAAGCGCCTTGGGCAACTCCTGCACACATCTCCCAATTATCAATCAAATTCATCCCAACAAATTGCCATTGTAAAGAGATGAATGGGAAAAGTACCTTGGAAACGAGAGGGTCCAGGGTTTTGGAAAACCCGCCTGCTAACACAACAATTTGGAAATCCATGACTTCTGTTGAACCCACCCACCAAGCGTGTCGGAGAGAAGGATGGACTAATAAACCCGCAGAGGAGGCGTGTTTCTGCGAAACCCCATTTTTACAAGCTTTGGAGCTGGAGAATTGATCAATTAAATTTATCAGTAGAGCACAAATTTCGATGATGGGGATGTAGCTCAAATGGTAGAGCGCTCGCTTTGCATGCGAGAGGCACGGGGTTCGATCCCCCGCATCTCCAATTTTTGCATTAATTTTAATTAAAAATTTATTTTTAGATAGAAATCTACATACTCCCTCTATCCACCAAATATATACACTTTTTTTGCTTGAATATTTTTAAAAAGTACAGATGAAATATTTTTTTAATTGATTCATATTAGGAATGTAAATGAGTCAAGCAGTTCGCAAACTATTCGAGTCTCGGCTCGAAAAATATTCGTTTAAGTTTGTTTGTTAAATTTCACGAGCCGAGCTTTATGGTATTTGACGCGAAAGCTCGCGAATATGCTCGAAATATGCAAACGAGCTTTTTTTCGAGCCGAGCTCGAACTATGCAAATGAGCTTTTTTTTCGAGCCGAGTTCGAACTATGCAAACGAACTTTTTTCGAGCCGAGCTCAAACTATGAAAATGAGTTTTTTTCCGAGCCGAGCTCGAGATAACTCGTTTATTTAGTTAATGAATATTTCATGAGCCAAACTCGAGCTATTCGCGAGCTTAAAATTTTACACACAAGTCGAGCTCGAGCTCAATTATTAGAGTTCGAACCGAACTCGAGCCTATAACCGAGCAAATGAGCCGAGCTCGAGCTTGATAGTATTCAGCTCGGCTCGGCTCCTTTACATCCCTATGTATTACTACTTCACTAAAAAATTAATTTATTTTTAGAAGATAATCTTTTTTTTAACTTATTCATATATTACCACTTCACTCAAAAATTAATTTTTTTCTTAATGAATAGATTTTGAGTAGGTCTCTTGTGAATTTGAGTTCAGATGAACTCGAATCACTGTCATGTGTAATCACTATCACTGTTATAAAAATATACTTAATTTTTTAACAGTGATAGTATATATGCATGACAGTTATAATTGATAACCCAAGTTCACTCTTTTGAAACACTAAAAACTATTTTTAGAATAGCTTTCTATTAAAAAAAAAAAAAACTATTCTAGAAAATGTTTTGTACAGTTTCAAAACAAGCACTTAGCCATGAAAAAATGCATGTTGCATGAGATATGCACGCGAGATGAAATATATTATAATCATTATTATTATCTTGGGCAGTTAAAATAAAATATAAATTTTGGTGTACTTGAATTTTAAAATTTAGTTATGGTTTTTTTAAAATACAAAATATATATTAAATTGTATTTTTTTGAGGTATTATTAATTGTTAATTATTTTCAAAATTCAAATACATACTATATACATGATTTATTATGACAAAATAATTTAAAATAAAATGCCATAAATGAATTTAAATTGATACTCCTCCATTTCAGTATAAATTTTTTGTTGTTTTTTAGCATACAAATTAAGACTATTATTAAAATAATAGTTATAGCACAAGTGATGTAATTAAAAAAATAATTAAAAAAGTGTAAAATCTAATAAAAATAAGAATAAAAAAGTGAATAATAGTTCACAGAAAATAGAAAAAAAATGAATGAGAAATTTATAGAAGAACAGACATAAATAGTAAATAAAAAATTTATAGAGAAAGAGATAGTATAAATTGAGCAGAGGAGGCCCTAAAGTATTGTAGGTGAGAATCACTAAATATTTAAATGGATATATATTGAAAAATTGAAATAGTGTGATTAACTCAAATGATTATAGTCTCACTACATAAAATTCTAAGGCCTTGAATTCGTAATACAATGAGAAAAAAATTATTCCCCCTCTTGTCAGTGATAAAAGAAACTATTGTAATTAATTATCTTAAAAAAACTTATAACTGCTTGCCAAAAAAAAAAATATTGTTGATGAAGAAAGTCGCACCGACAATTAGGGACAAATCAGTGACACTTAAAAGTCCTGATCATGATGGGATTGCAGGCGAGCAAAAGAGAGTTAAGTCAGCAAGCCTACCTGACCAAGTCAAAGCTGCTCGCCACACGCCTCAAGTGCACAAAACCAACAAATCAACAAAGGAAAGCCCGAGTCAGTGTTGCTCGCCCAACACCATAAGCGATATCGATGAGAATATCAACCAAACCTAGGTGATACGAGCAAGCAAAGCTGCTCGCACAATACCTAAAGAAGAGGCGAGCAGGTCAAGAACCTTCCTAACTGAGGGTTGCTCGCCTTATTGAAGGCTGCTCGTCCAAAGGCCCTCAACCTCCTGAAAGAAGAGGTGAGCAAGCTGGAAGGCACTTTAGTCTTTTTAGGACCATTAATTGTATTTAAGGCCTAATAGAGTGACAAGTGTAAGGACACTTGTCAGGAAATTATGTCAATTAGCCTAAATAAGTGTCACCTCACCCATGCAAGCCTATAAATAGGCAAATTGTAACATTTTCAAGGGATTCGAATCTCCGACTAATAAAAGAACACTCTATTACTCACTCTCTACTCTTTCTTTATATTCATATAATATAGAATAAAATTACTAATACACAAGATTATTGTTTGGGTGATTCTAGAAGCCACATAAATTATCCGATTAACAAAATCACCCAACAATTTGGCACTAGAAGGAGGGCTTGAACCTCCATCCCTGAAAGTAGAGAGGGAAAGGTTTGAAGATTTGAGGATATACTCTAAATCCTCAAGAGCTTAGAATTGGAAATTTTCAAATAACTTTTTACGAAATTGAAAAACCTGCAGAAACAATTTGCGGAGTGAGAAAGTTGGTTATCTTCAAGTGCATGTGTGTTAAAGAGTTACAATTCTTGAACACATACGGTTAGAAAAGATACCACTCTATAAAAACTTCGAATAAATAATTCACAAACAACGATGAGCACACGTACGAGAGCTCGCACGGTGAATCGCGCACCACCTCAACGAGTAGGAGGTGGAAGGGCAAGAATGCATATGGACATCGCCCCTCAGGACCTTCACAAACTGTTCTCTTACCCATTGCACCAATCGGTCCCCAAATTGAAGTGGCCTTGGAGTCCATGATGAAAACCCCAGAAGATGTAGAGCGAGCAATGGACACGTTGAAGGAAATCCAAAAACAACAAGCATGGGCTGCTCGCCCACCTATGATCCAGGCGAACTGAGACAAGACGTGATACCAGGACAACCTATCAGGCCCAAGAGCAAGAGGCAAGTAGCGGGCGAGCACCCCAGCCAGGCTCAAAGGGGAAACAAAATATGAGTGACCGATTGGGCCCTCAAGACCGGCGTGCAATGGGTGAGCAGGAGCATCCCAACCACGAAAGATTCCGAGGAAGCCTTTGGGAGAGGCCAGACAATCAGTCAACTGGGAGGCGATCAGGCTCCACATACCCCCAGGAACCTTATCAATCGGAGACAAGGGCTCCTAGGAGGCCGGTGCAAGAAAGGCTGAGACGCCAAACATCGGAAAGGCTAGGCCCACATGGGGCGAGCAACTTGCAACGACTGATACAAGAGGCCACCCAAAGTGAGGGACTGTAGGGGGTTGCTCGCCAGCGAGCAACACACCCTGAATAGCCTCGAGAGGGGGGGTCGTCCCTAGCCGAGATAGAAAATTTGAAAAAAACAGTGGATGACCTGCACAAACAAGTGGCGAGCAAGGAGAATGCGGAGACCTTGACATCCTTACCAACATCCCCCTTGTCCGCAACAATCCTTACAGCTCCGAAACAGAAAAAGATTCAGTTCCCCACCATAATGCTATACGAAGGGGAATCAGACCCCAAAGTCCACATATCAAAATATGCGGATTACATGATATCAATGGGGGAATCGAATGCTACTTAGTGTAGGAATTTTCCCCTAAACTTGGGGGATAGGGCACATAGATGGTTCTATGCCCTTGCTCCGGGGTCGATTCAGTCTTTTGGGGGAATTCCTGTCAATTTTTTCAGGATTTGGAACATACATGATGCAAAAGCACAAGTTGGCTAACATTGCACAAGGTGTTGAAGAAACAGACTAGCAGTAGTTGGAAAGATTCGACAAGATCCTTCTGGAGGGAGAATCGGTCAGCGAGGACACAAAGATTGTAGCAGTGATGACTGGACTGAAAAAAGGCACAGACATGTGGATAGAGATGCACTTGTCATGTCCAAGTACGTACGCACTTGTCATGTCCAAGACATGTGGATAGAGATGCACTTGGAGGTGTGTGCATTTGAGTATTTCAATTGTGGGTTCATCTAACAACTTATCAATCCTAGCATGCATAAGTTAAGGTATTAATCAAGCCAATAGACTCTATCAAATGCTTAGTTCTCACTAGAACACTTAATACTCTACTTGAGATGTTCTTAGCTCCTAAGCAATTCTCATTGACATAGAAACAAGAACACAAACACTTGGTGTGCACAATTATCAATCATGAACTTCAATGAATTAACTCAATTCTCATATGTTGTTAACTCAATTAGGCTCAAAACATCCAAATGCATACACCAAGAGTTCAATCAATCATCAAGATAGAGAATTAATACATCAAGCTAACTCATACATGCATGAGATTAACAAGCTATTAAACTACACCATAATCTCCATACACCAATGCAACAAGGGTATTAGCCCATGATAATTTGCAAGTACAAATTACAATTAAGCTAGCTACATTCATTATTAACACCAAAGTAAAAGAATTACAAGGAAACTTACCAATAGTAGATGAAATTGAAATACTCTCCAAATACCTTCAATAGCTATCTTCTAATCCGGAACTCTAAATGATAAATCCTACCGTACAAATGTAGCTAACGATGCGTAGAATCTAATACAACAAACAGATCAAAATTCCAATGGTTGGATCAAAAGTAATCAAAGAAATGAGAATGTAAATCAAAAGGTAACCCACTTGGTAACTTCCCTAATCTCTCTCTAATCTAAGAACTAATGAAAATGAAGATAACTCTAGTGAATTCTCCTCCAAAATATGATGCATGTGGTATTTATAGTGCTCCAATCATTAAGACTCATTTGCCCTTCATTAAATGCACGAAAAGATGAATTTGCCCTCAACTTAGTCAAAACCTGGACCCGCGCTCGGACAGCTTCACACTGGCGCTCGAGCGCTCCTCTTCTTCAGATCGAGCGTGGCCCTGAGCAGACAAGTTTCGCTCGAGCTGGAACACAAGGACGCTCGATGTATGCTTTGTCGGTGCTCAAGCTAAGCTTTAGCTCCGACGTCCATTTTCGTCTTTTTCTGTTTCGATCCAATGGCTTGTCCAAGTTTCCTAGGGTCTTTCTCTTGATCATATAAGCCTCCCTAAATGCTCGGATCACATCATTTTGTCTTCCTCATCGTGATTTTCTCGATTTTGCCCAATTTAACCTATATAAACAACTTTCTTGCACAAAAAGGTGAATAACACAATGTATAGTATATTAGGGTCAATAATTCATACAAATTACTCAATATCATGCTAGAATATACCAAATATGATGCAATTATTACCCTAATCACACCCCCAAACTAGATAATTGCACGACCTCGGGCAATGAAGCGACAAGATAAGGGGAATAATTGTATCAATGAGCAACTATTACATAATCAAATGCCACATATACATCACCTAACATCATGCAAATCTATAAATGTAGTATCATCTAATCCACTATCTACACAAACTCAATGCACACAGGATCAAGTCAATGAGTCAAGATCCTCACAAGGAAGTGTATAACTCACCTCTCAAGTGTATAAGGTTCACTCTATCATCACACAAGGTACATTCACTACCATAGCCTTGACAAGAGTCTCAAATTCTCCAACACTTATTCGACAACTCGTTCACAAATCAATGAGGACTTTCATAGGTTGTAGTGTTTGCTCTTTGGTAAGGTAGAGAAGTTTAGGATATAAGTGACTACATATGATTAGTAAAGCATAGAAGGAACATATAAAATCATTCACATTCTTCTTCCTATAAGCACTTGCTTCTTCATGCAATTATCACATTCATCACTCTTTCTCAAGCATATTGCTTCCATTTTTCTCAACTTGTGATCATATTCACAACACAAGATTCAATCTTTCATAATTTTGCTTTGCACATGCACTTTTCAATTACATGCTACTTGAATATTTTTCCACTTTTAGCAACCATTTCTTCATCATCTCACCACATTCTTTCCTTCTTTTCACTCTACTAATCATAGGGACAAGAGAGTTCAAAAAAGAAGGAAGTATGACTTCAAGTATGGTTAGCCAAAGGAAAGACTTATAAGGCACAAAATGGTAAACAATGGAAATGATGTCATTGGTAGACAATTTGACAAAGTGACTTATAAAGATCAAAGATGACCTCATATCATGCTTTGTAAACTAATCATCAAGTGTGACCTCAAAAGACTCAAGCCAAGTTCTAGAGTGAACATGCACAATGTGGATCTCACATCAAAGAAATATCATCCATTTTAAGTGAAAACGGGAAAACAGACTCAAATGTAACGGGTCAATGTGATCATGACTCATATCCTATCAAATATGTACATCTTATTCATGTAAAAAACATCAAAGAATCAACTACACAATAGACAAAACATGAATTAAGCAATATATATATTACATCTAACTATGCATTAACTACATCACCAAAACAATCATAAACCTATCTCAATGCATTCACTTCCCAAAATGGCAACATAGCAATCAAACATCAAGCACAAAAATATGGGCAAACATCAAATCATAGATCAACATAGCATCTAAGTCATCCATCATCAAAGTAGAGCATACCATAAGAATCATAGAGATAGGAAAGTGTAAAGTCATACCTTAAGTTGGATTTTGAATGGGAGCATGAAAAAACTTTTCCTTACTCTTTCTTCTTGTCCGTGGGAGATAATTCTTCTCAACACACATTTCTAAAGCTCATAATTCACATCAAATGTCATTGCAAATCAAAAATTTGAAGAACGAACACACCCCCCAAACTTTTTAGGATCGAGGATTCTAAAAGTTTGGCAAAAAGTGATGAAAATAGGATTTACAATGAATCAATTACCAAACTAATGCATATTCAAACTCAACTCAACTAAGAAATAACCATATATACCAAGATGTGTCTCCCCAATACTATGATCAATTAAGTGCACCAACCAAGATACAAGAACACAATACCTCAATAAGATTGTCATGAGAGCAATGTGACATCCCTTGGCTTCCAAATACCTACAAAGAGTTAATCAAACAATACAAAATATTTAAACTACAAAGCAAACCAAATAAGCAAGAAAAAATTTAAGGATGGGTTGCCTCCCATTAAGGCTAAGTTTAACGTCTTCAAGCCGGACGAAAATGTTAAAGCTCATTGGAATGGCCAATGATATTTATCATCCTTGCCATCATATTTCAATCTTTTGGCTTCATAATCAAGGAAGCTTGTAGGATTCTACACCAAACACCAACTTTCCTCTCCCTCTTTAACTTGTACGCACATCCATTTTCCTCTTTTTTTCTCCTCATTCTTATCCACCCCCTTTTCCTACTATAAAAAATTCCCAAGAGGATTCGCAATTCTATTTTATGGTCAATTCTATTAAGAGGCATAATGAAATCATAAGAAACATCATTATCAATTAAAACACAAATGGAAGAGTCTAAGGGTTTAGAGATGCTCATTTCATTTTTAAGCTCCTCTTCCACTTTCTCTTGATGTTTTTCTTCATTTATGCTCATGTCCATTAGTGGACATTCCTCTACCCTTTCTTTAGCAATAAAATCTTCATCTTTGCTTTCCTCTCTTGAGTCTTCTTTTTTCTTTTCTTCTTGTTTCTTCTCCTCTCATTCTCCTTGATTTCTATCAATGCATACAAGAGAAGTGTCATACTCAATATCATTATAAAGAGGATTCATATCAAAATCAAAGTAATCATAAAAGGCTTTGAACCCCTCATAATCATCATCATCTTCATCCTCTTCCGTTTCACTCTCATCTCTTTTCACTTCTTCTTGTCTTGTATCATCTAATGGAATTTCAAATTCCATACCAACTCACCATCATCTAGATTCCCTCCATCTTTCTCTTCAAAATTCTCCTTGATGGCTTGTTTGCTAAATGATTTGGCTAATTGTCCCATTTGGAACTCCAAGCTCTTGATTTGATTACAATAAGATTTGCAAACTTCATCAAACTTGCGATTAGTTTCCTCATGCTTCCTAGCATTCTCTATTCTCATCTCTTTTATTTGCTTGACAATGTGAGCTAGAGTGTCATCCACATAACTTGGAAAAGTTTCTTCTTGATGAAAGGGCATATGAGGAGGTGCAGTGTAAGAACATGTATCTTGATAATGATAATGATGAGAGTAGGGATCTTGATATGAATATGATTTAGGAGGATAATGATTTTCTTGTGGATATGGAGATAGTGAATATGGATGAGGTTGATATGTGTATGATTGAGGAGGATATATGTATTGTGGAGAATACGAGTATTGGTTGTATCCGTCCATTTTCAATTAAGTTCACTCTTACAAAAATTAGAAAGCATCAATACTCACCAAGAATAATTAAGAACGAATAAAGAAAAACAAAGATAAGCAATGTAAACATCAACAACAAGCTAAACAAAGAAATCATTTCCCCGGCAATGGGGCCAAAAACTTGTTTGCCTAATATGTGTATGCAATCAAGCAAGTGTATGTGGACGTTATCGTATTCGGCAATTGACCAAGTTATAATATCGAACTCAGGGAAACGAGGCTTGATAAGCAAGTATTGATTGTTCAACAAAGGTGATTAACTAATAAAAGTAAGAAATGATATTGGGTTCTATCTACTATAGCAAGAGAATGGAAATATCTAACTATCACCTTTGATAAGATGAGCAAGTGTTGGAGGTGTGTGCATTGGAGTATTTCAGTTATGAGTTCATCTAACAACTTATCAATCCTAGCATGCATAAATATCACTTTGGTATTAATCAAACCGATAGACTCTATCAAATGCTTAGTTCTCACTAGAACACTTAATACTCTACTTGAGATGTTCTTAGCTCCTAACTAATTCTCATTGACATAGACACAATAACACAAACACTTGGTGTGCACAATTATCAATCATGAACTTCAATTAATTAATTCAATTCTCATATGTTGCTAACTCAATTAGGCTCAAAACATCCAAATGCATACACCAAGAGTTCAATCAATCATCAAGATAGAGAATTAATACATCAAGCTAACTCATATATGCATTGGATTAACAAACTACTAAACTACACCATAATCTCCATACACCAATGCAACAAGGGTATTAACCCATGGCTAATTTGCAAGTACAAATTACAATTAAGCTAACTACGTTCATGAATAACACTAAAATAAAAGAAAGTGAGAGAAAGATAATCTAAGTTGTTAATATGATAATGTAAGAGAGTTGTAGTGAGAGAAAGTGTGTAATATGTATTTGTTAGATAGATGTTGGAATCCCCTACAAATGTGTGTATTTCATCTATTTATACCCTTGCATGGGTGAGGTGACATTTAATAAAGCCACTTAGTCTAATATAGTGACAAGTGTCCTCCACTTGTCACTATTTAACACTTTAAACCCACCAATTCTCTTCTAAAAGACTAATCTGCCCTTCTTTATTGGTCTCCCTCCTTGGTGGACCGGCTACCTTTTGGGCGAGCAACCTTCAGTGGGGCAGATGTCCTTCACTTAGATGGAATTATAACCTGCTTGCCTTATTTTGGGGTGCCAGGTGTGCGTCCACTCTTGCCCCCATTGGTTGGGTGTGGTTGGTGGTCTTATCGACACCTGTTGTGGTGTTGGGCGAGCAGCTTAGGCGAGCAACATTTGGTTTGTATTCCTTTTGCTCATTGGTCGAACATACATCTTCGGGATGTAGGGCGAGCAGAGTAGCGAGCAACTTTAACTTGGCCGTGTAGGCTTGCTGACTCGGTTCACCCTTATTCACTATGTGGCAAGCAAGGTGGCGAGGAGCTTTAACTTGGCCATGTGGACTTGCTGACTCAATCCTCTCTTACTCCCCCAACATCTCATCATAGTTAAGATTCTCTTTAATCCTCAATTAAGTATCATTGATTATTCCTTAATTGTCGGCGCGATTCCTTTTATCAACACGGAACTCAAAATGATAAATTCTACCGTACAAACATAGCTAACGATGTGTAGAATCTAATACAACGAACAGATCAAAATTCCAACGGTTGGATCAAACGTAATCAAAGAAATAAGAATGTAAATCAAAAGGTAACCCACTTGGTAACTTCCCTAATCTCTCTAATCTAAGAACTAATGAAAATGAAGATAACTCTAGTGAATTCTCCTCCAAAATCTGATGCATGTGGTATTTATAGTGCTCCAATCATTAAGACCCTTCATTAAATGCACGAAAAGATGAATTTGCCCTCAACTTATCCAAAACCCAGACCTGCGCTTGGACAGCTTCACACTGGCGCTCGAGCAGCCTTCTCGAGTGCTCCTCTTCTTCAGATCGGGCGTGGCCCTGAGCCATTAGCAGACAAGTTTCGCTCGATGTATGCTTTGCCGGTGCTCGAGCTAAGCTTTAGCTCCGACGTCCATTTTTTACTTTTTCCGTTTCGATCCAATGGCTCGTCCAAGCTTCCTAAGGTGTTCCTTTTGTTCATATAAGCCTCCCTAAAAGCTCGAATCACGTCATTTCATCTTCCTCATCGTGATTTCCTTGATTTTGCCCAATTTAACCTATATAAACAACTTTCTTGCACAAAAGGGTGAATAACACAATATATAGCATATTAGGGTCAATAATGCATACAAATCACTCAATATCATGCTAGAATATACCAAATATGATGCAATTATTACCCTAATCAGCGCCCACCAAGCCACAACAGAGATGACATTTTCACAGGCCGACTTGGAGGGAGTTCTCACACCCCACAATGACTCTATAGTAATCAGTGTTAATATCATGAATACTAAAGTCCATCGGCTGCTAGTGGATACATGAGCATACATGAACATCTTGTTCAAGAAGACATTAAAGCCGTTAGGAGATTACGATTCATATATCAAAGATTGTAACCATAGAATAGTGGGGTTTGGGGAAGCTGTAACCATCCCTCTAAGAATGATTTGTCTGTCAGTTGAACTTGTATCGGCCGAGGACCCCAAAAGAAGACTGACTAGGTTAATAGACTCATTTGCCCGCCTAATAGGGCCTTGGAGCTCGCCCAAGTTGCTCGAAGGGTGAGCAAGTGCGAATTAGCGCATAGCTTCACACCGAGTAGGGTACCGAGCGGGATCATACCTACAAAACAAGCAAGATGAACTTAAGCATTTTTATTAAGATGTTGTTTTGGCAAAACAAAAGTTGAGAGAATAACTTACTCTGCTGCTCGGGTGAAATCCCATCCAAGGTGGGTGACGTCTATCAGTTGACCGATAGATCAAATCGGTGGCGGCAGAGTAGATGTTCTGGCAGCATGGTGAACCGTCTACTCGATAGGCTCTGCTCACCCAGATTTCCCGGAGCCAGATGCTTGCGGGACTCTCGCCCTCTTCGATGGGGGATCTCCCTCGCAATCGACTCGGGAACCATCGCCATGCTGCAAATGACGACCAGTCCCATTGGGCGATGAGCTCGGGGATAGTCGATCATCAACCCTTTCAGGGCGAGGAGCCCTAGGTAGCTGTGCAGCGGAGGTGCTCGCACCTTTTCTCACCGGGGCTGCTTTCTAAGCCACCAACACCACGGAGGGGGGGTCCTTTTTGGCGCGCACAATCCATACTTTGTTGTTTAATGCCTGGAAGAAAGGTGGGATGACGATAGTGACCTCCTCAGTTGCGAACAACAAGCAATGTTCGCATCATACCAGTTGGGCAAGAAACTTCAGCTAATAAGTGATGGGGGTTGTGAGCTAACCTGACGCAATCCTATAGCTAGGTTTTCTCAGGTACTCGAGTGTCCTCTCTTTTTTGTTCTGGAGGCACACCAAGATACTTGTAAATTTGAACTCCTCGGAGATGCTGGTCTTTTTCCATCATTGAGGAGGTAAGCCTGCAAATAAGAGTTGGAAAATCTTGAGCAAGATAAACTAAGACCCAACTGATATGCAAACCAAAGTCCTACGCTGCAACTCGCCAAACTCAGTGGGGGACATGATACGTCCCTTGCGCCCTTCGTTATTATCGGGTGCTCGCCAATCACCCCCGATGAAGAAGAATTGATCCTTCTACCCTCGCACTTTGTTGGGCACACCCTCAAGGACTTTTAAATCCGTCCTCACCTTGAGGTAGTAATTCCCGTTGCGCTCCTCCGCACACTTACTAATACAGAGGGCATAATTCACCTTAGCAGGGGCCAGATGGTTTTTGTACTTCTCAAGGGCGAACACTGTGAAGAACGCCAACAAACTACTCCAAGCATTGGGGGTAAGCTGAGTGATTGCCAGGTTGGTCTCCTCTAGAAAGCGACCAACGAAGAGGATAAAGTGGGAACGTAACTCTGGCAGACAAGGTATGCATGTTGATCGCCGTTAAACCTGCAGGGGGCTATCAACCCTCTCATTTTTCTGTGGCGCGTACATCGTGATGTCGCAAGGGATCTTATAATCCCTCCGGATACTATCAAGATAACCTTCATCTATCTATCAGGGATAACTTTCTCCACCATATTGGGTTGCGGGAAGCCCACAGACTCGAGCCAATCCAAGATGGACTCCTCCTTGCTACTTGAGGCAATCTCAATGGGGACCTGGTTATCTTCGTCCAGGCGAGCAGTTGGTTGCTCGATATCCTACTCGCTTGAGTGCTCAGCACCATCCTCTTCCATGGAGCGAACAAAAGAGGTAGCCTAAGGATCCAAATCCTCCAAATGGACCGACGAAAGGCCGACGATCGGACCACCCTCGTCAATGGGCCTTTTGCTCGGATTTTTATTAGAAATGGTATGACTTGAAGAGGATGACATATTTTGAGGGCAGAAATGGCAAATAAATATCGTTCTCTCTCTCTAAATATGACACTAGAATTTGGTGGTTTCGTTGCCTAAACTCCGGCGGGAGAACCCCCCAAAGAAGATCTGGCGAAGCAAAGAAAGAGAAAAAGTCCCAGAGATAAGAAAAAGATTATTGAAGAAGTACAAGTTGCAGGAATAAAAAATCAAATAAGAATGATATAGAAGCAAGTTAGAGAGAGTAACTACCTTCAACAATCTTGAAATCGATCCGGGATGTGAGAAATTTGAAAAGACGCCGAAAGCAAGAAGAGTTGCCGGAAATTTCAATGGAAGAAAAGATCGTGAGAAGGAAAAGAAGAGAAGTGTTGAAAAAGGGTATTTATATGTTATGAATGAGAGAGGAGCAAAAATGATAGAATACAAGGACTAACTTGCAATTTTTTTAAAGTTTGAATGATTAGTGCCTCTTTCTGTATGACTGATGGACACACTTATCAAAAAAATGCCTCGTTTTCCGTGCTTCATCTTTTGACTTGGCGAGCAATGCAACCGGTCATACCAAGGGATGACGTTACAAGATTGCTCGCTTTGCTGCTCGCCTCCTTGCTCGCTCTGCTGGTCGCCTCCTTGCTCGCCCATCATTTACAAGGTCTTCATATCACCCTTCATCCCGACAACAATCTAGCACACCCTTCAATATGAGGATCAATTAAAGCATGTGCTGAGGGGCAAATGTTGATGAAGAAAGTCGCACTAATAATTAGGGACAAATCAGTGACACTTAATTAATGATTAAGAAAAGTCCTGATCATGATGGGATTGCAGGCGAGCAAGAGAGAGTTGAGTCAGCAAGCCTACCTGGCCAAGTCAAAGCTGCTCGTCACCTTGCTCGCGCACACGCCTCAAGTGCAAAAAGCCAACAAATCAACAAAGAAAAGTCCGAGTCAGTGTTGCTCGCTCAACACCATAAGCGATATCGACGAGACAATCAACCAAACCTAGGTGATAGGAGCAAATAAAGCTGCTCATCCAATACCTAAAAAAGAGGCGAGCAGGTCAAGAACCTTCCCAACTGAGGGTTGCTAGCCCTATTGAAGGAGCCGCTCGTCCAAAGGCCCTCAGTCTCCTGAAAGAATAGGCGAGCAACCTGAAAGGCACTTTAGTCTTTTTAGGACCATTAATTGCATTTAAGGCCTAATGAAGTGACAAGTGTAAGGACACTTGTTAGGAAATTACGCCAATTAGCCTAAATAAGTGTCACATCACCCATGCAAGCCTATAAATAGGTAAATCGCAACATTTTCAAGGGATTCCAATCTCTGACTGATAAAAGAACACTCTTATTACTCTCTCTCTCTACTCTTTCTTTATATTCATATAATATAGAATAGAATTACTAATACACAAGATTATTGTTTGGGTGATTCTAGAAGCCACATAAATTATCTAATTAACAAAATCACTCAACAAATATATTTAAACACATATTGAAATTTTATGTCTTATATATTTTTATAACTTGAAAATTTTTCTTTACTATTTTTTAAACTAAATATTTATGTAATTTTTTACTCTGAAGTGATTTAAATAAAATCTCCACACAAACTTCACTATTCTACTCTCCTTTATCTTTTACTACTTCCACCTCAAACTTATTTTCTATATTACTGTTTGTACGGGATTTAAGAATAGTTATTTATTAATATTTAAAGTGATAAAAGTATTAGTTTTAACTTTATTTGTAAAATTGAACGATGCATAATGAATATGGAGAAAATAGTATTAAAAAAATTCTTTTTCTCAACCTAATTTTTGCAAACTTTGCAATTTTAGGCGCCTAGGCATCCTCTAAGCGATCCTAGGTGGCACTATATCTATATATATTATTATTTATTTTGTAAAAAACTTCTGAAAAAAAAAACTAAGCATCGCCTAGACGACCTAGACACCAGACGGTCAAAAAAGTTCGATTACCAATTTTCGACTTTTGCACTCTTATTTTTAAATTTACTATACAAAATGTTAAATTTTTCCTTTTGTTAAAGAAAAAATCTCCGAGGACAATTGTGAGATAATGGAAACACCCCTTTTTTTTTAAGAAAAAGAAAAAAAGAAAGAAAGATATTACATCTTTATTTTTTGCTTAAATCAAGTAAAACTTTGACTATAATCCATCGTTAATTGGACAACTCTATCATTCCTGAGCCAATCATTCAACTCAATCACAACATTCTATGCCATCCATAGATTGCTTTCTCATGTCATGCACTTACCTAATTACCCTATTTCAACTTTAATAATTTTTTCATGCCTTCTGTAGGGACGTTTGATTACTATTACATATTTACAAAGGATGCTTCCAATCATCATCATCTAACACCAAATGAAAATACTGCTCTCACTGCATACTGTTTCTTTTCTCATTATAGTCAAAATTTTATCAATTAAGGGGGCGCTTATTTTAAATTTTTCAATGGTAATGGAAATAAAATTTTATTTTTCTTTTTTGCTCTACATATGTTGAATGTATGTTTGTATTTATGGTGGTTATATTAATAGTGTTGTGCTCCAATTTTAGAAAAAATAAACAAAAAAAAAAGACGTTGGTTGTGATATTGGAGATTGATTGATGAGGATGATTACAAGGTGAAGAGGGGGTAATCAAATGGGGGTGTTGATTACCTTATTTAGGAGGAAAAACAATGTTATGTATCTCATTTGTTCTAATTTGCTACTATAATTACTACAATTATATCTCAATTCCAATTACCATTAAAAGATTTCCATACCAAGCGCACCCTAATTCTGATTTTATATCCCTTAGAAGGTTGGATTCCAGTTTGGAGATGGTAATAAAGCCAAGATGCAAAGCATTCCTTTGCCAATTTGAAATTTCAGCTGGATGCTTGCCAATGAGCAATTCCTTCATCCTACCTTGTTTTCATTTACCTAAGCCCCTTCTTGCGACTTTTCTTTATGCTAGTCGAATTTCGACCGGGGTTTTTAGCCCTTGTTGGATGTCAACACACAGTAACACTATTATGCGTTAGTTAAGATCAATAGAACCGACTGAATCAAAACCAACTGAAAGTGGTTCAATATCAGCACTTGAACTTTCTTCTTGATTCCAAGCATGTCGTCTTATGTATTCCTTTTCAATAGCACCTATCCCTGGACCTCCTGCTCTACTTTCATGGTCCATATCTTGTGTTGCATGAGTGAAATCAACCTCACAAGTGAATGGACTCATTTGGTTTGAAAAATGATCATCCTCGTTATTTCCACCACCACTGTTTCCACCATATATGTATAAAAATAAAACCATGAAAGAATATACAATCACTATAAAAAAAATTATCATTTGAAAATTGTATAAAAATATAAAAAAGAAAAAATTGCGATTTTTTATGTAGTGCGATATATCTGCGATATTTCCCGATTTTCAATTAATTTTGTACTACGAGTGAACCGATATCGATATTTTGCGATATATCCACGATACTTTATAAAAAATACATTGTACCCCAATATCCATATCGCATACTCAAAATTTGTGATATATCTGCGATATTTCGCGATATTTTCATCCTTGGTGTGCCAAAAAACAACGAGCCACTTATAAAAAACCGGATGAAGTATTTAAAAAAAAAAAAAAAAAATTTAACTGACGAACAAAAATAAAAAGTAAGAATAAATATTTGGGACATAAAGAAATATTATTCTGTAAAAATATTGAATAAGTAGCAACTTCATTGATTTTAGTGGAAGAAAAAAAAATCACAATTACAAATTTTACAATAAACATTTTTAAATATCTTTCGAAAATTAAATAATGACTAAATATTCCACTTGCTCTAATCATATTTTAGTTGTTGTCTGCCAATGTGCTTCGAATTACCACCTTTTCCTCGAGACTAGAAAAAAATAAAATAAAATAAAAAATTCAACATCACGCAAAGTAACAAAACGAAGCCGTGACTGCGCACGTTAGCACTCCACGCACACACAGGCGGCGCGTCGGATCACCCGCGGTATATCCGGCGCTCTACTCCACTCTCCGCCGCCGCAGTCGTACACTAACACAAGCCCTTCCTTCAACCCCCTCTCCATCCGCCCACTCCGCCGTAGCAAATCATCGATGCAGCCCACCACCTGCACCAGCACCACCGTGTTCCCAACCCCGACGCAGCTGAATCTGACTGTGCTGTCCAGTCTAACTTGCGCCGGGAGCGGTGGACTCTTTATCCTACACCACTCTCCGAAACTGGCACTTTTTCTCAAGGCGTTGAATCTCCAGAACGACAGCTCCACCGCGTGGCTAGACAGAATGTAAACGCTGCCGTTGGCGGCGCAGGCTGCCACCACGCAGCCGCCGCCGGGGACTGCTCGGCTTCTCAGCCACACGCGCGATGCGACGTCGAATAAGTCCATTGAGCTCGCGTAGACATGTGCCGCCTCAGGACCGGCGGTGCGTGACGCACACGCGGACCCCTCGTTCCCCGATTGGCCAATTTTCAGCCCACCAATGACATAAAATACTCCATCCACTGATGCTCCAATGCAGCCGTATCTCCGGCGAGGCGCTTGGGATAACACGCGCCACACATTCTCGTCGGGGTCGTACTCCTCCACCGCCGACGATCTGGCGCAACCACCGGCGACGAGTATCTTCCCCGCCACCGCGGCGGCGGCGAATTTTTTCCTCAGGAAAATTAAACCGGCCTTGGGCACGAGACTCCCGGTCCACGTGTCACACCTGAGCATCGCCGTCCGGCCAATGATGTAGATTTTCCGGCCAATTGAAACTAATCGAAAATGCGCAAACAGGGAGAAATCTGAGCCACATCCCATAACGACGTCGTTCTCTGTTGAGGGAACAAACGATGATACTTTCCAGAAGGGGTCGCCGTCGTGGTCGAATCGGAGGGTAGCGGCGAAGAGGGCAGAATTGGAAATAGAAATGGAGAAGAGGGTTTGGAGGAGGTTGTGGTGGCGGAGGCGGAGGAGTTGGAAGGCGGGGGAATTGAGGAGGTGGGCCCACCGGCGGCAGACGGAGGGGAGAGAAGGGAGGGCGGAGTGGGGCACCCTGGATAGGCATTCGAGGAGGAGATCATCGGGGAGGGAGGAGATGGTGGAAGTTTCGGCGGCGGTGGCGACGGTGGTGGAGAGAGGGGAAGGGTGGTGGGGGTGTTGGGGGTTGGGGAAACAGGATTTCATTAGCCATGAGAAATGTCGGGAGGAGCAAGAATCAGATGTTGATGATGATGATGGCATGTGATATTGGCGGTGGCCGTCGCAGCGGCGGCGGCAGCGATGATGCTCCGCCTATAATGTCCTATCTGATCTTTCAAAAAAAAGTCCTATCGGATTAAATGGATGTTAGTCCAAAAGTGCTATGATATCTTGTTTTGATTCCAATGAATTTTTCAGATGGGACTAGGCCACTAGGTAACAATAACTTGTCTACTCAATTATTATTATTTTTTTTTTACCCTTTTTGATCAAATTCATCCTTTTTTTTTTTGAACAGAATCAAATTCATCCTCATTTAATTTATTTAGCTGCAATTTATTACTATAAATTACTTTATTTTTATTGATTTCATGTATGTAATTATTTTGGGCTTAATTTAATTTTTTTTCTTGAATTTTTATATTTTATAATGTAATTAATTTATATTATTTAAACAAATAAAATAGTTAAATTTTTATAAAAGAGTATAACCAATTTGTGTGTATAAAACTATAAGAATATATATGTATATGTAATTATTAATAAAATGATATGTAATTTAGAAATAAATAGTGAACTGCGAAAAAAATTAGATGGAAAGATTATTATTTAAGCACATAAAAATTATCACGGTGAACTCGGGTTTTCAATTTTCACTGTTATGTATATTTATTATCGATATTAAAAAAATATGTATATTTTTATAACAATGATAGTATACATGAACGATTGATTGCACATAACAGGGATATGAGTTCATTTGAACTCAAGTTCACAAGTAGGGGTGGGAATAGACCAGACCTCTTGTGAAAAAGCCTAGGCCTGATTTATAAGTTGTAGGCCCAAGCCTGGCCTATTATCTGTCGTAGGCTTTTTTGGTAGGCTTGGCCTGGGCCTTTTTAGTAAACAGGCCAGACCTGAAAGCCTTTTTAGGCCTACTTAATAATTATTTTATAAAAATAATTTTATTTATTACAAAAAATTTAAAATCACATCTATAAAATTATCAAATGTCTCAATAACACCAATAATAATACTAAGTATTTTACCAAATCACAAATAACAATAATTTAAAATAAATTATGTGTATTTATTTTTAAAAATTAAGAAAATTATTGACATTATAATTGAATATATTATTATTTAATAAATAAAAATAAGAAGTTATATGTATATATATATATATATAATATTATATAATGTTAAATAGGCCGGTCTATTAGGTATAAAAGACTTCCTAGAAAGCCTAGGCCTGACCTATTTAACTAAATAGGCTTTTTAAAAGGCCTGAGCCTAACTTATTTGTTAAGTAGGCCGAGCCTAGATAGGCTTTTAGTAGGCCAGGCCGTAGGCCCCTGTCGGGTAGCCTGGCCTATTCCCACCCCTATTCACAAGAGACCTACTCAAAATTACTTGGGTTGTTTATGGAGTTCAGAGATGTTTGAATTCGTTTTGGAAAGAATAAAATTGAAAAACTCTATTAATTTTTTTACTTTAATCGTACTAAGTTGAACCAAATTTCTTTCACGAACGATTCTGGATATTATTCAATTAATCATATCAAACTATATAAAAAAATATGTATTAAAATTAAATTAGATTAAATTACAATATTAGTAATAAATTGTTGACTAAGTACTATGTCTACATTTTCACTGTACGCTACTTGTAGTATTATTTGTAATAACAAATATTAATATTTATAAAACTAATATTATTATTTGTAGGAAGTGAACTAGTAATTATTAGTGATGCACAATATAAAGACAAATTCTAGTACACATGACATGCTCATAAATTTTAAGTTGAATTATAATTTTAATTTTTTTAAATCACACACTAACATACCAAATTGTGTATTTTTACTTTTATTTTTTGCAATTGAGATAGTTTTGATTATTTCTTATGGGTATTACCTATGTTGCACATGCGTGTGTGGGGGTGCAGGTGAGAAACGATACGATGCGGAGATATACTATTTTTCAAAATTGCAGTATACGAGTCGATAAGGATATATCTATTTATATTCAATTCATTATAATATAGAAAAATTAGTAATAAATTAAAATATTCAAAAATATCAAATATGGAATCAAACAACAATTAAAATTAAACACCATCAACCTACATAAGTTATAATAAAAAGTTCAATGTAAATGAATTATCACATTATCGAATTAAGTTTCATTAAATAACGAAGTTCAATTAAAATAAATACTTCTTCTGTTAAAAAAAAGAAGCTAATTTATTTGTATGTAGTTAACGCGATATGTCGGAGGGTATTATGAGATATTGAGAGGCTCATTTATGAATTAGGATATTGCTTATGAAAAATATGTCATATATATTTTCCATTTTAAGTATAATGGTTGAATTTTTTTTAATTATTATTATCAAGGTATATATTAATTACTTATATTTTAATATTAAATTTTAAAATATTAGAAAAACTACCCCTAAAAAATCAAATATACCACATGGCATATCGGGTGCAAATTCAACACGAATTTCACACACACTCGTATTTTCTGCATATCCGGTGCTGCATACCTTCAATTTTTGAAAGATCTATGCAACAAATGGTATTACTGATTGTTCATTGAAATATTCTTTTTAAAAAATTAAATTTTAAATCCAAATGCATGATATGAACATAGTGCATGCTAGAATGACTTATGTCAGTGGTAAATACAGACGATATTTTGGAGGTATAATTTGTTTTTTATTAATTTTAAATTCAAATACATGATATGAACATGGTGTATGCTAGAATGACTTATGCTAGTGGAGTGTATAATTTTTTTCTCATTCGTTCTCTATGTAAACAAATAAATTTGCACCTTATTTTATTAAAAAAAAATTAGTCTTAAATATTGTTGGAAGAATTTACTAATTATTGTGTTTATGTGGCTGAATTAATCACTAGATTCTTCCAAACAATAATCTTGATAAAGTTATAAAATAAGATTTATAGAGAGAGAAAGTAGAGAGAAGTTTGTTTTGGATTATGTTTGCTTAGAGAGGGAAAAAGGTTACAAGAGACCTATTTATAGGTATGCATGAAGTGAGGTGACACTTATTAAGCTTGCATAGCTTAATATGCTGACAAGTGTCCTTAACATTTGTCACTTTACCCACTATTATGCCCTAATTACATTGTTTCAGACCTACTACATCACTATTAGCAACCTACGCAACTACTAGCTTCACTCCAGACATGGGCGAGCTCCCTTGCCTTGGGTTGTTCTGTGGTGTGATGCTTGGAGTCAGAGGTGGTCTCTTGTTTCTAGCTTTGGGCGAGCTACTGGGCGAGCTTATTCTCTCCTTATTGTGTTGACTGGTCAAAGGGTAGTGACATGGCTCTTGCCACCTGGGCGAACTACTCAGCCTTGAGCTTTTAAATAAGTTAATTCATCCACAATAGTCTGCTTTAGTTTGCCTATCAACATTTGCCCCACAACTCGTCCATATATGGTTTCTTCCAATGTATGGGCGAGCTGCCATCATGCTAGTGAGATCCCTCACTTCACATTAATGGGGAACTACTCCCTGGGTGGTGCCGAACTCCCTAGCGAGCTACCCTTTGGCGGCGGGCATGCTGACATGGCACGAAAGCCGAGGTATCGATACGACTTTTCGTACCTCAAATTGCATGCCCATTATTGCATATACTTTCAAATTCTTGCAAGTAGGTCCCTGACCTTTCCGAAAAACTCACTTCGCATCATCTTCCACCTCTAAATAGGTGAAACTTTGATCAATCCATACTTTTACAACTTCGAATTTCCAGAGCAATCTTCAAGCAATTCTGGTGATTAATCTCCAGCATTGTTCGATTCTCATTTGGTTCTTCAAGGTAGTGAATCAATCTTTTCTTTCTCTTTAATCTTCCCTTACATTTTCCAAATTTTCTTTCTTTTTTTTTTTGAGTATCAAGAACTTTTTCGGCGAATACCCATTAACACCGACAGACCTTTGAACTTTTCGACCGTCTCTTTGATTTCCCGACCACCGGAATCACGAACTCTAGCCCCTTTATAAAATTTTACTAATCAGATTCTTTAAACCTTGCCTCTTGTAAAACCATTTCTTCTCATTCTTCGTCTTCGAGCCGGACCATCTCAAATCAGAACTCAGGTAAAAGGCCTATGATTGGTGATGATGCAATCCCCCAACTGACCCCATTAGTACTTGGCTCTAGCTCTAAGGCGACCTCGGTAGCTCGCCACGTACCAGGCGAGCTATCAGGCGAAGTGTGTAGTGACCTAGAGGATGTGGCAATGAACTCTGGAGGAGTTTCTGGCGAGCTCGTCCGCGAGCTAGAGGAGGAGATCGCCGAGACCGGTAGACTATCAGGCGAGCTAGTGCGCGAGCTCGAGGAGGAGTCCGAGGAGGAAGAGGTTATATTGGACTACCTCCAGTCAATCAATTTTCTGACTCCTGAAGTCCCAGAGCACAATATATATACCCACTGCCGTCGAACACAAATTGGATTGGGATGAGTATATGGAGAAGTACCAGAAGAACTTTCCTACTAGCGGGCGAGCTATAAGAGAAGCAGAGGGGAAATCCGATTTCCAGGCGAACAAATTTAAGAGTGTGATTTCGGAGTTCATGCTCCCAAACCTTCGTAAGAGGTTTCAGATTCCTCTAGACATCCACTTGTATGCCCCCGGACAGAAAGAGTGAGCCGATATGCCCCCAGTTGGACTTACGGTGATCAATGTTCACACTCTTGATGCCGGACTTACACTGCCCTTGCATCTGATAATCGGGTGGTATTTGCAAGACATGAATCTTGCAATTACACAGATCACCCCCAATGGTTGGAGTAGCTTACTCGCCGTCCTTACAATCTTTGGGCTTGCGGGTTATAAAAACCGCCTGATGACGACTGAGATCAACTGTGTCCTCAGTAATACTAAGGGTACTATTATCTTAAAGCTCACCTCGGTGAGAAACTCTTGGAGAGTCTACCGAACAAAGTTCGTGACTGGAAGGAGCAATTTTTCTTCATCGGAGGAGATTGGCGAGCTTCGACTATCTATACGAGGCAAGAAGGCCGAATCCAATCCCCCGAGGAATACGGGGATGTTAGCAGTATGTGGAGCACTTCGGTGTGTGTACGTCGAGTTAGACTTACTAATATGAATTTCTTCTTTGCAGGTCCGAAGCACCAGAAGTGAGATCACCTGAATTCCCAAATCTCCGAGGTGTTCAACTACGTGCACACTGTGTGTTGCCTAAGGAATTGCAAGGATCAGGACTTCAACCACTTAAGTAAATTGTACTGCTGGCGAGTTGTCCTAGTACTCACCACTCCTCATCACCTTACTATACGAGCTCCAGATCTCTCAGGTAATTGCATCTCTCTATAGCTCGCCTAGCTTGCTAACATACAATTTTTCAATTATGCAGATCAAGGCGTGACAGTTGCCATTCCTCCAATTTAGATCCCTTAAGCATACTATACTTTAGTCCAAAAGCTCCGGATGGCACCTGATCATCCCGGGTAAAAGGCTCCGCCTTCCCACATTTTGGCGGTCTAAAAAAAACGCCGAAGCTGCCCCGACTAAGAAGGGGAAAGCAGGAGGCTCTGGGACTTAGAAAAAGGCACCTGCCAAAACACCGGCTAAGGCTCCGATTGATAAGAATGTGACCAAAAAGGTCACTGAGCGAGCTCCCCCGCCTCCATCCTCTACAACTGGGGGTCATCTTCGTCGGGGAGATGGGTCGCATGTAAGCGAAGAGGAATCCAGAACTCGCAAGAGGATGCGGGTGTCTGGTCTTGAGTTGGACTCGGAGTGGACCGGGTGAGCTGCCTTATGTTCAGGGCAAGGAGTTTCTGTTAGCTCCAATGCTCCATCTCCTACCCAGACTCCACCATCACCACCATCTCCCTTTGGAGTTCGGATGGTGGATGACACGTTTCTGGGATGGGATCCCGCCCTCTCGGGGTAAGCAATTTTCCAAGTCTTCGTAGTAGGTTGATTATTCCTGAGAAATTAGCTAAGTGTTTCTCACTTTGTTTTAAGGTATGCTCTAGCTTTGCACCCAGAGAGGGACTAAATTTTGCACAATGTTGCTCGTTCCAAGCCGCTTGTCTCCCTGCGCGATCTGCCAGATGGGCTAGCTCGCCGCACCTTCAAGGAGGCGCCCAAATACTGCTCCACCTCACAACTGGCAATGATCGAGAAGTAGAAGTCAATGAACAGTGCTCGGCTTGCTATGCACTATGCTTGCGGGGCCCATCTAGCTGCTCAAAGGGTCGTTGACCAAATCTCGACAGCTGCTCATAAGGCTGGGAGGCGAGAAGAAGAAGACCGCGATAATTACAGAGAACAAGGCCAAGGCATCGTTGGCGGCTGAGCAAGATGCTCTGAAGAAAGTTGAGCCAAAAAGAGGATTTCGAGATGGCTTTGAGAGCTAAGGATGAGGAGCTCGCCACCAAGGATGGGGAGCTCACCCTCAAGACTAAGGAGCTCGCCCTAGAGCGGGGTCTTAGCAGGGAAGCTCAGGCCGAGTGCTCTAGGCTAAATGGTGAGCTATGCACTGCTGCTATGAGGATCGTGGGGCTCCAAGGTCTTTTGGATGTCTCAATCTCCCCAGAGGCCTTGGAAGCTGCGAGGGCAGGGGCCTTAGACCTTGGCTATCTCCTATGTTATACAGAGATCTTACGAGCGTACAGGTGGGCGGTCGACAAGAGCCACGATGTGTGGGAGCTCCTCGTATAGGAGTATAAAGATTTCGTGAAGTTGGCCAAGATTCCGGCGGGCTCCGTTGCAGACATTGGCGACCTAGTGGAGCTGGGAATTGAGTTGGACTTCATCCCGGATCATATCTGGATCATCGGTGGGCCCTTTCCCCCTTTGAATACTGAGGTGCAGAGGGGGAAGCAGATGATGAAGTAGCTGGCGAGCTACCTACTGAGGAAGGTGGGCAGCAGAATCCGCTCACGAACGAGCAGGTGGACAGCTTGGTGGGCGACATCATGGTCGACACCAGCGGGTTGGACTCCATCACTGACATACCTACGCTTTCACCTCCCGCTGGGCAGGAGGTCGCCACTCAGGTTGCCACAGAGGTCACTTCAGCTTCTGGAACTCCCTCTGTTCCGGAGCTCCCCTCTGCTACCGATGCTGCTGCTAGCACCGCTTCTTAGACTTATGATTTTTCTTTGTTTTTTCTTTTTTGAAATGTAGTAGCTCGTTTAACAGCTAGTTCACCCTTAGTGGGCTTTTTGCTCCTTTTGAATGGTTAGTTGGTTGACCTTTGTAACCAACACTTCTTTTTGAACTTAGAAATTTTTTCCAAGTTTTATTATATAAAGTTTTATTTTGCCTTACTTTTTATTGCACATTATTATCTTTTAGTAGCTCGTATTTATATTTGGTACGTCATTGTTCATCTTACACCAATTAGGATCGCGAATTGTCCGTCTTACGTCGCTTAGGACAGTGAATCATACTTTAATTTTGGCACATGTTTGTTCGTCTTATGTAGCTTAGGACTGCGAATCGTGCTTTAATAATAGTGGGTAGTGGGTTCTTAGTGATCCTTTTTAGAAGGATACTTTAATGAACCTTGACACTTTAACGGCCTTTGCCTCGAGCTTTGATAATAACTCTGATAATAACATTTCGGGATTCACGCTCTTTGCAAAGATTTTAAGTTTGAATAGATGAGTTATTGAAAATACATCTTCATTGAACAATAATTTTTACAGAAGTCGTCATCAACATTTCTGATGCGAACCTTTAGCTAATCTATTTACAATCTACATTTTTCCTTCCTCTACTACTGGAAGCATCTCTTCACTGTCTTCGTCAAAACCCGAAAACTTGCTAATGGCACAAACATGGTTTTGGACAGACTCCTCAAGAAAATGTAGCAACTTTTTTTCATCAAATGTAGCAGCACAAACATGGTTATGGTTTTGGACAGGCTCCTCAAGAAAATGTAGTGTCTTCAAAGAGAGCAACATCTCTTCGTAACAACTTCTTTTCATACTCCAACCCTTTCACCACTATTGGTAATATTTCTTCGGGTGTGTTGCGCTCCACGTGTACGACGAACCTTTCCCTTCCAAATCTTCGAGATAATAAGTCCTGTTAGTCCAGCTAGCGGTGACCCAGAACGACCTTTCCCAGTTCGGCCCAAATACTCCAGGTGGCGTTGCTAGTCGTTTTCTTAACACCAACTCCCTAACCTTGAACTTTCTGTGTCGTACCTGGATGTTGTAGTATTTTTCGGCTCTTTACTTGTAGGTAGCATTCCTCAGTTCTGACAAAGCTTGGGTTTCTTCAAGTAGATCTTTCTCCACTGCCAAGGTTTCGTCATTACTTTCTTCATCGTAACCTACTATCTTCCATGTCTGATTCTGGACTTCGACTGGGACCACTGCCTCTGTTCCGAAAGCTAGGGCAAACGGGGTTTCTCTGGAACTAGCTCTGTAAGATGTTCGGTAGGACCACAACACTTCAGGGAGTTCATCTGCCCAACTACCTTTCTTGTCTTCTAGATAGATCTTCAAAACATGCTTTAAAATTCTGTTAACTGCTTCTACTTGCCCATTCGACTGTGGATGGTAGGGGGTCGAGTAGTGCTTCTTGATATTCCACGAGCTTCAGAACTCTCTAAGCTTCTGATCGTTAAACTGTCTACCATTATCTGTCACAATCGACTGCGGGAGTCCGAATCTACATATCAATTTTTTCAGATAAAGCTTATCATCCTCTCTTGCGTTACTGTAGTTAGTGCCTCAGCTTCAGCCCATTTTGTGTAATAATCTATCACTACTACGACAAACTTTACACCGCCTCTACCAGGTAGGAATGGGCCGATCAAGTCGATACCCCATTTTGCAAAAGGTCATGGGCGGAAAACTGATTTGAGTTGGCTTGCAGGAGTGTGGATGTTCGGTGCAAATAGCTGGCACTTCTGACATCTACGAGCAAAGCTAATAGCATCTTTGCGTAGAGTGGACTAGTAGTACCCCTGCCTGATCATGTTGTATGCCAAAGCTTGCCCCCCAGCGTGACCCCCACAGATTCCTTGGTGGATTTCTTCTAACACCTCTAACCCTTGTTTTTCTGATAAACATTTGAGTAAGGGTAGAGAGAATCCACGTTTGTATAGTTGACCATCCACCATTGTGTATCTGGCTGCCTATTTCACTAGTCGACTAGCTTTCCATACGTCTTCCAGGAGGGACCAGCCCTCCAAGTATTTTCTAATGGGAGCTCGCCAATCATTGTCCTCTTCCTGCCCCCCACTCCAAGTTTGATTTAACTTATAATCAAATGTCGAGGGATCTCTTAGCTTGGTGACGACAACCTCCGTTAGCTCCGCTTCTCCACTAATCGTAGCTAGTCGGGCTAGTGCATCCGCCTGTGTATTCTTCAGCCTTGGAATTTGCTCGATGTAGACTTGTTGGAATAATGATATTCAGTGTGCTACTATCTTCTGGTACAATGCCATCAGCTGGTCTTTGGCTTCATATTCTCCCCGGACTTGAGATATTATTAACTGGGGATCTTCGAAAATTTAGAGTTTGGTTGCCCCCACATGTAATGATAACCTAAGTCCGGCTATCAGTGCTTCGTACTCCGCTTCATTATTCGTAGCTCTGAAGTCGAACCTTATTGTTAAAGTAAAGAATTGTCTGTATGGGCTTATTAGTACTACACCGGCTCCTGCTGCTGTGCTAGTTGATGATCCGTCTATGTAGAGGTGTTATGGTACTATACGCCCCCTCATCGGATCTTATGGGAAAGTTAGCTTGACTATAATATCGGTAAGCGCTTGTCCCTTGATCGTTGTTCGGGGTGCATAGGTTATTCCATATTGCCTGTCCTCCAGTGACCGTTTCAACAAGCGTCCTGCAGTGTCCGACCGATGTAGTATTTGCTGGGAATGTTGTCAACACTTCCACCTGGTGGTCAAAGAAATAGGGCCGCAACTTTCTAACACTCATTACCAATATGTAAGCCAACTTCTCTGTGGGTGAATAGCGCAGCTCCGCTTCGTGTAGCGCTTGGCTTACATAGTACACTGGTAGATGTGTTTTCCGTTCTGCTCGTACTAACACCGAGCTGATGGCCACCTCCGATGTCGCCAAGTATAAGTACAGTTTCTCTCCAGGTTCGAGCTACGACAGGATCTGTGGATTGCTGAGATATTCTTTAATGCTCTAGAAGGCTCTTTGACACTCGTTCGTCCACTGAAATCATCTTTATTTCTAACTTTGATTGACTCGAAGAATGGTAGATTTTTTGTCACCAGACCTAGAGATAAATCTGTTCAAGGCTGCTAAGCATCCAGTCAGTCTTCGAACTTTCTTCATTGAGTCAGGTGGCTTCATCTCCATGATGCATTTCACCTGTGCGAGATTGACTTTGATCCCCCTTTGACTCACTAGGTGGCCCAGGAACTTCCCCGAATGCACTCCGAAGCTACTCTTCTTGGGATTTAACTTCATGTTGTAGTGTCGCATTATGTCGAATGCTTGTTTGAGCTGGTGATCCTCCTTCCTCAAGCTCTTGACCACAATATCGTCCACGTACTCCTCCATCGTATGTCCAATGTGTTGGTCAAACATTTTGTTGACCAATATCTAGTATGTAGCTACAGCATTGATGAATCCGAACGACATCCTACTCCAGCAAAACATGTTCTTGTTTATGTAGAACGCCGTGTGTTCCTGGTTATCGGGGTGCATTGCTATCTGGTGATAACCTGCAAAAGTATCCATGAAAGTCATTATTTCATGCCCTGCAGTATTATCTATCGGCTGATCGATGTGGGACTTTGGGAAATTGTCCTTCGGGCAAGCTGCGTTGAGGTCTGTGAAGTCTATGCACAGCCTCCATGTTCCGTTTGGATTCTTCATCAACACTGGATTGGCTACCCACTGTGGACAGACCACCTCCTGGATAAGCTTGTCATCTAGTAGCTTCTTCACTTCCATGGTTAAGGCCTCGTACTTGTCTGGTCCGTACTTCCTTCTCTTTTACCGGATGGGTTTCTTTGTTGGATCGATGTTTAATCGATGGCATGCATATTTCAGTGGGATTCTCACCATGTCTTCGTGGGACCAGGCAAATACATCCAGGTTGGATCTGAGGAATTCCTCCATCTTGCTCCTGTAAGTCTCCAGTAACTCAGAACCTATGAAAAGTTCTAAGTCATCCTTGTTGGGATCCACCTGGATAGCTCTAAGTTCTTCCACTGGGGTAGCTCTCCTCTTCTTACTTTTCCATCTTGGGTTTGAAGTGAGTTCGTCCCAGCTCAGCTCATCCTCCGTCGTCATAGGTTCATAACCTACTCGGGGTTCGAGGTCTTTGCGTCCTTTCTCGTTACTGGTAGGTTCACAAGTTCTCCCAGGTTCCTGCATGGCTGAGCTGGTAAGTTCGTCCTCTTGTCGGCCTTCGTCAACTTCCATCGGCACTACTTGTTGAGGAACATCCTGGTCCATCTGGGCAATCCCCGGCTCTCCTTGCTGGTCATCCACTTCCATTAACTCAGTCTCTACTGAGATAACATCGAGGATGTTTGACTCGTCAGCTGGATGTTGCATTTATTCCACGCACACCAGTACCTATGTTACAGGCTTTTTAATCTACAACAAACATTCTCTAGCCTTCTTTTAATCTCTCTTTATAGTTTCGGCACCCTTTGGAGTTGAAAATTTCAAACAGTAGTAGTAGGTTGAACATGCCGCTTAAATTCAGAAATAAATAGCCGGCCGAGGAACCTATTGCAGGAAGACTGTTGATCTACCACTAAGAAATCTATAAGTTTAGTTAGTCTCCTTTCAGGATCCTTGACCAATACAAGCTCGACAGATAACCTAATTATTCCTAGGGAAATGGTTACAACTTCTCAAAACCCCACTATTCTATGATTACAATTTTCAATGTATGACTCATAGTCTCCTAGCAGATCTAGAGTGCTCTTGAATAGTATGTTGGTGTAAGCGCCTGTGTCCACTAGTATTCGGTGAACCCTTGTATTCATGATGTTGGCGCTTATCACCAACGAGTCGTTGTGGGGAGTGAGGATTCCCTCCAGATTCGCTTGTGAGAATGTCAGCTCCGCAGTAGGTTTGACATTAGGCTTGGAGCTGGAATCGCCTTCTTGGACTTGGTGGACAACCCGTTTCTCTGCTTTTCTTTGTCTTTTCGAGATTGACGTCCTTCCATCAGAGACTCCGCCAGCTGGCCCCGACTGTTCTTCAAGGACGAGGATTTCCCTATTTGGTTCTTGTTGCGCAGGTGGTGGAGGTGGCCTTCGTCTATTTTGTCGGGGACGACGATCTTCGTCCTCCTCTTCTTCCTCATCGTCTGTCTCTTCCCCCCTCTCCTGCCTTTACCTCTTTGCCGGGGCCTTCTTCACAAATTCGGCTAGCTTGCCGTCTTCATAGAATTTCTAGAGCTATTTCAGCAAGTCTCGACACTCACTGGTGAAGTGTCCGATGCTCTGGTGATATGCGCAGTATTTATTGGGGTTGAGTTTGGTACGGTCTTGCTAAATTTTCCTTGGCTCGTTCAGCATGGTTTTATCCTTTACTGCCATAAACACATGATCGACCGAGGCTGTCAACACTTGGTTTAATTTTTCCTTAAACTCATCCCATCCCCGAAAGACTTCAAATTTCTTGGGGCTTTGTAAGTGCCCCCAGCTTTCTTGTCTTGCGGTTTCTTTTCCTCAGAGTTTCCAACTTCTTTTAGCAGGGCTTCCTACATGGCCACATACACACCTGCTTTATGCCTTAATTCAGTATAAGACTTGGGGCAAGACAGGTGCATCTCCTTCCACAACTCCGTGCCCTTTTTTAATCTAGCCATGACGGCCACAATCTTGGTGTCCTTACTGATAGGCTCACCCTCCAGCAAGATCTTGTCAAACCTTTCCACGTATTGCTGGTCCGAATCCTCATCCCATGTTTGATGTTCGCGAGTATGTTCTTCTGGGTGAGATATGACCCGTAACCAGAAAAGTGTGATAGGAACTCCCGAGTCAGTTGGCCAAACGACAGGATCGACCCCGGAGCCAGTGATGAGAACCATCTGTGGGCCCGGTCTCCAAGGGTCAGTGGGAAATTCTTGCACTGCATGGCATCTGTTGCCCCTAATGAGATCATGAAATCTGAGTACTTGGGCACGTGCACTTTAGGATCAAATTCCCCCTCGTATGCGGCCATCGCCGGGAACTTAATTTTCTTCTGCACCGGCGCCTTCAGAATAGATGGTGCCAGAGGTGATACTGGGAGCATACTTGAACCTGCTCCGTCACTTTTGGCAGCTACCTGCATTTGTAACTACTCAACGTCCTTTTTCAGCATGGCCAGCTCGTCATCATGAACCACCTCCTGTGGAGGTTGTTCAAGGGTCGTATGCCTTGTAGGCGTACGGCCCCGCAGTCCCTCGCTCCGGGGTGGTCCATCTGTGACTTGCTGGAACCGTCGAGCTCCATTCAAGCCTAGTCTATTAGTAGCAGGCCTCCGTAGTCTATCATGTGCGAACCTACGAGGGTGTAGGTCTGAGTCCTCCCTTCGCACTGGGAGTAGCGGCATCGGCACGGACTCCTGTGCTGTTTCTTCATATCTGGGCCCCAATCTGCCCTGAAGGATATCCATAGACCGGTTTGTCATCGAGCCTTCATCCTGGCTCCTAGCTCGCCCACCTCGTGGGCCGAGCCAATCGCTCATCTTTGCCTTTCCGGCGCTCTGCTGGTGGCGAGCTCTGGCACTGCTCGCCTCTTGTTCGCCACGGAGCTCGTCTGCTCCCTCCTTAGGTTGGGAAGAGTGTGTGCGTCTTGTTTCTCAGTCCCGGGCTGTATTGGTGGGAGCTCGCCCAACTGCTACTGTCGGCGAACCTCATGGAGTAGAGCGATAGTTCGCTCTAGCTCGTCTGGGTTCTGGGTAGTGACTGGACTGCCGGGTCTAGCCCATCTTGTTGAGTGGTGGGTGTGCCCTTGGGCAGTAGCTCGCCCAGGAGCTCGCTGGTGGGAGGACTCCCCGTCAGCATGGTTTCGTTGGGGTCCTGTTTCTTTCCACCTCCTCGTCGTGGACGAAGTATTGGTGTTATCCCTTGACATCTGGTTCTAGTGGGTGTAGTTCGCCTTCAAATTTTTCCAGCAAAGGTAAGATTGGCAAAAAATCTTTCTAGCCTTACATGCAAGTGATTTGTCTAGAATCTAGTTTAATCACAAACAGACATGCGTTTAGAAATTTTTGCTTCCTTGGTTTGTTCACAAGTTTCTGGAAATTGGTCAGATTTCGGTGTATATCTTCAAATTGTTCTTCCTTTTTCTCAAGAACACCTTCAAACTTCTCAATCTCTTTCACTGATTTTTAATGATCGGAGGTTCGAGCCCTCCTTCTAGCGCCAAATTGTTGGAAGAATTTACTAATTATTGTGTTTATGTGGCTGAATTAATCACTAGATTCTTCCAAACAATAATCTTGATAAAGTTATAAGATAAGATTTGTAGAGAGAGAAATTTGTTTTGGATTATGTTTGCTTAGAGAGAGAAAAAGGTTACACGAGACCTATTTATAGGTATGCATGTAGTGAGGTGACACTTATTAAGCTTGCTTAGCTTAATATGCTGACAATTGTTCTTAATATTTGTCACTTTACCCACTATTATGCCCTAATTACATTGTTTCAGACCTACTACATCTCTATTGGCAACCTACGCAACTACTAGCTTCACTCCGGACATGGGCGAGCTCCCTTGTCTTGGGTTGTTCCGTGGTGTGATGCTTGGAGTCAGAGGTGGCCTCTTGTTTCTAGTTTTGGGCGAGCTACTGGACGAGCTTCTTCTCTCCTCATTGTGTTGATTGGTCAAAGGGTAGTGACATGGCTCTTGCCACCTGGGCGAGCTATGTGCGAGCTACTCAGCCTTGAGCTTTTAATTGAGCTAATTCATCCATAGTAGCCTGCTTTAGTTCGCCTATAAAAAAATGTAGTTTTTTTTTATCAGTAAATGTTAGTAGTTAGAAGTTAGTTCACCAAGTCTCTAAACACTCGATGAGTATCTCCAAACCAACATTAGTATTAATTATATATTGCATCTCAAAATTTAAATTTAAAAAATTACTTTCCTGGGACTGTCAATCTTTGGAATGAGTATTATGTGAATAATACCACGATAGAAATTTCGTGCATAATATATTTCAATTCACGCAATAAAACATATTTTGGTGTGTAGTGTTAATCATATACAATGTGATTTTGGTTCATTTATTGTGACATGTTACTTGGTGTTAATATTTATATATCTTGTGGTGTTAGTTCATATACACTATTTTATTTTCTTTATCTCTTAAAAAATAAATTTTGAAATACATTGAATAAATTGTTGTTTACCATAAAATTTAGGGGCAATTTGCATATTGGTTCAAAAAGTGACTATATTTATAAATTGGTTCACAATATTTGCACATAAATATTTTTTCTATACAAAAACATTTTTTTCTGCACAGATTCAATTTATAATTAGTATCAATTTTGTAAATTATTTTATAATTTTTCCTAAAATTTATTGTGTGAATCATTACTTTGTCCAATCTCTGTGAATTAGAGATCTCTTAATTTGAATTAAGAATTTTTCTATTCCATTTGGGGTCTTCAAAACAAATCTAATCAATATTCGATATTGAAATTAGATAGAATTTGTACAAGATACTAGTTTTTTATTTAAAAGTTTTGCATATATATATTACATGGCATACCCTTAAAATTGACAAAAACTTGTATGAAACCGAGTTCATGGTGAACTCGGTTTATCTATTATCACTATCATATGTATACACTATCACTGTTATGTATATTCGCTATCACTATTATACATATATATATTATCACTGTTAAACTGTTAAAAAATCAAATATAGTATATTTTTATAACAGTGATAGTAATTACATAACAGTGATACGAGTTCACGTGAACTCGAGTTCACAAAGGATCTACTCAAATCTTAAAATTTTAAGTTCATTTTTATCTTAATTTTGATTTTTTTTAAAATACGCAACATAGAGAATTGTGTATTGTTTTTTTTAATTGGGATATTATTAATTATTTTTTAGGATATTATCAATTATTAATTTCAATAAATTTAAAAAAAATCTATCATACACTTGGTTCAAGTGTATTAGTAAAATGATTTAACACTTTCAATTGTATGACGTAATTTCAAAAGATAGTTCAATTTTTCTTTTGATACATTTTATTCACGTGATTCAAAATAATGTCTCCTTATGAAAAACATAGGGGTACTCGATTTGAACTGTACCTTTCATTTTATTTTATTTTTTAACTCCAATTTTGAGGGAATATTAAATTAGAGAAAATATGAAAAGTAATTTTTTTCTTTAATGGATTCCCCGTGAAGGGTTAGACAAAAATGCACTGAACACGAATACAGGTCAAAATTTTAGGGTGATTTACATATAAATTTAAAAAAATCACTATATTTACAAATAGGTGTTGTGCAGAATTTTTTTTTGCTTATGTGCAAAAAAAAAAAGTGCTTCTGTGCAAATATTTTGAACATATTTGTAAATATAGTGACTTTCTTGAACCTATATGTAAATCATCTAAAATTTTAAAACCCGATCCCTCCAATAACTTACAATTTTATGTATACACTCGTAAAAATATTATATATATTTGACATTTACCACAATTTTATACAAAAAATTTATTTAAAAAAAATTATGCTCAATAAGTTCTTTCATACTAAAATGAGTAGTTAAAATAAGAGTTAGTAACTATTTTGGTTCTCTATTTCTACAGTCAGAGGTATTTTTTTAAAGCTGTTCAGACCCAGCTTTTGAATTTTAAAAGCCCTTCTCCGTATAAAATAGTGATTGCAAATAGGTCTTTATACTCTTAAAACTAGTATATAACCCTCGCAACACGCGGGATATGATTCAACAATTTTTTTAAAAAAAGTTAAATAAAAATGGTTAAAGATAGTAATATCTTAAAATTAAAATTTAAATTACAAAAAAAGTTAATTAGGGTCCTTAGGGATAGTGGAATTAAGGGTATGTTGAAAAGTTATTTAAAATTTGATATTTATATAAAAGTTTTAGAATTTAAATTGAAATTAAAAAAATAGAAAGAGTTAATCGTGTTTTAAAATTTTAATTTAAATTGAATAAAATTTTAATAGCTTTTGAGTGTAGTGGAATAGTGGGGTTAAATTTTTAATAAAATGAAGAATTGAAATTTAAATAAAATTTTTAAAATTTTTAAATTGAAATTATGAAGAAAATGAGAAGAGTTAACGGTATCTTAGAATTTTAGCATTTCAAAAAAATTGTATAGAGGTGATAAATTAGAACTCATAAAAACAACACCATTTTTTTATTAGTTCTTATTTATCTACATGGTTATACAGTTTCAATTTAAAAACCATTAACATCAATTCAATATGTCAAATTTATATAAATAAAAAAAATTATAAAATTAAAACTATAAAAAAAAAGAAATAGTTGAATATGTCAGATTTATAAAAATAAAAAAAATCATAAAAATATTTCAAAATTATAAAAAAATCGTGAACATCAACGGAGTATGTAAGACTTATAATATTCAAAATATTATAAAAATATGTTGAAATTGTAAAAAATAAATCATTTTAATATGTCAAAATCAATTATTAATGGTTGCTAAATTTTTGGTTAAATTGAAAACGTGTACATTAATTGAGAAACTAAATTAATAAAAAATTAGATAAATCAGAATTTTAATAATATGTAAAAATTATAATTTTTTGTGAATATTAATTGAAAAAAAAAGAATATTAATTGAAAAACAAAAAAAAATGGATAAAGAAAAAAACCAAATTTATTCACGGTTCTGGGCAGCTCCGACGGTGTTGATCAGGAGAGTGGTGGTGGGAACCGGAGGGGAGGAGTCCATTTTTTGTGAATATTAATTGAAAAACAAAAAAAATGGATAAAGCAAAAAACCAAATTTATTCACGGTTTTGGGCAACTCCGACGGTATTGATCAGGAGAGTGGTGGTGGGAACTGGAGGGGGGAGTCCTTGCACGCCCATTTGAGGTGGGACAAAGGGAAGTTGTGCAATGGCTGCGATTTCAGCGGTATTACCGCCATCGGAACCGATTAATCACTTGTTTCTTACTTTTTTCCTTCTTCAGGGATAATGAAGAGTCTGAACTGCGGTCAGAGAATTTAGAGTAGAAATCATTGGAGAGAGGAAGAGGACACCACACTATGTATAAATGTCGCACTGATCGAGTGCATTTGAATAATTTTAAATTTAAAAAAAGATGGATCACACAGAGGATTTTAAAGATATAAAAGGATTTTAAAGATATAAAAATTTTAAATTGAAATTGTAAAGAAAAAGGGAAGAGTTAACCGTTTCAGAAGATTTTAGCATTTTGAAATTGTATAAATGTCATATTGAGTGCATTTGAATAATTTTAAATTTAAAAAATAGATCAAATTTAATAACTGTTGTTTAGCAGTTTATGTGTGAAAAACCTAAAAACATTAGGAATTCAAATAAGAAGAATCTTGTTGAGCCACGTACGATTTTAAAGATATAAAAATTCTAAATTGAAATTGTAAAGAAAATAGGAAGAGTTAACCATTTCGTAAAATTTTAGTATTTTGAAATTGAGAACTATGGAGATGACAGTAGGATAAATTAAAACTCATGAATATAAGGGATTAAGATTTGATATTAGTATATTTACTTATTCGGTATATTTACGTAGTGATGGAGCTAAAAAATTATTTTAGGGCCGGCCCAATCAAAGAGAGTAATTCTCGATTTCATTCTGCTTTAGTATTCTCCAAATATATAATATTAATTAAAATTGATCAAATTAATTTTTAATATATTTTAATAAATTTTAGGCCGGATCCCTGGTTTTTTTGCTTCTGTGGAAGAAGAAAAAAAGGCTTTGCCAACCCAATAGGACAAAATCAATTTACAATATAAAATAGCGACTAGCGTAAATATACAAAATATTTACATAATTTCGGGGGTAGGGTGTTATATATCCGTAGAAAATATATCACAACAACTTGTATTAACTCGAGTTCACGGTGAACTCGGTTTATCAATTACCACTGTCATGTGTATACATTATCACTATTATGTTTATTCACTATAACTGTTATGCATATACATTATTATTGTCAAAATATTAAGTATATTTTTATAACAGTGATAGTATATATGAATAACAGTGATATTGATTATACATAACAGTGATACGAGTTCATATAAACTTTAGTTCACAAGAGACCTACCCTAAATATATATATTTTGGGTGAATATATAATTTTATTTAGTGTATTATAATATTTTATATTGTAATATTAATTTTATAGACTTAAAAAAATTAATGAATGTATGCAATGATCAATAAATATATAATTTTATATTTATATTAGTTTCATAATATTACTAATAAATTTCAAAAGAAACTTGTGAAAATTAATAGACAAAAAACTATTGAAAATTTAGAAAAATAAAAATTAGAGAAGAGAATCCAATGCGGCACCCTCTTCGTTATTAGATTTAAAAAAAAAAATTGTGTGACTGCTATCATTGTATGCACCTGATTACTTTTTAATTCTATGTCCATCTTTTTTAGGATAACAATTCTCTCTTCTTTACAATTTAAATTATCCATATAAATATTACAAACTTTATTAAAGTTAATAGTACTGTGGGACGAATAGAATAAGGTCGATCCAATAATAATCAAGCAAGTTCAGAACGGGCCCAAAGCCTATATGTCTAGAGACCCGTGAGATGATGTTGATCTAACGACTTTGGCGCAACGATCAACGACGATCAATCAACGACCAACCGATAACCTCTGACTAATTAAGACTTGTTCGATGATCAATCGAAGGTCATTTGAGAAAAGATCAAAGGTCGATGATGATAGTAATGAGTACTTGCAGAACATAGTTACTTATTAGAACAATAGTCTGTTACCTCAATAAGAGTTAAAGAACTATTCTACTAAATTGGATATATACTTGTACCTCATGTAAGGAATTATAATCCAATGGCTAAGTTAGTGCCCATTCATTAGGCCAGAGCAGATATTCTGCACCCTTAGTACAACTATGATTCTTGCAATTAATGCATAGGTCTTAGGTGACAAGAATACAAACAATTTTTGTACTAATAAATATAGCTTCTAAGACTCATGAATGATCACAAACCTTCAAGTTCAAAACTAACACTAGTAGACTTGACATTTCTTTGTATTCTTTGCTGCTTTCGTTTGGAATTTAAATGTGCAGAATAAGTCAAGATTTTAGAATTTAAAATTTGAGTAAATATATCTATGAATAGTAAATAATTGAATATATGTGGTTATTATGAATTTGAGTATGGTGAAATTTAATTTTATGTCAAATCAACTTTTAACATTGTAGTGTATTGGGAAATGTAATGATATGTTTATAGTTATTCATTTATTTGTAGGTGGATTGAATAGAGATTTGAAAACTAGAATCTAAATTCAAACTCATACATGATGAAAAGCATAAATATTTAAGTCTATTCGTGTAAATCTCAAATTAAACACAGTCTAATAGTTTTCAAGCATTAAGGGCTCAATCATTCACAATTAATGGTTTAGTAGTTCCTCCGAGCTATATTTCATCTGTACATTTTGGGAACCATTATCAATATAGTAATATTAAGTAATATAGAGTTAAAGGTATATATATTGATCTATTTTACTTTATTGAAGGAAGTTTAATTTATTGTTAAAGAGTATACTGAAAAGTATAATGCAATCAGATATAAATAAAAGATGTTTGAAAGTAATTAGCTTAAAAGGTAAAACAGTTTTTTCATGGGTAAAGTTTTGTATTAAAATAATTCATGATTATTATGAACTAGTTTAAAAGTATCAAAATATTAGATCAAATGTATCAAAAAATCTCATCAGAAGTATTAAAATTTTGGGTAAATGATATTATGTTATAATTTTTATAAATTTTGTTGACCCCAACTTTTGATACTCCTGATGAATATTTTGATGCACTTGACCTAATATTTGATACTTTTAAACAATTTTATTATAAGTTTATCATGAACCATTTTCATATAAAACTTACTATTTTTCATGAAAGTATCTCTCTCATATAAATATGTTTGTATTTATTCAGAAAAATTATAGTTAGAAGCTAATAAAAAACCAACCACTCTGTATATACATATTACTTAACCGTTTCCACATAATTTTTTATAAGAGAATTTATTTTGTTATCTGAAAATACGAACTAGATATGTCCTAATAAAATAACTCGTATGTTATATTACAAAATTTTACTAATATATAATGTAAGTAAAAGAAAACATCGAAAAATGCATAATTTGTGTGTGGCATGAATTCTCTCATATTTTAAATAAATATACTAATTAGGTAGGGATGAGGGGGTTCATTGTCTAAATGATAATGGAAACAATCTCTTATTGTTAAGATCTTGATAAAATATTTTTTGAAAAAAAATCGAAAGAAAACATTTGTATTAACATGGGTAAAAATGAATAAGGTGATATACATTGGTTCATTTAGTTATTATAACTAGGTTTCGCATTTTTTATTAAAAACTAGGCTCTAAGCCCAATCTGCACAACGCTGCAATGATGTGACATCTGTCAGCTATATCACTGGGGTTCACCCGTGCATTTTTTCAAAATTTGCAAAGTCATATTTTGCACAGCCCCATTTTATACAGCCTTATTTTGCACAAGTTATTTATATAGTTATAAATTTTTGCACAACTCTAATTTGCACGGGTTTCTAAAATATTTGAATATATTTTTGCACAATTCTCATAAAAAAATTATATATATAAGCAAAAAAATTTAAATATTATTGAATTATATAATTAATTTGTGTATCTAGAAATATATTTTCAAAAAAAAAATTATATTAATATATTCATCTTCAAATTCATCATCTTGATTGTTACTTTCATCCATAAATTTCATCCATAAAAAAACTACCTTCAACATATTTAGTTAACCACCTGATTAGAGTCATAATTGCATTATTTTTGCATCCATTTTGATGTGATATTGATTAGTTTATGTTCATTATTGACCCTAATATGCTATACTTTGTGCTATTGACCTCTTGTTGGCAAGAAAGTGTGTTTTATAGGTGAAATCGAGCAAAAACGAGGAATTCACGACTATAGGGGATGAGAGGATGTAATCTGAGCGCATGAGAAAGTTTAAAATACTCAAATGAAGACTCTAGGAAGCTTGGACGAGCCGTGAGATCGAGAATGAAAAAGTCAAAATCGAACATCACAAAAGCCCGTTGACCGAGCAGTTCACAGCAGCCGGTCGAGCGAAAAATCCCTGGAAGTCAGTTTTCTCGGCGCTCGACCAGAGCTATCCGAGCGCGCCAAAGGAGTTGTCCGAGCGGCCTTCCGGATTTTCACAATTTTAAGGGCAACTTCGTCTTTTCACGCATTTAATGAGGGACACTTTGGTCTAAGCATGTTGGACACTATAAATACTCCAAGTATCATATTTTGGAGGGACTTTTTAATCATTTCATTTTCTTAGGGAAGTTTTAGAGAGAGATTAGGAAGTTACTTAGTGGGTTTATGTTAATTCTCATACTTCTCTCTACAATTTCTTGTAATCCATCCGTTAGATCATTGATCCGTTTATTCCATTAGATTAGTATCGTTGATAGTTACATTTCTACGGTTCGTTTTTTGCGTTTGGAGTTCCGGATTAAGAGTTTGCATTTCAAGATAGAAGGATAGTATTTTAATTCCATTGTAATTGGTAAGTTTCTAGTAATTTTCATTCCAATTAGTGTTAATCATGATGTTTACTTGCTTAATTGTTGATTTGGAATCCCAATTAGCCATGGACTAATCTCTAGTTGTATTGGTGTATGATCATTATGGTGTAGTTTATTGTTCTATTAATCCAATGCATGTTTAGTGATGTTGATTGATTAATTCTCTAATTTGATGAATTGTTTGAATGCTTGGTATGTTCATTTGGATAATTTGAGCCTATATGAGTTAGCAACAAATGAGAATTGAGTTAATTCATAGAATCTCTTAATTGAATTTTGGGTCCACCAAGTGTTTGCTTAATTGCTTCTATGTCAATGAGAATTGTTTAGAAGCTAAGACCTCTCAAATGGAGTATTAGATGTTGTAGAGAGATCTAGGCACTTAATAGGGCTCTTAAGCTTTGTTAATTAATCAAGGGATCTTGCATGCTAGGATTGATAGGCACTAGATGAACCATAATGGGATTACACTAATGCACTTCTCACACACACTTGCTCATCTTTCCAAAAGGTGATAGTTAGATTTTTACTATTTCTTGTGAAAAGTAGATAAGAACTCAAGACTATTTTCTTGTTTTCCTAGCTATTACTTGTGTAAACAACATTACTTACTGTGCATCGCACCATTTTTCTGAGTTTGATATTTTTATTACTTGGTTAACTTGCCATATATACAACGTCCACGTACACTTGTGTGAGAGCACACGATTCTGGTAAACAAGTTTTTGGCACCGTTGCTGGGAAAATTGTCTCTTTGTTAAGCTCGTGATGTTTGTTTACAATGATTTTCTTGTTTTACTTTATTTGTTCTTAATTATTCTTGGTGAGTGTTGATACTTGCTAATTTTTGTAGGAGTGAACTCAATTGAAGATGGACGGATATAGTCATTACTCGTATTCTCCACAATACATATATCCTCCTAAATCATATACATATCAACATTATCCTTATCAACCACTACCTCCACAAGAAGATCCTTATATATCCTTCTAGATCATATTCATATCAAGATTCCTACTCTCATCATTACACTTATAGAGATACATATTCCTACAATCCTTACCAAGATACATGCTCCTACAATCCATCTCCTCCTATGTCATTTCATCAAGAATAAACTCCTCCTAGCTATGTAGATGAGGCTCTAGCTCACATTATCAAGCAAATGGAAGAGATGAGAAGGAAAGATGATAGGAAATTTGAAGAGATAAATCAAAGATTGAATGAAGTTTGCAATGTTGAGAGTCTACCTTCACCTATACTATACCTTATCATCAAGAAGAAGCTCCTCCAAGCCATGTTAATGATACCTTAGCCTATATTGTCAAGCAACTCGAAGAGATTAGAAGGGAGAAAGCAAGGAGCTTTGAAGAGACAAATAAAAAATTTGATGCAATCTTCAATTCTCATGGAGATCAAATTAAAAACTTAGAGTGCCAATTGGGGCAATTGAGCCAGCAAGTCTACGAGGTTTGTGACGATAAGGTGGAGGAGGAAAATGGGGAGAATTTAGATAATGAAGTTGGTAGGAAATATGATATTCCATTAGGTGAAGAACAAAAAAGAAAAGTGGAAAGTATTGGGGAAGAAGAGAATGTGGAAAATGAAGATGATCATGAGGAGATCAGAGCTCTTTCTTTTCAAGAATTTTCCAATATTAAGATTTCTACTAGTCCTCTTCATGATTGCATTGATTATGATATTACTATTCTTATTGATGATATAGCATATAACATTTCTTACGTTGAAATTGTTAGGGATCAAGAAGAGAAGAAGGTTGGACTAGAAGAGAAAAGAGAAGAGAGTGAAAGGGAAGAAGAAAAAGATGAGAATAATGAGAGTGAAGAGGATGATTATGATTGTGACGAGAATCAAGAAGAAAGAGTGAAGGAACAAGGAGGGGAGGAAAAGGAAAGAGATTATTCAAGAGGAGAAAAGGAGAAAGAACAAGAAGAGATAGATGAATGTTGACTCATGGACATGAACATAAGTGAGGAAGAACAACAAGATAAAGTGGAAGATGAGCTAAATGATGAAATGAGAATTTCTAAAACCTTAAACTCTTCCACTTATGCTTACATTGATAATGTTGTTTATTGTGAGTTCATTATACCTCTTGAATTAATTGATCATAAGATAGAATTGATGATCCTCTTGAACATTTTTGATAGTAGGAGACGGGGGTGGTTAATGTTATTACTTGATTATTTTCTTATGTGGCTTGGATCAGGATAACAAATAATATAAAAATACTTGAATAATTGTGCGAAAATATGTAAAGAACACCGAGATTTGCCCAGGTCTTATATTGCAAGAGCTGGGACTTAAGTAAAGTCTATTGATTGTATAAATGTTCCAATCCTTACAATGGTGGCTTTAAAGCCATATTTATAGAGGAATCTAAACATGGCACGTACTTATTTTACTCCCTGATGGTCAACTAAACCGTTACAAAAGTAATTATGGAAAGTCTTCCATAATAAATGTCAGCTTCCATGTGTGGCCTCTGATCGGTGCTAATTATGCTGCACATTTGACGTAATTATTGTAATTACTCTCGGTGCGTTGACTTGGGATATGCTCGTGCTCGTCGACATGTACCTTGCTCGTGCTCGTCGACATTTCTCTTGCTCGTCGACATGTACCTTGCTTGTGCTCGTCAACATGTACCTGGCTTGTGCTCGTCGACATGTGCCTTGCTCGTGCTCGTCGACATGTGCCTTGCAATATTGAGTTTGGGCTACATATAATAATTTATGGGCCTGAGCCCATATTATTATTTTATTGCTGTCACAACAGTTAATAATGAGTAGAAATGAGGAGGAAAATAGTTGTGAAAGGAAAGTTGGGGTATGGGGTAGAAATCCTACAAACTTCCTTATTCATGAAGCTATGAGATTAAAGTATGATGGCAAGGATGACAAATATCCTTGGCCAATTCGATAACCTTGGTGTTGTCCGGCTAGGGGACGTTAAATCCAAGCGCTAAATGGGAGGCAACCCATCCTTAAAAAATTTTGCTTGTTTTGTTGTTTGCTTTGTAGTTAGATATTTTGGATTATTTTGTTTGCTTTTTGTAGGAATTGGAAGCTAAGGGATGTTTTTTGGAATTCATGATCACTTATATGAGGTAGTGTGTTATTTTACCTTAGTTGGTGCAATTGATTTATCATAGTTTGGGGGAGTTGCCTCTTGGTATACATTGTTGTTTCTTGATTGAGTGAGCTTGTATATGCATTATTTGGTTCATTGATTCATTGCAAATCCTATTTTCATCACTCTTTGCCAAAGTTTTAGGATCCTTGATCCGAAAAAGTTTGGGGGGTGTGTTTGTTTTTCAAATTTTTTATTTGCTATGACATTTAATGAGAATTGTGAACTTTAGAAGGATGTGTTGAGGAAAATTTCCTCTCTCTTGGCCAAGAAGAGAAATTTTCGTGTGATTGGCAATTCACTCTACCATTCCAAATTCAACTCAAGGTATGACTTTACAATCTTCTATCCCTACTTGCTTTCATTCCTAGTTTTTGTAGTTTGATTTTAGAGAGCTAGTTTAGATTGATATTTTGATGGATTTGTCCTAGTATTTGTTTGTTAATTCTTGATTATTTGGTTTGATTTGAGCATTGCAAATTATCTTTTCATCACTTTTGCCAAACTTTTAGGATTCATGATCCAAAAAAGTTTGGGGGTGTGTTCGTTTTTCAAATCTCATTTGCAATGCATGCTTATGTAGATAGTGCTTTGATGATGTTTAGACCTTGTGCTTAGAGTGATGATTTCATTTTTGCTTGATATAGATTGCCCTTGTTGCTAGATAAGGGTGATTGATGCATGAGATATGCTTATTGTTGTGTGGATGATGTTGATAGTGCATGTTAGGTGTAGTGGATTTATCATTTGATTCTTATCTTGTTTAGATTGTAATTGATTCTATGATTCTTGATACATTGATGATATGAGCATGTTTGATAGGATTTGAGTCATGATCACCTATACCTGTGAGGTTTGAGCCTTTTGTGCCCGTTTCAATTTTGAACGGATGATATTTTTATTGATATGAGATCCACACATGTGCATTTTACTCTAGAACTTGGCTTGAGTCTTGTTTGAGGCCACACTAGATGATGAGTTTGCAAAGAGTGATTTGAGGTCATTTTTTATATGTATGAGTCACTTGGCCTAAAGTTCCCTACCATTTACATTTTATCCATTTCTTACCATTTTTGTGCCTTTAGACCTTTCCTTTGGCTAACCATACTTATTGCATGAAGATTGTGAATGATCTCTATTTTGATTCCTTCTATGCTTTACTAATCATACTTAGTCACTTTGATCCATATATTCCATTCCCTACCAAAGAGTCAACACTACAACCTTGTGAAAGTCCTCAATGATGTGTGAACAAGTTGTCACTTAAGTGGAGGAGAATTGAGACTCATGTCAAGCCTATGGTAGTAGATGTACTTTGTGTGATGATTGAGAGTTGAGTTATACACTTCCTTGTTAGGATCTTGACTCATTGACTTGATGTTGATGGTTGATTAGATGACATTACATTTTTAGACTTGTATGATATTGAGTGATATTTCCATGGCATTTGATTATGTGCTAGATGCTTCGTTGATACAATTATACCCCTATCTTATCGTTCTGTTGCCCGAGGTCGTGCAACAATCTAGTTTGGGGGTGTGATCAGGGTCATAATTGCATCATTCTGCATCCATTTTGATGGGATGTTGATTAGTTTATGTTCATTATTGACCCTATTATGCTATACTTTGTGCTATTGACCTCTTGTTGGCAAGAAAGTGTGTTTTATAGGTGAAATCGAGCAAAAATGGGGAATTCACGACTATAGGGGATGAGTTGATGTAATCCGAGCGCATGGGGAAGTTTAAAATACTCAAATGAAGACTCTAGGAAGCTTGGACGAGCTGTGGGATCAAGAACGAAAAAGTTAAAATTGAACGTCACAAAAGCTCGTTGACCGAGCGTTGACCCAACGCTGACCAAGCGGTTCACAATGGCCGGTCGAGCGAAAAAACCCTGGAAGTCAGTTTTCTCGGCGCTCGACCGGCTTCAGACTGGGGCTCGACCGGAGCTGTTTGAGCGCGCCAAAGGAGCTGTCCGAGCGGCCTTCCAGATTTTCACAATTTTAAGGGCAACTTCGTCTTTTCATGCGTTTAATGAGGGACACTCTGGTCTAAGCATGTTGGGCACTATAAATACTCTAAGTATCAAATTTTGGAGGGACTACCTTCGCCATTACGTGACAGTGCGACTACCTGAGAGAGAGAGATAGATTATTCAGATTTAGGGTTTCTAGAGAGAGAAATAAATAAATTTCAATATTGAAATGAAAATTGTGTGATGCTCATCCATGTGTATAATAAAGAGAGAGTTAAGTTGGGCGGGTTGGGGTGCAGTGGGGGTGGGTGCTGATAATTTTCTATGTGTGGGCTATACATTTTGAACTATTTTATATTTATTTTGAGCCAATATGCATTTTTAAAAAGGTATAATATTAAAATGTAATTGATGAAAAAAAGATAACACCAGTTTGTAATAATTCCAAATTCCAAATTTAATAATACGTTTTTTCTAAAATTTTAAATTAACCTCAGTTATTATTATTTATTCAAACCGCATTGCTTAGGCGGTGCAATTTGTATTTTTGTTGCATATTGCACCGCATCACATCACTTTAAATTAATCATTTGGAGTATTTATTAAAGGTGCTGGTGCGTGTGATTGAAAATATTTTAGAGAAGTGTTGTTAAAAATGTCGACAACATAAATGACAACACTACACAGCGGAAGACTTAAACGCACACTTTTGCAAAGGGATATCAAAATTTTCATAGGCTATACAAAATATATAGACTATGCTGCCTCACTAGCAGAGAAACTTCACTATAACTTGTAGTGACACAAATACAAGGTTTACACAAGAAACCAAAATTCAAGACCTCGCAAGACCTACACAAGATCACACAAGGATCTAAACAAGACCTATAAGAATAGACCTAAACAAAACCTAACACGTCTACGTTCAGCCGAACTGATTGTTAGATCAAACAATGAATGTTGTGAACAATGCCGAGACTAATGTTCCAATATTCTGATGAACCGTGTATAACCTAGAATCTAGTGAATGACACATGATCCGTTCAACTCTGAATTATACTTTTCGGTCATACTTTGAAATGATGAAGTGGTACTCTATTTATAGACGTGAATAATGAGCTCTCCACTCCATGATGAAGCCAAGTAGTGGGCTTCAAAATAACCGCCCATAATGATAACTTCCAAGTTAGTGGGTATCTCTCTACTCAAGCAATGGAACTGCCTGACGTTCTAGAACCTTCTGGGATCTTCACGTCTTCAACTGCCATGCCTAGAAAAATAACATAACATGGAAAAATAATTAGGAAAGTTAGTAGAAAGGGCGAATTCTGATGTTGTCTAAAATGATGGCAATACATTGCATAACATTTTTTGTCAACATCAACAATCTCCCCCAATTTGGCCTTTCTACTACAACACACTGATGTAGATCATAATCAAATAAATTTGATTAAAATTGATCAGAGTTATGTAGACGAAATGATGAAAAATTTTATTCGAACCAAATAAAATAAACAAGTAAAAAGATAGTTTTGTGGACATAAAGCACAACATAAGGTGCTTATGGACCAAAAGATTAACTATCAACCAAAACAAGTTTTCCGAACATAAAGAACAACATAAGGTGCTTATAGACCAAAAGGATAACCATAAACCAAATCACAAAACAGAGCATATAAATTAAAAAACTAAAAAGAGAAGGTTCAAAAAGCATACAAACAATGCTTTAGACCTAGCAAAACATGAAATAAAATAGCCTAATCTAAGAACTGTTTTTAGGCTATGTTTACAACTTAAAAAATAAAAACAGAGTTTTAAGCATGGTAAAGAAAAATTCAAATGAAGTAAAGGAACAACTGCAACCACAAGAACAGGCACAAACTCCCCCATACTTCGAACTTCATCATTATAAAAGCTCAACTTTGAACATCATCTTCATGTTCAACTGCATCTGGATTTAGGACATTATGAGGAATACGTTGTGTGACCCCAACCTCATCAGCAACCACCTCAGCAACAGTGTCTGCAACAGCCTGCCTTAATATGTTGGCATCATCTTGAACAACATTATCGGCAACAACTTCATTTACTGGTTCTTCTGGATCTACATCAACCTCCATGTCCTGTAACTGTACTCTCCCAGAATTTGTGCGTTCAGCATTTGCATCAACATCAGGAGCAACTCCCCCTGTTGGAGTGGAAAGGAGATTCTCCCAAAATGCTTTTCTGATCTTCAAATCCTCCACATTTGCTAGAAAATTATTAATTGTAGTCTGCAAAATGAAATTTGATCAAGAATATAAGAGGGAGTTAGTTGGACAGAAAGAATGGATCCTCCAGGTGACATGTTGGCATTAATGTTGCCAACACGTTCAGCAGCATGTGAGGCAGAAGGTTGGTTCTGATCAGTGTTGGCTGGATTCACACCGGGCAAAGGAACATCAATCACCCTTGGTCCACTGAGAAAGGTGTGAGAGATTCTGAAGCTTGCTTGAAAGCTACTGATTGTTTCATTTGCTGGCCTAACAAATTCCTTATCTTCTAGCAATAAATAGATCAAACATGGGTAGGGAAGCAACCCTTTCCCAGAGATAGGACCAGTATAGCTCAGCATATTTCTGAATATTGTTTGCCCCAAATCAAACTGTTTAATATGAATTTTGTACAAAAGGACAACTTGTTCCTTTGTCAAAATTGTAGTATTAGTTGAAGGCAACCAATTATAAACAACCAACTTATGCAGGATAGAGAACAAACTTGTCAGCTTGGAAGCACTAAGCCTATTCACCCAAGTAGATACCAAACCACCAGTCAGCACAGAAATCACACCATTCATATCTTCAATTACAGGTTCAACACAATTTTCAGATTTCAGAACACCATTAATCACTCTAGGATTCAACATTATTCTCACATTCCTAAACCAAGTAGTGCCATAGAACTTAGAGTTTTCCCTTCCAGTATGTGCATGCAAGTTAGCATAAAACTCATAAATCCATTCAACAAAATATGGTTTAGTACAAGTCACAGAGTATAACAGCATTCTATCCTCCAAATATCTCACCATCCCAAGTTTTTCAAAATCAGAAACTTTGATCAATTTCTCAGAAAACAGCAGCCTAGACTTAATCTCCTTATATCTCTTGCTTTCAACATTATGATACTCCTCATCCTTATCAGACCTAGCATCATCATCATCATTACCAGAGTTAGAATGTACCTGAACCTCTTCATCTTGATAAGATGAATCTGAGTGTTGTTCAGAATGTTGCTCATCATCTTCTGATCTTTCAGACCCTGATGTTGCCATCGGAGAGGCAACATCTTCAGCAGCATTCACGGGAACATCATGCAGGACAATCTTTTCTTTCCCTTTCTCTTTATTTGATGATCTTTTCTGAGCAATGTACTGATTCAAAGGAATGTTCATGCTGTAATCAGTCTCCTCCGAGCTTTCTTTGTTTCCAGTTGGAGCAGGGGAGGCTTCATTCTCTTCATTCTCGCCAAAGACCTTGATAGGATTAGAAGCAATCCCATCTTCAAGTACCTTTCTTCTCTTCTCAGAATAGTTTACTCTCTTTCCCATTGTCCTGTAAGAAACCCTTCGTTTACCACCAGGAGCTGTAGACTTTCCACGGCCACGACTATGAACTTTTTGGAGCCGTTCTCCCAGTTGGAGAGATTTGCTGGAGCCCTCAGAGTCACCAGATCCACTGTCCGAGTCAGTTTCTCCCTCTGATGCTCGTTCATCGACATAGTCTTCTGGGTGCGCCATTCTTCTCACTGGTTCCAAGTCAATCACACTCTCCCCCACAACGATTACAGGTGTAGTCGTTTGAAGGCAGAGTTGGTTGTAGGCAGCAACCATATCATCCATCGTCGCGTCCGCTGGAAGTTTAATTTCAATTGGACAAGTTTCCGGTTCCTTTGGTGTGGGTTTTGAAGTTTTAGGAACAGTAGTTGTTATGGAAGAAGAAGGAACCATTTCAGCTTAGATTGAGAGAGGATTTGTGAAGGTAAGAGTTTGAGGGGCAGCAGGAATCGGTACTTCCATCGAGCCGATGGTAATCGACGGCGATGTTGGTGCCGATGCCTGAGCATTTTCAGCAGTATTCTGGGTTTTTGGTGAGGTAGCCATGGAAGCAAGTATTTTCAGAGAGGTGTCTTGGGATGTTGAATTCGAATGTGATGATTGTGAAGATGCAGGGCTTTCAGTCGTAGCCATCTAATCAAATCAGAGAGGAAAATAATATTAAAATAATCAAACATTAAATATAAACTTAAATGAAAGGAAGGAGATGAAGTGATACTACACAAGTGAACAAATAATACCTTTCCAATCTAATGCAAACAAATGAATTAACTTAGGCAATAATTAATATAAGGCATACATGATATTAAAAATGAGGTCTAGTTTATAGAGATGTGAATTGGAGGTTAATTTCTAAATTTTTCAGCTTGAAGAGCACTACCCATAATTGTGATGTGGTGGTGTAAAACCACCCATCATTTCGAAAAATAAGGAAGTGAGTTGATTTTGGAAATTAAAATTAAATAACTACTCATTACACTACACATAATTAATTAAATAAATTCAGAGAATTAATTCACATAATTAAGACTTAATAAAATTAATATTCAGAAAATAAATAACTATCATAGACTTAGTCAAATTTTTGTGCCCTAACAAATGTTGTCAAATATGTCGGCACACACACATCTCAACATGAATTTTACATGAATTTGCTTCATTAGTGTTGCCCCATTTTTTTTACAAAATACTATTTTAGTTCATATTGATCCATCTTTTCAAAAGAGAGCATCGTAGTAGTCAACTCCGTGTCCCATAGTTACTCAATGGATTATGAACAAATTGATGCAATTTTCATCACTTTTTAAAAGAGAGCATCGTAGTCGCGAGCTCCGTGTCCCATATTTACTCAGTAATTTCGCATCTTTTAGTGAATATTTTTACAGGCATTTAAGAGATGTGTGTCCAGGACTTTCAAATGTTCCAACATGTATGCTCGAAAATAATAACACATCTAATCAAATTATAAAGTAACTGAAATATAAAAATACTTAGTCAAAATTATGAGAACTAAAAAATGTTGTCACAAATGCTGTCACCATTTGCTACAACACTCGTCATGAAGTTAATTAATAGTGCATAGACCAAGAAATTTCTTAAGAGATGAAAATCTTTGGTCATCAAGGGCTTTTGTAAAAATGTCCGCAAGTTGTTTTTTCAGTAGAAATATATTCTAACTTCACAATTTCTTTCTCTACAAGATCTCGAATAAAATGATGCCTTATACTAATATGCTTAGTTAATGAATATTGCACAGGATTTTTTGAGATATTAATTGCACTAGTGTTATCACAGATAACAGTGAGCATTTCACAATTTAAACCATAATCATCAAACATTTTTCTTAACCAAAGTAATTGAGTACAACAACTCCCTGTTGCAATATATTCTGACTCGGCCGTGGATAGAGAAACACAATTTTGCTTCTTGCTATGCCAAGAGATTAAGTTGTTTCCCATGAAGAAACAACCTCCACAAGTGCTCTTTCTATCATCACTATCACCTGCCCAATCAGCATCACTATAACCTAGCTAGGAATTATTAGTATCTTTGTTATACCAAAAACCAAGATCACATGTGCCGGAAACATATTTGATAATCCTTTTGACGGCATTTAAATGTGACTCTTTTGGATCAGCTTGGTATCTTGCACATAAACATACACTAAACATAATGTCCGATCTACTAGCAGTTAGGTATAGAAGACTTCCTATCATTGATCTATATAATGTTGGGTCAACATTTTTTCCAATATTATCTTTAGACAATTTTTTAGATGATCCAATAGGAGTTTTCATGTGTTTAGAACTTTCTAAACCAAATCTTTTAACCAAATTATTTGCATATTTACTTTGTGAAAAGAAAATTCCATCATTAAGTTGTTTGATTTGAAGACCTAGAAAGTAATTCAAATCACCAACCATGGACATTTCAAATGTTGATGTCATTTCATGCACAAAGTCTTTCAACATATAATCACATGTAGAACCAAAAACAATGTCATCAACATATATTTGTGCAACCAAAATTTTAGAATTAACATGCTTGATGAATAAAGTTCTATCAGTTTCTCCTCTTACAAAACCAATTTGAATAAGAAAATCAGTTAACCTTCCATACCAAGCTCTAGGAGCTTGTTTAAGACCATATAAAGCCTTTTGCAATTTAAAAACATGGTTAGGAAAATCTGGATTTTCAAATCCTTTAGGTTGCTCAACATATGCTTCTTCATTAAAATGACATTTAAGAAAGCAACTTTAACATCCATTTGATGCAATTTAATATTAATGAAACATGCAATTGCAAGTAATAGTCTTATAGACTCAATTCTAGCTACGGGTGCAAATGTTTCATCAAAGTCAATTCCCTCAACTTGAGTATATAGCCTTGAGCAACTAATCTAGCCTTATTCCTAACAATATTGCCAGATTCATCAGTTTTATTTTTGTATATCCATTTAGTTCCAATCACATTAACATCTTCGGTCTAGGAACTAAAGTCCATACTTCATTACGCTCAAATTGATTTAATTCCTCATGCATGACATTTACCCAATTCTCATCTTTTAATGCTTCATCAACATTTTTAGGCTCAACTAAAGAATGGTAACATTCATGATTCACAAGATTGCATTTAGAAGACATGCATATGGATCTTACCACATTACTTACGCCATCTTCCCTCTTGTTTGAACTCCAGAGTATTGTTCCCCAATGATTTGATTTGATGGATGATTTTTCAGTATGCGTGAATACGGAGTTTTATCAAAAATATTTGGATACTCTATAGGTTCTGACTTTTTAGCTGATGTTGTCTCAAATGCTGGCACATTTTGAGCAACATTTCTATTTTGGTCAGAATCTATAGGTTTTGAAATTTCAACCAAATCAGTAATATCCTCTTCAAAGTTTGTTCCTGCAATACTAGAATCATCATCAAACACAACATTAACTGATTCTTGCACAGTGTCAGTTTTCAAATTGTAGATTCTATAGGCTTTACTATTTCTAGAATAGCCTAAGAAGAACCCTTTATCACTTTTTGAATCAAACTTATGCAATTGATCCCTATCATTCAAAATGTAGCAAACACAACCAAAAACATGAAAATACTTCACATTTAGTTTCTTATTGTTAAGGATCTCATATGGAGTTATTTTGGAATTAGTTCTAAGATAAACTCTATTAGTAATATGACAAGAAGTATTTAAAGTTTCTGCCCAAAACCTTTTAGATAAATGTTTTGATAAAAGAAAAACCCTAGCCATTTCTTGCAAAGTCCTATTCTTTCTTTCCGCAATTCCATTTTGTTGTGGGGTTTTTGGTGAAGAAAACTCTTGTATGATACCCTTATTTTCACAAAATTCAGTAAACAAAGCATTTTCAAATTCCCTACCATGATCAGACCTAATTCTCTTTACTTTGGTATTGAAAACAGTCTTGAATCTTTTATAAAGAATTTTAAAAACATTAAAAGTTTCTGATTTGTCTTTTAAAAATTCTACCCAAGTGTATCTAGAGTAATCGTCAACAATAACAAAAGAATACTTTTTCCCACCAATACTCTCAGTTTCCATAGGACCCATCAAGTCCATACGTAAAAGTTCAAAACAATGTGTTGTCGAACAGTGTGCCAACATTTTATGTGACACTTTGATTTGCTTACCCTTTTGACATGCTTCACAAACCTTGGTTTTGTCTAACTTTAAAGAAGGGAGACCTTTAACAGCATCAAGTTTAATCAAATCATGAATGCATCTATAATTAGCATGACCAAATTTTTTATGCCAAATAGTATTTTCATCTAATTTCACACTATTGCACGTTTCATCGATTCAATCAAATAACAATTGTCTACAGACCTATTACCAATCATAAGACACTCATCATCATTATTGAGCACATAGCATGAATTTTTATCAAATTTAACATGCAAATCATCATCACATAATTGACTTATACTAATCAAATTAGCACGTAAACCATCAACATGCAACACATTGGTTAACTTTGGAAAACCATGAACATTCAAGTTACCTTTACCAATTATTTTTCCTTTTGAACCACCTCCATAGGTAACATTTCCACCATCATGCATTTTATAATTTGTAAGAAATTTAATATCACCAGTCATATGTCTAGAACATCCACTATCAAAATACCATAGACCAGGAATGCATGCTTTTAAGGAGGTATAAACAATATTACATTTCATATCAGACTCACTGACTTTTTCATGTTCATGTTGTTGAATATGTTGTGTTTTACCAGGCAACATATTACAAGACATTTTAGATTCCTTGTATTTAAAACAGTAAGGACGAATATGACCCTTCTCATGACAAAAATGACATACAAAATCTCTAGGATGAGAAGTAACAGATTTACTATATCTTGCCTTAACAAATTTTATGGGCATATCATTTTGCATGATTTTTGTAGAGTTAGAATCATGCCCAATACCTTCTTTACCTACATTCGAAGTTATCAATGCATCTTGTAATTTTTCTGCACCTTTAGTAAACTTTTTGAAGCTTAAGTTTGTGCTTTCTAGTTGTTTTTTCAAGTTGCATATTTCTAGATCCTTTTTAGTAAGCAATACTTCCAATTTTGCTACTGAATGCTTTAAGTCATCATTCTCTTTGATGATTTGTTGAATATCAACCTGTTCTTCACCTGAAATATTCATCTCTGAAAAAGAACTCATTAGACAACTTTCATCTGGACTGATTTTGTTTGATGTTGACACAAATGTTGGCACATTTGTTTCAACATCAGACTCAAAATTGTCCAGTAAATCATCATTAGTATCATAAAAAAGAATTCTAGCAGAGAAATCAAATTAATCATTTTTCTTAATGTCAGGTTCATTATCAGAATCATCACTCAAGGTAGTATTAAAATTCAATTTCTTTCTAAGCAAGGTGTTAGCACATTCATTAGCATAATGATCATATCCAGTACATGCATCACACCTAACATTCTTTCTATACTCAGGATCGAATTTAGGTTTATTACTCCTATTAAACTGTTTTGATCTATCAAAACTTTCTTTTTTTTCAAACATTTTAGGAGTAGAAGTACCTTGATTCCTATTCTGAACATTTGCTTTTAACCTATTAGCTCTATTTTTAAAAAATGAATTGAACTGCTTGGTTAATAAAGAAATGTTGTCGGAAGTGTCGGAACATATTTCAGAACATTCATCATCCGAATCAACTTCAGTACCAAAATAAATGTTTTTAGAATTAGAAGCATTATTTTTCAAAGCAACAACCTTTTTATCAGAATTAACTACATCTCTTTGCTCAAAATTCATCTCATAAGTTTTTAAAATACTAATCAATTCATTAAGACTTATAAGATCAGTGTTTTTGGCTTCTTCAATAGCACAAATTTTTGCATCAAAATGTTTTGGTATGGTTCTTAAAACCTTATGGACTAATCTTGTATTAGAGATAGGTTCACCCAATGAATGTGATTCATTAGAAATCTCAGTGATCCTTTCACTATACGAAGATATATCCTCATCATCTTTCATTTTAAGATTTTCAAATTTTGTACCTAACATTCTAAGCTTAGTTCTACGAACACTCTCAGAACCTTCGCAATGTTCTTGCAAACGGTCCCAAGCATCTTTTGCTGACACACAATTTGAAATGATCTTAAACATAGATACATCAGTTGATGTAAATATTGCATTAAGGGCTTTCGAATTGTAGTTATCAACCGTTACCTCATCATTTGTCCAATCGATTTCTTGTTTGACACGGGCTTCATTATCATCATCGGCTGAAAGTAGAGGCTGAGTCCAACCATATAGTACACTCCTCCATGCTCTTTCATCAAGAGACTTGATATACATCCTCATCTTTGGTTTCCAATATGAATAATTGGATCCATCTAAGATAGGAGGTTTCAGTGCGGGAGTTAATGGATATTCCATTGCAAAAATACACAAACACAAGATCTTAAACTAAATGTGTCTAGTTTGTGGCTCTGATGCCACTTGAAGGTGCTGGTGCGTGTGATTGAAAATGTTTTAGAGAAGTGTTGTTAAAAATGTCGACAACATAAATGACAACACTACACAGCGGAAGACTTAAACGCACACTTTTGCAAAGGGATATCAAAATTTTCATAGGCTATACAAAATGTATAGACTATGCTGTCTCACTAGCAGAGAAACTTCACTATAACTTGTAGTGACACAAATACAAGGTTTACACAAGAAACCAAAATTCAAGGGCGCGCAAGACCTACACATGATCACACAAGGATCTAAACAAGACCTATAAGAATAGACCTAAACAAAACCTAACACGTCTACGTTTAGCCGAATGGATTGTTAGATCAAACAATGAATGTTGTGAACAATGCCGAGACTAATGTTCCCAACATTCTGATGAACCGTGTATAACCTAGAATCTAGTGAATGACACATGATCCGTTCAACTCTGAATTATACTTTTCGGTCATGCTTTGAAATGATGAAGTGGTGCTCTATTTATAGACGTGAATAATGAGCTCTCCACTCCATGATGAAGCCAAGTAGTGGGCTTCAAAATAACTGCCCATAATGATAACTTCCTAGTTAGTGGGTATCTCTCTACTCAAGCAATGGAACCGCCTGACGTTCTAGAACCTTCTGGGATCTTCACGTCTTCAACTGCCATGCCTAGACAAATAACATAACATGGAAAAATCATTAGGAAAGTTAGTAGAAAGGGCGAATTCTGATGTTGTCTAAAATGATGGCAATACATTGCATAACATTTTTTGTCAACATCAACATTTATATACACAATATAGTATACATATAATATACTAATACATATTAGCCAACTTGAATTATAGAGTATTTAAATAATTAAATATTATATTAATAGGAAAAATTATAAAATAATTCACAAAGTTGATAATAATTTCAAATTGGTTCTGTACAGAAAAAAAAAATGCTTTTGTGCAGGAAAAAAATATACTTCTGTACAGATATTGTGAACCAATTTGTAAATATAGTCACTTTTTGGATCAATATGTAAAGAGCAACACTTGTGTAGAAATTTCTACCGTAAAAATATCAATTTTTTAAAAATTCAAGGATCTAAACCGGGTCGGGTCAAATTTGAACATTTTTTTCAAATTTCGCGCAACTTGTAGTTTCAGGTTTTTTCGCTCCAAGGTATGTTACAATTTGGGCAAAGGCGTGTTACAATTAGGCAAAATTTGTGTTACTAATTCTTAAAAAATTAATTTTTTGTACTTTTCAAGTAACTATAAAGAAAATATGTATTTCTGCAAGTATAAATATGTGTTACTTAAAATTTTTTTTTTGTTGATTTATGTTAATAATATATTTTTTTCGCTCTCAGGTATGTAATTTGGGCAAAGGCATGTTACAATTAGACAAAATCTGTGTTACTAATTCTTAAAAAATTAATTTTTTGTACTATTCAAGTAACTATAAAGAAAATATGTATTTCTGCAAGTATAAATATGTGTTACTTAATTTATTTTTTATTCTCTTTGTTGATTTATGTTAATAATATATTTTTTTGCTCCCAGATATGTTATAATTTGGGCAAATGCGTGTTACAATTAGGCAAAATCTATGTTACTAATTCTTAAAAAGTTAATTTTTTGTACTTTTCAAGTAACTATAAAGAAAATATGTATTTTTGCAAGTATAAATATGTGTTACTTAATTTATTTTTTATTCTCTTTGTTGATTTATGTTAATAATATGTTATTCATGTACTTAATACAACATTTAATACCTTATACTCCCTCCGTCCTAGAGGTGTTTTCACCTTTGGGATGAAGTGTAAAGTTATATTACTAAAATAATGAGATTAGTTGGATTGTGAGGATAAAATTAAAGTAATAGTTCTCATTTATAGGGTGTGAAACCAATTGTAGGACGGACGGAAAAGGAAAGTGTGAAAACAATTATGGGACGGAGGGAGTATATGTTATATAAAATATAATATATATTTTTATAAGGATAAATAAATGTTTGTGTATACAGTAATACACATTTGATCTTGCAGTAACACACATTTACTCTAATTGTAACACACATTTGCAGTAACACACATTTACTCTAATTGTAACATACAATTATATTACTCTAGATGTAACACACATTTGCAGTAACACAAATTTACTCCAATTGTAACATAAATTGCAGTAATACATATTTACTCTAATTGTAACACATATTTGTTCCTCATTTTGTGTTATTATATGAGCATATATGTGTTACTATAGGATAAAATGTATTTTTAATTTTATTAAGAATAAATGTGTTACACATACAATGTAACATATATATTTGTTACATTGCATGAAATATATTTACTTCTACAAAAATAAATGAATATGTGTAGAAAACAACATTTACTCTGGTTGTAACACACGTTTTGCCTTAAAGTAACATGCATTTGCCTAAGCTGTAACATACCTGGGAGCGAAATCACAAGCTGAGCGAATTTTAAAAAAAAATACTCAAATTCGATCCGACCCTGTTTAGACCCGCGAATTTTCAAAAATGGATATTTCTACGGATCTTAGATCCGTAGAAAATTGTATATAAGTTTTTGTCATATGTAAATGCCCTTAATAATTTTATAGTAATATAATAAATATTTGATTACAATGTGTTGTTAAGAGCATAATGACAAAATAATTTTTTTTGCTGTTTTACTTCTATGTAGATATTGGGATAATGCATAATAATATTATGGAGTATAATGGTATTTATGTGTTAACTAAGAATATATTTTTGGATGGCAAACACTCAAATAGAAATTTCTACAGGTCAAAGATCCGTAGAAATATCCATTTTCGAAAATTCGCGGGTCTAAACCGGGTCGGGCCGAATTTGAGTATTTTTTTCCAAAATTCTCGCATATAGTGATTTTCGCTCCCAGGTATGTTACAGTCGGGGTAAATGCATGTTACTTTAAGGCAAAACGTGTGTTACAACCAGATTAAATGTTGTTTTCTACACATATTCATTTATTTTTATAGAAGTAAATATTTTGCATGCAATGTAAAACATGTATATGTTACATTGTATGTGTAACACATATTTATTCTTAATAAAAATACATTTTTTCGTATAGTAACACATATATGCTCATATAATAACACAAATTGAGGAACAAATATGTGTTACAATTAGAGTAAATATGTATTACTGTAAATTTATGTTACAATTGGAGTAAATTTGTGTTACTGCAAATGTGTGTTACATCTAGAGTAAATGTGTGTTACAATTAGAGTAAATGTGTGTTACTGCAATTGTATGTTACAATTAGAGTAAATGTGTGTTACAATTAGAGTAAATGTGTGTTACTGCAAGATAAAATATGTGTTACTTTATGCAAAAACATTTATTTATCCTTATAAAAATGTATATTATATTTTATATAACATATATAAGGTATTAAATGATGTATTAAATACATTAATAACATAAATCAACAAAGAGAATAAAAAATAAATTAAGTAACACATATTTATACTTGCAGAAATACATATTTTCTTTAAAGGTACTTGAAAAGTACAAAAAATTAATTTTTTAAGAACTTGTAACACAGATTTTGCCTAATTGTAACACCTCTTTGCCCAAATTGTAACATACCTGGGAGCGAAAAAACATA
>JAPKLY010000035.1:1347084-1383506 GCA_026898435.1 Prunella vulgaris
ATTAGATACATTATAAATATATATATCTATATAAATATATATATATAAACCATTAATACACGGCAAACACTCAAATAGAAATTTCTACGGGTCAAAGATCCGTAGAAATATCCATTTTCGAAAATTCGCGGGTCTAAACCGGGTCGGACCGAATTTGAGTATTTTTTTCCAAAATTCGCGCATATAGTGATTTTCGCTCCCAGGTATGTTACAATCGGGGTAAATGCATGTTATTTTAAGACAAAACATGTGTTACAACCAGATTAAATGTTGTTTTCTACACATATTCATTTATTTTTATAGAAGTAAATATTTTTCATGCAATGTAAAACATGTATATGTTACATTGTATGTGTAACACATATTTATTCTTAATAAAAATACATTTTCTCCTATAGTAACACATATATGCTCATATAATAACACAAATTGAGGAACAAATATGTGTTACAATTAGAGTAAATATGTATTACTGTAAATTTATGTTACAATTGGAGTAAATTTGTGTTACTGCAAATGTGTGTTACATCTAGAGTACATGTGTGTTACAATTAGAGTAAATGTGTGTTACTGCAAATGTATGTTACAATTAGAGTAAATGTGTGTTACAATTAGAGTAAATGTGTGTTACTGCAAGATAAAATGTGTGTTACTTTATGCAAAAACATTTATTTATCCTTATAAAAATGTATATTATATTTTATATAACATATATAAGGTATTAAATGATGTATTAAATACATTAATAACATAAATCAACAAAGAGAATAAAAAATAAATTAAGTAACACATATTTATACTTGCAGAAATACATATTTTCTTTAAAGGTACTTGAAAAGTACAAAAAATTAATTTTTTAAGAACTTGTAACACAGATTTTGCCTAATTGTAACACCTCTTTGCCCAAATTGTAACATACCTGGGAGCAAAAAAATATATTATTAACATAAATCAACAAAGAAAATAAAAAATAAATTAAGTAACACATATTTATACTTGCAGAAATACACATTTTCTTTATAGTTACTTGAAAAGTACAAAAAATTAATTTTTTAAGAACTTGTAACACATATTTTGCCTAATTGTAACACGCTTTTGCTCAAATTGTAACATACCTGGGAGCGAAAAAACCTGGAACTACAAGTTGCGCGAATTTTGGAAAAAAATGTCCAAATCTGACCCGACCCGGTTTAGATCCGCGAATTTTTCAAAAATGGATATTTCTACGGTAGAAATTTCTACACAAGTGTAGCTCTTTTTGGATTATTATAAGAGCAGTTGGTTAAATTAGATTTTTATTTATTGTTTATTAATAGTTAAAATTTGCTACTTTGATATTCATTTATTTCAAAAAAAAAAGATTGAAATCGTTTAAAACCACGTAACTAATTTTACATGATAAATCGTGGTTTAAAATTGTGCAATCAACCAAACTGCCTTAGCAATACAATTTTAATTTAGTCAAAGAAACCAAAATATCACACCGTGAACACCTTGATGCAGATAGAGATCTAATATATTTATTTAATTAATATTATCCTTTATATTTTACAGAGTTTAGAATTTTATTTAAATATTATTTTTATTGTTATTGGATCGAGCTTAGAACTTTAAGATCTGAAACCCTAGTAGTGTTATTATAAATAGGAGTTTTATGTGTGTTGATAGAATTTACTAACGATGTTTGTTTATGTGGTTTTATAACATATTAATCCTATCAAACAATAAACTAAGATTTGATGTTCTTAGTGTTCTTGGGAGGGTGAGATAGAGAGAGAAAATGAGTGCTTAGAGAGAGAAAGTATTGTAATTGGAAATGTATTAGAATTGTGTAATAGTTACAAGAGAGATCTTATTTATAGGTGTGCGAATACGGGGTGGCACCTCACGAGCCTATTTGGCTTCCGGTATTGACGAAGGTCCGTAACCTTCGCCTTGGTCCCCCATACTGCTCTCCTTCTAATGCCCATTTTTGCTACACGTACATATCCTATCTATACACCCGCTGGGTGGGTTCCCGGGCTCGGCGAGCTCCCTTGCCTTGTGCCGTTTCCGGAAGTATGGGGACGGGTTCTGGCTCGGCCTCCATGCTCGCGGGCGAGCCGCCCCCTAGCGGGTGAGCTCCCTCGTGAGCTCTTCTCACTTTGCCCGATCGGTGAGCTGGTCTCAGGCTCTCGAGACCTGGGCGAGCTGATATCCACCTCGCCGAGCTCAGCAACTTGCGGATCCTTCGTAATTATTCCTACGTCAATCGTGTTAGTTCGCCTTGTCAACATTTGCCCTCCAGCTCGCACGCATCATGACTCGTCAAATGTGTGGGCGAGCTGACTTATTTCCATGGACGAGGGTTCAAACCTTGGCGAACCACACGCAGGCAAGTGCCGAGCTGGAGGGCGAGCTCTGCCATGGCGGTTGCCTCGACTGACGTGGTGAGAGAATCCAGGCGTCGTGCACGCCTTTTTAGGCGTGGTTTCCCGCGCCCATCATGGTAATCTTTCAAATTTTTTACAAAAAGGCCCTCGCATTCTCTGAATATCACACCTCGCCCCGGCGCCTATAAATAGGGGAGGGTGAACTCACTTCTCACTTTCCACTTCCGAGTTTTTAGAGCAACTTTCGGCGAACGGCATCCTTGTTTCCGGCGAAGTTTCTGGCGTTCCCCAAGGTAGAACACCATTTCTCTTTTTTCTTTTTCGATTTCTTCAGGCTTTTCAAAAATTTTGGGCATTTCCGGAGGCTTCCAAATTTTTCCGACTACCCCCCCACCGTAACTCTGGTGACGAAACCTCGAACGAACTCTTGGACATTTTTGAACCCCATTCGAATTATGTCAACTCACGAATCGAGCAGGACCCCCTCCAATCGTAACCCTGAGAAACAACCCATGGTTGAGGGCGAAACCATCCCCCACATAGAGATCGGTTCCAGCTCTGAGGCTACCTCGGTAGCTCGCCAGGTCTCCGGCGAGCTACTTGGAAAGGTCCGTCCTCTCGAGTCGGAGGAAGGGGCCACCAGCTCTGTTTTCCGCGAGGTATGGGAGGAAGGCAAGGAGATCGCCCAAGAGGAAAGGGTTGCCAGTGGCAACGAAGGGCCCGTTGAGGCCGGCGAGGAGGTCGCCGATGTCGGTGAGGAGGTCGCCGATGTCGGTAAGGAGGTCGCCGGTGTGGGCGAGGTGGACGCCGACCTGGAGGACTTTACTGTTGAATGGTTCCGCTCCATCGGTTTTTCGGAGCCCCAATTGGCCGAACGTCAGGTCTCCGACGAGGTCATCCATCCTTTTGACTGGGATGATTATGTCGCCCAACACGGGCCGAGCTTCGAACTCCCCGGGTGAGAATACCGGGATGCGGCGAACAAGTCCGATTATAAGGCAAGTGAGGTCTTCAGCATCATACACGAGTACCAGCTCCCTCATCTTCGTGAGAAATACCGGATCCCGCTCGATATCTCCCTATATGCCCCGAGGAAGGATGAGCGAGCTGATTTACCCGCGGCAGGGTTGACGGCCATTAATGTGCACACTCTTGAGGCCGGGGCTAACTTTGCCTTTGCATCCTATTATTGGCCGGTTTCTGCTTGACAATAACTTTGCCATCACCCAGCTCACTCCCAACGCCTGGAGTAATTTGTTGGCGGCGATGGCGGTCTTCAGGCTGGAGGGGTACGAGAACAGGTTGACAACCACCGAGATCAACGAACTCCTTACCGTGACTCGGCAAGTGAAAGATGGCAAAGGGTATTACTACCTCCGAGCTCTCCTGGGAGAGAAATTCTTGGGGGTTCTTCCGAACGAGGTCCGCGACTGGAACCAGTTGTTCGTTTTTATGGGTGGAGACTGGCGAGCTTCGACGAGCTACTCCGGGCGAGGAGAACGAATTCCAACCCCCGATGAATATGGGGAGGCTAGCAGTAGGTCGCCTACTTGGTGTGTGTGGGTTGAATTAGATTTACTAATCTAATTCCTTTCTTTTTGCAGGCTTGAAGCATCACATCTCGAGCTGCGGGAAGCCCGAGACATCTCTTGAATTTGACGTGGTGCGAGCCGTCTGTTACCTGAGGAGCCAAAAAGACCGGGATATCGCCCACCTCACTCAGCATCACTGTTTGAGGCTCGCCGGGCTCCTTACTTTGCCACATCATCTCTCGATCCAAGGTCCTGATCTACCAGGTTCACATCTCCTTGCAGCTCGCCCGTGGGGGGGTCAGCTCGCCTGAGATGCTAACTGTTTACCCTTTTCTTTTCTCACAGACGGTAGCAGGGTCGTCTTTCCAACCGTCGAGATCCCGGACTCCTACTAAGAGGTAGCTCGTCACTTCGCAATGGGCCTGCCCCGCCCGAATAGACTTGCCCCGCCGTCGTTGCTCTCGTTGGACGCGAGCAAGAATGCCGAGCTCGCCCAGAAGGGGGGCGAGGCGGGTGGATCCGGGGCTCAGAAGGAGCAGGTAAAAGCCCCTACCAAAACTAAGGCGACGGAGGTCGCTCGAGGTGGCAAAGGAGGAGGACGAGTTGGGGCCGCGCCCGGGTGAGCTACCAATCCATCCAAAAGGGGCCTTCACCGAGACGATGGGTCCCGGGTCGGCGACGAGGATCCCCAGAGCCGCAAGCGAACCAAGTACTCTGGGCTGCGCAACGAAGACTCAGACCAAGCCGGGCGAACTTCGGCGAGGTCCGGGCAGGGTGGATCTGCCCAATCCACCGCTCCGTTGGCAGCTACTCCCATTCGGAGCTCGCCACCATCCCCGTCTCCTTTCGGGGTTCGGGCCACTGACGACACGCTCCTGGGTTGGGACCCCGAGCGAGTTCAGTAAGTAGCTCACCCCCTAGTCTTTATCCTCGTTGTTTTCATTTTTTAATTCCTAACTGTCTTGACCTTGCAGCTATGCCCCCATCGCCTTCCCGAATCGTCAAGAGGCCCTCCACGCATTCGAGCGATCTCGCTCCTTGACGTCAATGCGTAGCCTCCATCCGGGCCTGGTTCGGAATACTGTGAGTGAGATGCCAAGGCATTGAACCACTCCCCAAGTGGCGACCATGAGCGGGCAGAGCCTGACGGAGAATCTTCTCCTCTCGGCCCACTATATAAGCGGGCTACTGCTCGCTAATCAAAAGGCCTTAGAGCAGGCTGCCGAGCTGGAGGCAGGTCGTGCCAAAAAGAACAAAAGGGTGCTCGCCTTGGAGGACGCCGCCGACAAGGCCAAGAAGCAGGCAAAGCTCGCCGAGGAGAAGGCCGAGGCATCTCTGGCCACCGAGCAGAGCACCCTGCAGTAGCTCGAGGACCTCCAGCGCAAGCTCGCTGGACTGGAACGGGAAGCTGAGGCCAAGATCAAGGCCAATAAGGAGGAGCTCGCTGCGCAGCTCGCCCGGGAGATCGGCGAGGACGAGGTGACCAAGCGGGATCTGGCCTTGCAGCGGGGCCTAGTCAGGAGTGCCAATGCGGAATGCGAGAAACTAAAGGATGAGCTCTCGGCAAAGGTAAATGAGGTCGTCGAGCTTCGCCATAGTGCCTCCACCTCGACGGACCTGGTCGCTGCGAGGGCTGAGGCCTCGGACAAAGGCTTTGTGCAGTGCTATACCGAAGTCCTGCGGACTCTGTGGTGGGCCCGAGCCCTCAAAGATGACGAGGTCAAGGCCGTGGTGGGCGACTTCAAATCGTGTTTGGACCGAGTTCCCTTTCCTGATGGCGCCGAGCTGGACATTGTCGACCTCCCTGAGCTTGGCATTCCTCTCGACTTTGTGCCGGCGTGCTTCAAAGTTATCAAAACCGTCTCCATGCAGGAACTGAATATCGGCGCCGGGGAGGAGGCTGCCCATGAGGAGGAGATCGCCGACGAGGAGGGGCGGACTCCTCTTACTGTTGAGCAACTTCAGGAAGCTGTGGGGGATGCGACATTGGACACTAGTGAGTTTGACACTAGTGGGCTCACTGGCAACATCACCTCGCTCTCCGAGCTCGCTATTCCAGCGGGCCAGGTTGCCCCTGCCCCCGCCGAGGTCTTTGCTGCTCCCGCTGCTCCCGACTCTTAGATTAACTTTTTTGTTTTCTTTATTATTTTACAAGTCTCAGTAGTTCGCCGGGCTACAGAGCTCGCCCAGAAGGAGCTCCGTTTTGTAGTTTTTTCACTTTTCGTTCAAGTAGTTGTAGCTCGTCAGGCATGTGCAGCTCGCCTAGAAGGAGCTTTTTGCAATTCACAGATGGTTAGCTGGTCGACCTTTGTGGCCAGCAATACTACTCATACTTAGGATTTTTTTAAGTATTTTTGACTTGAAAGTTTCTTAAGTATCTTTTGAATAGAAATCGAGCATTTTTTGTCTAACACTTTCCACTTACGTTTTTGCGCTTTACATTATAATTTTATTTAGCTCGTTTATTTATCTTTCGGGTACTTAATTGTTCGTCTTACTCTACTTTGAGAAGCGAATCGTTCATTTTACGTCACTTAAGACTACGAATTGTACCTTTGTTTTAATAGTACGTATTCTTCATCATACACCACTTAGGGCCGCGAATCGCTCGTCTTAAACCACTTAGGGTAGCGAGTTGTACTTCGTTTAATTCACGTTGGGCAGTTGGGTTTCATGAACCTTGCCTTAGACATTTTTCGTCTTTTTCGTGAATTTTTCTTACTTAAGGCAGTTGGTGCTTGGTGACCCTTTAGGAAGGGCACCTTCGCTATCTTGGGCACTTTGGCCTTTGCCTACGAGCATTTTGATTATAACGTTTGGGACCTTGGTCCTTGCGCATTATGAAGTCTCGGGCACTTGGCGAGCTGAGGCTGGCGAGCTCCCTTGAGCAGTGGGTGACCTAGGGTAGCTCGCACAGTTGGCGAGCTACGTAGGTCCGGACACTTGGCAATTTTTTTTTTATTTCACAAATTTTCCCAACTTCCTATAGCAACGTAATTTATATCGGTTGCTATCAACACTTTTGATGCTAACCTTCGGCTAGTCTATTACAGATTTCTAGCCTATTGATAAAACTTTTTCAGGTGGCCGCACTCCAGGTGTATGACGAGGCGTTACCTTCTGCGTCTTCGAGGTTGTAGATACCGTTTGGCCAGGCTGCGGTAACCCTTAACGGTCCTTCCCAGTTTGACCCGAACACACCGGGTGGGGTCATCAGTTTTTTTTTAGCACCAGGTCTCCGACCCTGAATTTTCGGTCTCGGACCTGGGAATTGTAGTACTTCTCTGCTCTACGCTTGTAGGTGGCGTTCTTCATTTCTGACGAAGCTCTGGTCTCTTCGATCAGATCTTTCTCTACTGCCAAGGCTTCGTCATTCTTTTCTTCGTCTTATCCTACCACCTTCCAAGTCTTGTTTTGGACTTCGACCGGGACTACGGCCTCAGTCCCGAAGGCTAGGGCAAATGGGGTCTCTCCGGTGCTGGCTCTATAGAAAGTTCTGTAAGACCACAGGACCTCCGGGAGTTCGTATGCCCAGCTCCCTTTCTTTTCATCGAGGCGGAGCTTCAATATGTGTTTTAGAATTTTGTTCACCGCCTCGACCTGGCCGTTCGACTGTGGATGGTAAGGAGTTGAGTAGTGCTTCTTGATGTTCCATGAACTGCAGAAATCTCTCAACTTTTGACCGTCGAACTGCCTTCCGTTGTCTGTGATGATCGACTGCGGAAGTCCGAACATACAGATCAGGTTTTTCCAAATGAAGCCGATCATCCTCTCATGTGTTATTATTGTGAGAGCCTCGGCCTCAGCCCACTTAGTGTAGTAGTCTACTGCTACAACAACAAACTTTATGCCGCCTCTGCCAGGTGGAAATGGGCCGATCAAGTCGATACCCCATTTCACGAAAGGCCATGGGTAGAAAACTGACTTCAGTTGGTTGGCTGGGGAGTGGATGTTAGGTGCAAAAAGTTGACACTTTCGGCACCTTCGCGCGAAGCTAATGGCATCTTTGCGAAGAGTGGGCCAATAGTACCCCTGCCTGATCGTCTTGTATGCCAATGCTTGCCCCCCAGCGTGACTCCCACAAATTCCTTCGTGGATTTCTTCTAACACCTCAGACCCCTGTTTTTTAGTTAGGCATTTGAGTAGGGGTAGAGAGAATCCACGTTTTTAGAGTTGGCCATCCAGCAGTGTATATCTGGCAGCATGCTTTACTAGTCGGCTAGCTTCCCAGGCATCCACGGGGGTTGTTCCGTCCTTTAAGTTATTTTTTATTGGAGTGCACCAATCTTCACCATCTTCGCTGTCCTCCTGCCCCCCACTCGAGGTCTGATTTATTTTGTAATCGGACGTTGAGGGGTTTTTCAGCGTGGTGATTACAACCTCCGTGAATTCGACCTCGCCATTACTGGTAGCTAGCCGGGCTAGGGCATCTGCTTGTGTGTTTTCTAGCCGCGGTATCTGGTTGATGTAGACCTGCGTAAACATCGAGATCAGATGCGCGGCTATCTTCTGGTAGGTCATCATCTGCTGGTCTTTTGCCTCATATTCCCCCCGGACTAGGGATATTATTAGCTGGGAATCTCGAAAACTTGAAGGTTGGTTGCCCCCACAGCTAATGATAGCCTAAGTCTAGCTATCAGAGCTTCGTACTCCACTTCGTTGTTGGTTGCTTGAAAGTCGAACCGGATTACGGAGGTGAAGACTTGTCTGTCTGGGCTGATCAGGACCACGCCGGCGCCTGCTGCTACGCTGGTTGACGATCCGTCAACGTAGAGGTGCCACGGAGCTATACGCCCCCTCGTCGGATCTTGTTGGAAAGTCAGCTCGACGATGAAGTCAGCGAGCGCTTGTCCCTTGATCGCTGTTCGGGGTGCGTAGGTTATACCGTATTGGCTGATCTCTAGTGACCATTTCAGCAGACGTCCGACGGTGTCTGGGCGCTGTAGTATTTGACTTAGTGGGAACATCGTCAGCACCTCTACCGGGTGGTCGAAGAATTAGGGCCTCAATTTTCTAACACTTATCACCAGTGCATAAGCTAGCTTCTCCGTCGGGGTATACCGCAACTCAGCTTCGTGTAAGACTTGGCTTACATAGTACACTAGTAGGTGTGTTTTCGCCTCTTCTCGGACCAGGATGGAGATAATGGCCACCTCCGACGCAGCTAGGTACAGGTAGAGTTTCTCACCAGGTATCGGCTTCGACAAGATCTGTGTATCTGCCAGGTATGTTTTTATTTCTTCGAAGGCCCGTTGACAGTCGCTTGTCCACTCGAAGTGTTTGTTGAGGTGCAACTTGTTTGCTTTGGCCGCCTCCTTGTACCTTCGTGTGTTTGCTTTGATTTCCTTGAAGAATGGACGATTTCAGTCGCTAGACCTGGAGATGAACCTGTTCAGAGCTGCCATGCACCCCGTCAGTCTTTGAATTTTTTACACGGAATCGGTCATTCCCATCTCGATTATGCATTGGACCTGCGTCGGATTGACCTCGTTTCCTCGTTGGCTAACTAGGTGTCCCAGGAACTTTCCAGAATGTACGCCGAAACTTATCTTCTTGGGGTTCAGCTTCATATTGTAGTGGCGCAGTATGTCGAAGGTCTGTTTGAGGTGGTCGAGGTGATCCTCCTTCCTCAAACTCTTGACAACTATGTCATCTACGTACACCTCCATGGACTCGCCAATGTGTTGGTCGAACATTTTATTCACCAACCTTTGGTAGGTTGCTCCGGCATTGATGAGTCCGAACTGCATCTTTTCTCAGCAATACATGTTCTTGTTGGTGTAGAACGCCGTATGTTCCTGGTCATCTGGGTGCAGAGCTATCTGGTGATAGCCCGCAAAGGCATCCATGAACGTCATCATCTCATGGCCTGCGGAGCTATCTACCAGCTGATCAATGTGTGGTAGTGGAAAGTTGTCCTTCGGGCATGCTTTGTTCAGGTCCGTGAAGTCGATGCAGAGCCTCCACGTCCCTTTGTGTTTCTTCACCAGGATGGGGTTCGCGACCCATTGTGGACACAAAGCTTCTTTGATCAGCTTGTTGTCCAGTAACTTCCCCACCTCAGCGGTTAGAGCTGTGTACTTGTCTGGCCCATACTTCCTTCGCTTTTGGCGCACGGGGTCTCCTCGTAGGATCTATGTTAAGTCTGTGGCAAGCATGCTCCAAAGGGATTCCCGTCATGTCTTAGTGGGACCAGGTAAACACATCTAGGTTGGACATCAAGAACAGCTCCATCCTCGACCGGTACGGTTCAGGTAACTCAGAACCGATGAAAAGTTTTAAGTCCCTTTTCGGGTCCACCGGGAGTGCCGTCAATTCTTCCATGGGAGTGGCTTTTCTCTTTTGACTTTTCCACCTCGGGTCGCTGATGAACTCGTCCCACTCTTCTTGTGACATCTTCGCAGGTTCATGACCTATGCGCGGCTCGAGGTCATCGGCTTGGCCTTCCGCTTGGGTGGGCTCATCAACTGTCAGTACCTCCGGTGGTTTGTCAACTTGGGATAGTTCGGTGTCCTGGGGAATCAGGTCAATGTCCATTGGCATTGGTTCTTGACCTCCCGCAGGTCCCCCATCTTGGGCTTCATCAACCACCTCCATGGGAGTAGGTTGTTGTTCTTGCGTAGGTCCCAACACTTGGTTGTTTTGGGCTTCCTCTAATCCCTCCATTGGCGCCGGTTGTGCGTCTTGCTCAGGCTCCAAGACTTGTTCAATTTGTAGCAGATCGTCTACCTCCATCATCTCAGTTTCGACCGAGATGACGTCTAGGATGTTTGGCTCGTCCGCTGGAATCTGCACGTCCTCTTCGAGGATGTGGACCTGCGTTACAGACTTTTATACCCGGCCATCTTTGATTTGGAGTAAACACTCTCGGGCCTTTTTCTGGTCACCTTTTATAGTTCCAGCACCTTTTGGAGTTGGGAATTTTAAACAGTAGTAGTAGGTCGAACACGCCACTTTGAATTCATTGATAAAGGGGCGACCGAGGAACCCGTTGTAGGAGGACTGCTGGTCGACAACTAGGAAATCTACTTACCTAGTCAGCCTTCTTTCGGGGTCCTCAGCCGATACAAGCTGGACGCTCAACCTGATACTGCCTAGGGGAACAGTTACAACTTCTCCGAACCCCACTATCCTAGCATTGCTAGGTTCTAGATACGACTCAAAATCACCTAAGGCATCTAAGTCCACAAGCAGCCTGTGAACTCGGACTTTCATGATGTTGGCGGTTATCACCAACGAGTCGTTGTGGGGCATCAGTACCCCCTCCAGGTCCGCCGAGGAGAATGTCAGCTCATCAGTTAGTTGTGCGACGGACCTGGGGCCGGAGCTACCTTCCTGGACCTGGTTTACGGCCCAGATCTCGGCTTTCCTCTTTCTTTTGGACATGGAGGGTCCCCCGTCCTGGAGACCTCCGGCAGCTCCGATCTCTTCCTCGAGAACCAAGAGTTCTCGGGTTGGCTCCATGTTCTGTTGAGGCTGGGGAGGTGCCCTTCGTCTGTTCTGAGGTCCGCATTGGCCCACGTCCTTCTCTTCATCGTCGGAGACCTCCCTTCTGTCGAACCTGAGCCTCTTAGCTGGGGCCTTCTTCACAAACTCGGTCAGCTTCCCATCCTCGTAGAATTTCCACAGCTGTTTGAGGAGGTCTCGGCACTCGCTGGTGAAGTGGCCGATGGACTGATGGTAGGCACAGTATTTGTTGGGGTTGAGCCTCGTGTGGTCCTGGCGGATCCGCCTCGGTTCCTCCAGCAGGTCCTTGTCTTTGACAGCAGTAAAGACGTGGTCTACGGAGACAGTGAAGACCTGTTGAGCTTTTCCTTGAACTCGTCCCCGTCTCCAAAGGCCTTTAAGTTCCGGGGGGCCTTGCATGTGCCCCCGGACTTCTTCCCGTAGGGCTTCTTCTCCTCTGGGGCACCAACTTCTTTCAGTAGTGCCTCCTGCATAGCCACGAACACCCCCGCCTTGTGGCGAAATTCCGTATAAGTGTTCGGATATGAGAGGTGCATCTCCTTCCAGAGGTCGGTGCCCTTCCTAAGCCCGGCCATCACTGCGACGACCTTGGTGTCCTCGCTCACCGGCTCACCTTCCAGCAGTATTTTATCGAACCTCTCCAGGTGCTGCTGGTCGGTCTCATTCTCGCCTTGGTGGATGTTGGCGAGACGGTGTTTCTAGGTGAGGTAGGACCCGGACCCGGAGAAGTGGGCCAAGAACTCCCGTGAGAGTTGGCCAAATGAGCAGATTGACCCCGGGGCGAGTGATGAGAACCAGCGGTGGGCTCGGTCCCCTAGGGTCAGCGGGAAGTTCCGGCACTGGGTGGAGTCGGTGGCACCGACCGAAATCATAAAGTCTGCATACTTGGCCAAGTAGACTTTCGGGTCGGACTCGCCCTCGTATGCGGACATCACCGGGAATTGGACTTTCTTCTGGACCGGTGCTCGGAGGATGACAGGTGCCAATGGGGATGCGGGGAGAGTGGTGGCGTCAGGTCCGCCAGACTTGGAAGCTACTTGGGCTTGTAGCATCTCGACAACCTTTTTTAGTGAGGTCAGCTCGTCATCACGGGCCACCTCCGCCGGAGGTTGCTCAAAGGTCGTGCGCCTCATGGACGCACATCCCTGAGGTGCCTCACTCTGGGGTGACCTCTCTGTGACGGGCTGGAATTGGCATTCGCCATGGGGGCCCAACCTGTTGGTCGCTGGCCTTCTCAATCGGTCGTGGGCGGACCTGCGCGGTTGTAGGTCCGAATCTCCGTGGGATGTGGCCGGGGCTGCCGTTCGTTCATTGTCCCCGCACCTGGGCCCTAGCCTGCTCTGGAGGACCTCCCTCCTTAATGATTGGTGTGTGCCGAATGCCTCGGTGTAGGCCGAAGCTCTTCTGGTGTGTGGGGCGGGCTCCTCCTTCACCATCTTGGCTTTGCCGGCTCGTTCCCGGTGCTGGCGAGCTTGGGCCGAGCTCGCCTCCTGCTCAGTGGGGAGGACGTTGTACTCCCCCCGGGTCTGGGTGCCCTGAGTGGGCCTCGTCTGCTCCCGGGCTTCGGCGGCCGGAGCTCGCCTAGGTACTAGGGCGAGCTCGTCGTGCTGTCTCTGCTGCAACCTCTGCAAGGTTGCGATGGTGCGCTGGAGTTCGTCGGGGTTGTTGGTCAGGTCCCTCCGGGCGGGGCTCAAGTCCTCCTGGGTCACTACAACTCGCGGAGGTCGCTGGGCTGCAGTGCTTTTCTGGGGAGGTCGGCGCGAGGTCTCCACCTCGGCCTGATCCTGGTCACCTCCCTTTGACCTTCCGGCAGCTGCAGAGGTCTGTCCCTTAGCCATTTTTGGGTTTTGGAGGGGGATAACTTGCTGCAGGTCGCTGGGGTAGCCAGGGCAGGTCGCCGAGCTCGCCTAGGTCAGGGTCTTCGGCCAGGTTGATTTTGTTCGAGTTTTTGTCTAGCCTCACGCGAGATGAATTATCCGAAATCCGGTTTATTCGTGTACACGCGCGCGTTTGAAAACTTTTTCGGGCAGAATTTTGGAAAATCCAAAAATTTGGATTTTTGTCCGGAAATCTGGGTTTTCGTTCGAAGGAATGAATATGTGTGTGTATCTCCAAGTGTTCTTGAGCTTTGTCAAGAACACCTTCAAATCTTCAAGCAAACCCTAATTTTGTTTTTCAAATTTTTAAGAATCGGACCCTCCTTCTAGCGCCAAATTGTTGATAGAATTTACTAACGATGTTTGTTTATGTGGTTTTATAAAATATTAATCATATCAAACAATAAACTAAGATTTGATGTTCTTAGTGTTCTTGGGAGGGTGAGATAGAGAGAGAAAATGAGTGCTTAGAGAGAGAAAGTATTGTAATTGAAAATGTATTAGAATTGTGTAATAGTTACAAGAGAGGTCTTATTTATAGGTGTACGAATACGGGGTGACACCTCACGAGCCTATTTGGCTTCCGGTGTTGACGAAGGTCCGTAACCTTCACCTTGGTCCCCCATACTGCTCTCCTTCTAATGCCCCTTTTTGCTACACGTACATATCCTATCTATACACCTGCTGGGTGGGTTCCCGGGCTCGGCGAGCTCCCTTGCCTTGTGTCATTTCCGAAAGTGTGGGGACGGGTTCTGGCTCGGCCTCCATGCTCGCGGGCGAGCAGCCCCCTAGCAGGCGAGCTCCCTTGCGAGCTCTTCTCACTTTGCCCGATTGGTGAGCTGGTCCCAGGCTCTCGAGGCCTGGGCGAGCTGATATCCACCTCGCCGAGCTCAGCAACCTGCGGGTCCTTCGTAATTATTCCTACGTCAATCGTGTTAGTTCTCCTTGTCAACAATGTGATTTGTATAGGAGTTGATTTGGTTTTATTGGAAGATTGGGTTTATCCCTTTTCCCGTGTTTTAATAGTTGTTCTTCCGGCATTCTTATGAATCAACGGAATAAACACACTTAATCGCGAAGATTATATTATCCGGTATTCAAAGATTGAATCAAAGGATCTTATGATGATATCGCCTTCTCGCTGCATCAGTTGGTATCAGACCTTGGATTCCAGATTGGGCTTGATGCCCTAAACCCCTTTATTACCGATGGGCCTATTCTTGAGAATATACATTTTGGGCTTCACTTTGGTATACATCATTTTCATGACCAGTTTGTGTGCACCAATATACATGATGGAGTTCATAAATATAAGAGTCATGCACCCACTAGCTTGGATATAATTACTTTGGATTTTGATAACTATTATTTTTGTATCAGTAATAATAGTTTCCTACTTCTAACATTAAATATGGATATCGTCTTCGTATCATCAGCAACATTCGTTCGGCAGATATTTTCGAAGTCCTTGGATTAGAGATTTTGGTTTTTCTCCCTGAAGTTGAGCCTGTTATAGCCACAACTCAAGTTACAGATTCTTCTAAATTAGAGGACGAATTTTTCGAAGTGGGGGAGAATGATGCAGATAGAGATGTAATATATTTCTTTTATTAATATTATCCTTTATATTTTATAGAGTTTAAGATTTTATTTAAATGTTATTTTTATTGTTATTGGGTCGGGCTCAGGACTTTAAGGTCTGAAACCCTAGTAGTGTTATTATAAATAGGAGTTCTATGTAATTTGTATAGGAATTGATTTGGTTTTATTGAAAGATTCGGTTTATCCCTTTTCCCTTGTTTTAATAGTTGTTCTTCCGGCATTCTTATGAATCAACGGAATAAGCACATTTAATTGCGAAGATCATATTATCCGGTATTCAAAGATTGAATCAACGGATCTTATGATGGTATCGTCTTCTCGTTGCATCACACCTCTAAAAATAATTATATGCTCTTCAATGGAAATATGATGATGATATATAAAATAAATGATTCACTTTTTATATGTCATTATCATATTCACAATGAATATGGGATCATTTTCGTGTGGAGGAGGATTGGAAAAATAATAGGTAAAATTTAGGAAATATTGAAGCTAATAATAGCCATAGGCAATATGTCATATTCTTTCTTTGCAAAGGTGCAACGGCTAGTAAATACCCATGGGATTTTTTAACAAAAATTGTTCAATATAAAAAAAAATTGAGAAAAATACAAATTGGTTCAACAAATTCACACAAATTACAAAATGGTTTATGTGCAAAAAAAAAAAAACACTTCTGTGCAAACACAAAAAGCACTTCTGTGTAAATTTTTATGAACCAATTTGTAAATATAGTGATTTTTTTGAACCAATATGTAAAACACCCAAAAAAATTCATGCTAAATTTATTCCTAATGTTATTTTGAAGTATTACATTTTGATTGAAATAATTATTTGGAATTTTAGGATTTTAAGTCAAAATAATTAAAATACAATATAACTAACCCAATTTTGATATTTCTAATTGATAATTTTGATTAAAAAATTGATACTCATGAATAATTTTCATACAAAAGTTTGCCTTGAAAAAAAAAATTATATTGGATTCTTGAAGTATCAGTGTTATATATATACACACACTATCACTTCACGCATGTCAATTGTTAATATTATGTATATATTATTGTTATTTAAGATGATGTATATGACCAGGAGTATTTATAAATAAGAATTCACTTGAACTCGAATTCATATAAAATCTCCTCAAAAAAAAATTATGGTAGATATCAGATATAATTGTAGAAACAATAATATGATATGAAGCATGAAAGAATTCCTTAATTGAAAAGTGCAAAAGAAATTTTTACGTAGGGTAAATAGGAAATTAATTAAAAAAGAATTACAAATAAAATTTAGGGTTTATTTTTTTTAGTTACAAAGCGATGATAAAATAAAAATGAAATACTATGTAACGACTAAAGACACATGATATTCTTGTTTTTATTATTATTTTCTCCCCTATATTCAATTTTACAAGTGTCTGGATTTTAATTAATTAATTTTTAAGAAGTGCTTGCAGTATGTGTACCTTTATTTCAACTTTGCTATTTTTTTAATCAGTTTGTATAAAGAAAGAAGTAAATACAAAATTTAGGAAATGAAAGATAAAAGAAAAACATAAAAAGAGTCAATTTCAGGAAATAATAAGTAATTTAATGAAAAATCGAAGGCCTCCCATAGGTTAATCTCCCTTGCAACGGCTAGTAAAATTCTACTCTATCATAAACAAAATCTGAACCGTTGGCTCTTCCATAATCCAACGGCTCCAATTCAAAGTGAAAGAATATGACCGTTGACAGGGAAGAGGCGTCCCTCCACTGCATCCCCTTGTTATATATACCACGCTCTTCGCCTTAGCCCCTCCTTTCTTCATTACTTACAGAGAGAGTAATTCCTGGAGAGAGAATTGAAGGGTTTGTAGAGAGAGAATTCTGAGGAAAAAGAAGGAGCCGCTCTCAGGGTACTTTCGTCGAGCATCTTGAGGGGGGTCTTTTTATAGTGTCCGTTTAAACGATACAGAGGGAGGTTGAAACAAGAGGAAGAATGGCGTCTAGGGTTGTTATCCCGGAGCAACCGAGAGGTAACACTGAGGGTATTCTGAATTGTTTCCGTGTTCTTGTTTGTGCGTTGAATTTTGGGCGTATTGTGTCGATTTTGAAAGGATTCTGTTTTTAGGGTTCTTATTTGCAATCGATGGGTATAAATGTGGGTTGTGAATTTCTTGGTTATTTCTTGCTTATTCGGTTTCTGGGTAGATTCTTGAAGGCGAATCTTTATGCTTTTCTGTTGGTGGGATTTGATTGTTGATAATTTCCTCTGGGTTTGATTTACATTGCGTTTATGTCAGAATGATTTCGATTGAGTTCTTGCCTGATTTCTGCTGTGTAGTGTAATCAAGATTTCTAGTGATGCTCAATTTAAGTGTTAGAATGTTGTTTAAAGAGACATTCGAAGATTTTTATAGGGGATTTTTTGTGTTGATCTTCTTTTGATGAACCAGGTGGTGGAGGGCAGCAGAAGAACGGTCTGCCGGCGGCGGCGGAAGGCAGAACCAGGCGGGTTTTAAGAGACATCGGAAACTTGGTAACATCTCAAGCTGTCGAGGGGAAGCCGACAACTCGCCCTATGACAAGGTCCACCTTGTTCTTCAATTGCCTTTGTGATGAACACATTTGCCAGAATAACTCACTCATCTTCTTCCCATTGATTTCAGGAGTTTTGGGCAACAGCTCCTGGCAAAAGCACAGGCAGCAGCCGAGAAAAACAACGGCAAGGTAAAAAAAAAGCCCTGAAATTTCCACATATTGTGCATTGATTTAAACTTCAATGATTGGTGCAGAAGCCCCTGATCGAAAATGTGAAAGAAGGCGTGAGAGCTCTGAAGAAGGAAGCTGTGAAGCCAAAGGAAGAGGCTGTGATTGTCATCAGCTCCGATGAAGAAAGCAGCCAAAGTGGAAAAAAAGCCAGGGACAGATCGTCAAAGAAGTCCAATAGAACTCTCACCTCTGTCCTCTCTGCTCGAAGCAAGGTTTGCATCATACCATCCATCTGCAGACATAAATTCATCAATCATAGATTCATTCAATCATCTTTTCCAGGCTGCCTGTGGAATTACCAAGAAACCCACGGACCCCATTGTAGACATTGATGCAGGGGATGTGGACAATGAGTTGGCCGCAGCAGAGTATGTGGAGGACATCTACGGCTTCTACAAGCTCACAGAGGTACATAAAACAGAGTTTGTTTATCTGATGTTTTATCAACAAATTGATTCAGATGATGACTGGTTGTTGTTTCAGGGCGATGGCAGAGTCCACGATTACATGGATTCACAGCCCGAAATCAACTCGAAAATGAGGGCAATTCTTGTGGATTGGCTGATTGAAGTCCACAGAAAGTTCGAATTGATGCCAGAGTCTCTTTACCTCACTGTCAACATAGTCGATCGCTTTCTTTCGACGAAAAATGTCCCCAGAAGGGAGCTGCAGCTGGTGGGCATTAGCTCAATGCTAATCGCCTGCAAATACGAAGAAATCTGGGCACCTGAGGTTTGAACTGTGCCCACCACACTAATTACGTACTCTGTTTCTTGGCCTAATTACAACTCTGTTTTGATATTGCAGGTGAGTGATTTCATTGCTATATCTGACAATGCGTTTGTGAGAGAGCAAGTGCTTCTGATGGAAAAAGCGATTCTTGGGAAGCTGGAGTGGTATCTGACAGTCCCCACCCCATATGTGTTTCTGGTGCGCTACATCAAGGCCTCAATTCCAGCAGACAAGGAGATGGAGAACATGGTTCTGTTCTTTGCCGAGCTCGGGCTCACGAACTACTCGATTATGATGGAGCATTCGCCCTCGATTTTCGCTGCTTCGTCCGTGTACGCTGCTCGTTGCACGCTGCGCAGGGGCTCGTTGTGGAACGAGACCCTGAGACGCTACACGGGCTACGCGGAGGGGGAGCTCATGGGATGTGCTAAGGCGTTGGTGAGGATGCATGGTGGTGGTGGTGGGGAGAGCAAGCTGAAAGCTGTGTTGAGGAAGTATTCGAACCCGGAGAGGGGTGCTGTTGCTTTGTTCCCACTTGCAAGAAGCCTTCTTCTTGATTGATTGATGATATCTTTTTCTGTGTTTTTTTGGCTGTAGAAATCATTAATTCATGATTTGTTTTGTGTGTGTGTGTGTGTGTGTGGCGATTACTAATTTTTTATGTTTGATGTAAATGTGCTGCAAGAATGGCAAGGCTATATTTGCCTCCTCCTTTTGGACAACGAGTTTTTGGTGAAATTTTTTCTTGTTTTTATTTTTGCAATTTCTGATATTGATTTTATGGTGAATTTAACGGCAAAACCTCAATTTTAAAAGTGAATCTTCATTTAAAAGTAATGGGTGTTTTATAAATAATTACACAAATTGAAAAGTCATACATACTTTTTTCAATACTACTGAAAATATCTTTTTAAAAATATATTTTTAATAATAAATATATAATTTTTAATAATAAATAATATAACTTTTTTGCACAGTGAAATAAGTTGAAGTGTATTTTAAAAGTCCACTAACAAAATATAGATAAAATAAAAATATTGTAAATATATATATATATATATATATTACTATGAATAAAATAAAGGTGATGAAAGGTTACCACTTGTAAATAAAATAAAATATTGTAAATATAGATAATATACATTGTAATAAAAAAAAAGGGGTCCATTGCATATAGATTCTCTATGTTACCACTTATTGTGTTTCAGTTCTACACCTTTTAATAAATACAAAGTGGTTCAAAGAAATAATTATTTGTGGTTATATATATTTTTTTTGAGTGTGCAATTTAAATAATATTTTGCACAAGGAAATTATTGATATTCAATTTTAATTATATTTTGCATAGACATAAAATATTAAATACTATCAATTGTTTTAATAGAGTACACAATTTTAATAATATTTTGCAAAGAAATTAAAGTATTTTTAGTTGTTTAATGATATATGCAAACATCATACCCTGTGCAAAAATTTAAAAAATTTGCACATGTGCTAATATTCAAATATAATTAAATTATATAAAAATTAAAGTTACATTTATAAGTTAAAACTTATGCGAAAAAATGTGTGCAAAAATAAAAATATTACACACCAAAAATAGAAAATCTATCTAAAATTACATATTTAAGCGTAGGTGCAAAAAAGTAAAAAATTTGCATACTACATTCATCTTCAATTTTTCTTTCCATTTTGCCTTCACCTCAAAACTCAAGATCGTCAACTCCTGTATCCTTCAAAGAACTCAATTCCTCAATTTTTATATCCTTCAAAATAATTTTGTATCCTTATTTTAATTCCTCAGCTTCGATTACCATGAGCAACTACATCGACGAATAGATCAAGAAATAGCACCTTTCTTGGGTGGAAAATATAGATCGGAGAACGTCGTCTTCCTCCATCCACTGTCGATCTGCTACATCCTCCATCCACCGCTCTGAATCGCCGGCGATCTGCTCCATCCTCCATCCGCGGTGGTGGCTCTGGCTTCACAAGGCGGCGGTGGCTTTGGCTTCGTGAGATATTTGGCTTCTTATTCTTGATTTATTATACAGATAGAGAATTTTAAAGAGAAGAAGAGTAAATTTTAAGAGAGAGAGAGAGGAATTTAAAATGGTTAAGTGAGAGAAAGAATGTGTGTAATAAATGGTGAGAGTAGAGAGGGAGGAGATAGGGTTTAGGGGGTGGGGATGTCTGGATCTAGAAAGTGGGTCTCTTAATTTGAACCAAATTATAATTAATAAAAGTAGTTGAACCAAAATTAAATTTAACTATTAGGGTTGAACCACTTTGTAATAATTCCTAAAAAAAAAAAGAGTTTAGAGAGGAGGGTTGCTGCCTCTCCAAAATAGATTGCAAGTTACTAAGTATAATTTTTTAAAAATGCATTTGAAGTTCATTTGATACATACAAATTTAACACATTTTAAACATTTATTCCATTTGTTTCTCTATAAATTTTTTATTTGTTTTTTTATTTTCATTATTTTTTATATTTATTCTTATTCTTTTAATACATTTTTACTCTGTGAAAAATCTCTTATCAATGTATAAAATTTTGCTCTTGTGTAATATATATATCATTACTAAATCTATTAAGGCAAAGTTTGTCTGATGAATTTATCAATTTAAATCCATCTACACCACACCATTAATATCTCACAGTCGAATTTGGAGTATTATATTTAATTGCTTCAAAGTTCTCGATATTCATCATTATTTTTGTAAAATTCTCTTCACTTGATGATGGATAGTGCCGGAGATTTCAACATTGAATAAAATTTCCATGTTTGATTAAAATAAGGTAATTAAAAGCACTATATATAAGCAGATTTTTCTAAACTTGGAGTAAATGTTTCAAATAGTAACTAAATTTAAATTTGCAATATATACTTTAACATCGATGATGATCGGATCACATTGCCTTTCGACCAAATATTTTTCTACTCCAACACAACATGAAGATCTTCGAATAAATAATAACATTAAAAGAAGCAAACTGACCAAATAAGTTCAGAAAATACCAAAATCTTGAAAAACTAATTCATTATATTATATGAGAATTGTGATGCTCACTGTTTTAAAAGCTACATACTGCAATTATATATGCAATCTCATTGAATATTTTTCACTATATACTAACCACATAAAAGAGTAAAAGTTGAAGCCGTGCTTTGACAATCTTAACAAATAGATAAAAGTACCATTAGCATTGATAAAGTGTTTCACAATTAGTCACACTTAACCTAATTCAATTAGTTAGGCAAACACTCCATTCAATCACACGTTATTATTTATCATATTAATTAAGGCATACAAAATTTACACATACAGAACCTGTACCACATTATCTTCAAGAAGTTCATTACAATCATTATAAACAACAAACTTATTGCAAATTCATTGAACAAATGAGAGAAATTAATTCAGCATAAGAAACATCGTGTGCAAATTCTGAAATAAATGTATCTTTATCTGGAATGAAAAGATTCAAATGTTCATTTCAAAATTATGCTTACAGTGGAACATATCAGGGATAAATAATTACATCTTTTAGACTGTAATAGATATTTTATGAATAATTTGTACATAGTAAGCACTTAATTAGTAGTAAATGAAACATATTTTTTAATATGCACAAACCTTCAGATGCTATTAAAAATAATTATTGTTGTGCTTGAGACATATAGTTCAACAATGTAAAGGAATTAGAAATTATCAAAGTCTACCTGCAAAAAGATTATGTGAGTAGCAGTACTTGAACAAAATTTTATCTCATGTTTCAAATCCATAACTTGAAGTGTAAAGAGAATCTAATCTGGCGTTTCTCAACATACGGTACTTCCATAATCAATTTATCTTGATACCAACAAAAAAAAAAGTAGCATGTCATAACTTAGTACAAAGTGATTATCAATCGATAAAATTCAAATCAATTTTTACTCAAGGGATTTGAACATCAGATTCAATATTGCGCCACTCATTTCAGAGGAGATATATTTGGCATAGAAGGTGAAACTCAACAATCCGTCATAAAATTTTAACCATTGTGGACTAAGATCAATACTAGAAAATTCAATGTTGATAATTAAAAAGAATGAAACTTTACCTCTAATTCCATTGGTTGCCGATGACTATTCTCGATTGATAATTAGTGCTGGGTGTCAATTATACTAAGAGAAAAAAAAAAGAAATATATATATATATATGGAGTACAAAACTTTAAAAGTAATCGAGAATAAATTTGCATTAAACGGATGCAAAAGTCAAGGGGCAGACAAACCTGTGTGGAACAACTACAAATTATATTGAGAATAAACCTGCATTTGAATTGTAGCAACAATCGAGATGAATAATCAGAAATTAACTTGTGTTCAACGGTGGCAAAAGTCGAGGTATGGAATCAAGAATGAAAGCGGAAAAAAAAAATCAAATTCAGTGTTTATATACCTGAATAAAATACAGAAGAAGAGAATATTTCATAGCTGTGTTAAAACATGAATCGTCAGCACCGGCAGAGGAATTTTACCAGTCGTGGAGATATATATGTGGTGAATACAAAGAGACGAACTAAAGTATATTTAATTACAAATAATATGCAATCCCCACACGCAGTACAATGTTAGGCGGGAAGTGCAATACAAACGCTATTCTGTTTATATATACTATATATACTAGGTTTTGGCCCGTGCGATGCACGGGTCTGATTTATAAATGTGTTTTGAAATTTATTTAATTATAAAATTTTATATCTTGTTTTGTTACATTTTGTTTTTTAGTTATGTTTAATGTCAATTTGTTTGGATGAAAATTTTATTTATTGAGCAATCCAGTTTTTTTTTTTTTTTTTTTGCAATTTTCTAATAGATCACGTTTCGGTTTGAATTTTGATTTTTTTATGGCATTTATTTATTTCTTTATGCTTTTATTTTGAAATTTTGAAGAAAATAATAAATGTCAATCCTTTTTTTATTGAAGCAGTAAGTAGTTTTTTTTATAAGTATTGTTGTGAGTTTTTCTTTTTAGTCTTTTTTTTTTAAATAAAACAGTTAATTTTTTTTTTTGAATAATCTCGAATTTCACATGTGATTCTTGTCATGCTTTACAACATCTTATAATAATTGTGTGGTTAATTATAATTTCAAAAATTATCTGTGTATAATTATTGTGTTATGCGAATTTTTTCCTATGTTTAATTTTTTTTTTATATCTTTTATGTTGTGGTATTTTTTTTGTTTTGAATTGTTTTGTTTTTGTTTGGGAGCTTTTGTTGTTTTTTTTATTATTGTTTTGTTTTTTATCAATCTTTTTTTTTTCATTATGTTTTTCTAATGTTTCACTAAAATCTTTTTTTTTTAAGTTTGTTGTTTTAACATGTAGAAGGAGTAAGTTGTTTTATTTTTAATTTGTTATGTGACTTTTTAATTGTGTTTTAAATTTTTAATATCTTTTTTGTTATTTTTTTGGGTTTTTTTTTCTTTTTGTTTTTTTGTTTGGGACTTTTTTTTAAATTGTTATTTTGATTTTTTATCAATATGGTTTTTTTGTCTTTTTTTTTTCTATTTTTCTTATTTTTTTTAAAACCTTCCTTTTTTGCTGAGTTTGTAGTTTTAATCAGGTTTAGAAAAGTAAAAAAGATAGTTTAGTAAATGATTAAGTTTTTTTTTTTGAAAAATCCCGAAATTCACCTGTGTTTCTTGTCATGCTTTATAGAGTCTTTGAATAATTATGTTGTTCTTTATTTATTTTTTGAGTGTGGAATTTCAATATTTAAATTTTAGTCCTTTATTTATTTGAAAATTCTTTTTTCTTTTTTATTTGTATTTTTTTCAAGAAATTTTGTACCATTTTTCCAGTCGTTGATTTTTAAAAAATGTTCAGTATATAAATGTTGAGTTATGAAATAAGAATTTTTTTGTATATATTTTTTTAATCTCGCGCATTTTTTAATTATTTTTTACAAATTTTATTATTTAATATATTTTCAAGCGAGGTAGATTTGGGATTGCTGGTGGTTTATTAGTGGCGCAATTTGTATTATTTTTTGTAGTGATTTTTTTTAATTAATAATGTTTAGTTATTTTTTCTTTTGTTTTTTTTTTTGTAAAGTAATTGTATATTTTTTTGTAGAAGGTGTAATTTTTTTTTAAACATTTTTTTTGTTTTTTTTTATTTTTTTTAAATTCTATTGTTCATAGGTATTGTATACCTTCTTTTTTTTATATTTATCCTTTTTTTTTCTTAATCCATGTAAAAAAATTGTTAAAAAGGAATAAATGCTATCGTCTTTGCGTAACTATTAAAGTATGTATTTCAAACTAAATTTCATATGAAATCGGATACATAAATCGTTTAAGAAAATAATCAAATTTTTTTTCTCTATTTGATGCGTCCTTCCATGTAAGCTGTTCTCCATCCAATCGCCATAGCCATTTTGTGGTCTTCCCAATTTCTGACAATTGGAGGCATTGGTGTTTTATCTTTTAAGTATACCTGAAATTGTAATTCAATTTTTTTATTAATATGCTATTGCATGCAAAACGTTTTATACATAAATATTAAATTACCTGGACATAGTGGTTATTGTTCACTAAAGCCATACAGATTGATCTCTGTCTTTCAGGTACTTTATTTCGAAATGGCAGTGTGGTAATGGACATGTATGGTGATAACGTAATAAATGCCACGTTGTAAGCTGATGCAACTAAGAAGGCCATGTGTGGGAGCATGAACCATTTATTAACCGGTGCAGTTGGTGTATAACAATTTAGTGATTCTAAGACTTCTTCGACATAACTTTCATCCCTAAAAGCCTTTTTGTATAAATCAATATTCTCTCTGAGTTCTGTCGCCAAGTCCTCCCTTACATGTTTCCAATTCTCCTCTCCAAATCCCATCATTCCTGCTACAGCTTGGAATCCGCAGTGTCCGTCACCCTTTACGTTTATCACATCGTTTATGTGTGGGTGGTACAATGATGGAATTGACTCTTTGAACCTGTACGCTTTGATTGTTGGAGCTTCCTCGTGGTTTTCCTGTACATATTTTCATTTATTTTTTTTCTTGTTTTTCTTAGATTATAGCTGTATAGTTATATATATATATATATATATATTAATTTTTTTTGTACCTCCTGTTGAGTAGTTGTTGAAGGTAAATTGTTGAAGACCTCTTTGTATACAATGTTTGAGATGTCGTTGTTTTTATCAGTGGCTTCTGCAATGTTGAGTATCTTTAGTCCCTTTGCAGATGTTACTCTAGAAAGTGCAACGTATAATTGCCCATGGCTGAACACTGGCTTTGGGAGATAGACTCCCACTCTTTTTAAGCTTTGTCCTTGGCTCTTGTTTATTGCCATCGCATAACAGACCCGAATTGGGAATTGTCTTCTTCTAAGTTTGAAAGGCCATTTTGTTTCTGTTGGAGATAGGATTATTCGTGGAATCAAAACCTTATCTGCCACATGTGTTCCTGTCAGTATCTCTGCTTCAATGACTCTTTCTCCTAATCGTTTAACCAACAGTCTTGTTCCGTTACAAAGTCCATTTCTTTGGTTAATGTTTCTCATCAACATTACCGGGACATCTTTCTTTAGTTCCAATCTGCTGTCTGGTATTCCTGGGAATTTTAGGTTTTTTAAAAACTCTATCGGATATAAAGCTTCATTTTTTTCCCATTCTTCCCCCTCCTTTTCTATGCTGTCAGCACTGTAGTATTGCTTTGCTTTTCCCGGCTCCAAGGACAATATGAATCCATTTATTTCATCAACTATTTCATTTGTCGGTGCAAGGATGGCTCTTTCCGTCAGGTATTTCTTTTTTATGTTGGACGTAAGCAGTTTTGAGTATATGCATTTTGCAATTTGTTGCACCGGTTGCCCTTCATCTTTTACCATCAGCGTTGGGTCTGTAACAATTTTCTCAAGTTCTCCCTCTTTGTTATCTTTTGGGCATCTTTTTTTGGCTTTTCCATCCCCAACTTGTAAAATCCATTCCGCAAACTGCTTATCCTTTGGATCCAAACGCATGTTTTGTGTCAGCATGTATACGGTGCACGAATCCCATAGGGGTGATCTATTTATCGCTGCCGCTACAGTTTCTTGTCGTCTTCCTCTTGGTATTACTGGGAGAATTTGTCTAAAATCTCCTCCTAACAATACAGTTTTGCCTCCAAATGGTTTCGAGCCTGCTTTGTCATCCAATGGTGTTAGCAAATCTCTCATTGTCATATCCAATGCCTCAAATGTGTGACGATGTGCCATGGGTGCTTCATCCAATATTATTAAGTCTGCATGTATCAATAATTCCGCAAGCATAGATCCTTGCTTTATACGACATGAAGAGTGTTCTGTGATTTCTAGTGGTATTTTGAACCTTGAGTGTGCAGTCCGGCCTCCTGGGAGAAGTAGTGCTGCAATGCCTGATGAGGCGACTGGAATAACCACTTTTTTTTGTGCTCGTAGTCCCAAGATTATTGTTTTATATAGGTAAGTTTTTCCTGTTCCCCCATGGCCGTATAGGAAGATGAGTTTTCCTTTTCTGTTTTCAACCGATTCAAGAACTGCGTCATATACTTTTTGTTGTTCTTCATTTAAGGTGAGAATCAACTTGTCGTTTTCTGTTTGTTGTTCGGTGGTATCGAAACTTGTCTCATCTCGTAGGAGAGAATTTGACAATTCTTTAAGAATGTTCTTGTTTGGCATTGGCATTCCATCAAAATCTTCGAGGGATTTGTCATTTTCCGTCAGGAGTTTTTGTATTTCCATGAGCGTGTACTGTTGTAGTTCTTCATCAGTAAGTTTCAGCTCCTTGAACTCAAAAATTTTCCTTTGTTTGTAAGCAATATCTTCTGCTAGATAGGGCCAACAATGCGCCCACAAATTAAGAGGGTTTCCCACCTCACAATAGAGTAAAATTGTGACGAACAGGTTTCGTAACTGTGCGGGTGTTGCCCATTGGGCGGCCTCATCCATTGCTTCTTGTCGTTCAGAGTCTCCATCCAATAATCCTCTTGCATAGCATGCAGCCTTGAATGTTTGGTGCTTCACATTTGCAAAAGTGAGTAATTCTTCATAGCTCATTGCTCCTGCCATTACCAAGACCAGCATTCGCAAGTAGTACAACTCCCCTGCTGTAGGATGGATATTGACAATTCTTCCTAGGCTAGGACAATTTTTTTTACTACGCCTTTTCCACTTTTTTTGTTTTGTATCCCATACATATTTTGTTGGGAACTGGATATAAGTTAGATCCCTGGCTTCCTCACTGGCTTTGTTCACTTCCATCCACTCTGTGAACATCATCTTTTGTATATTTTCTTTTCTCAATATATTCTCCAGCTTTGCAGATTCGTTGTACATGATTGTCTGCTGGTTTGGGAGGTGTATACTTAATCTCTGAACCGGAGGCTTTCGATAATGTATGTCAAAGGCGAGGGTTCTCCACATGGCTTCACAGGCTGACAAATACCGACAGTCCAAATAGTTTTTAATCTCATCAATATCCTCCTCCTGAGAATCGTTTGCTGCTTTTCTTTCTCCTTGTTTGGTTGTTCTCTCAATGATCATTGTCGCCTTGTCAACTCCTTTGGTAATGTACTTGAAAAGATACTTTATTGCCCTTGACTGATTGCACCATTCTACATTTATATGAGACTTGTATTTTTTTAGCAAGCCCATGTTGTGTGGCACCACAAAACTGTTGTCGAGTCTAATATCCTTTTTCATGATGAATTTTGTCTCGTCCAATCTCCACTGGTACCTCACCTTTCCAAACTCATCGATCGTTGTGTGTTCATTGAATTGCTTGGGGAATTTTTTGGTGCATTTGCTGTTTTCCATGCATGGTGAACTTGGTCTTTCTGCTCCGCATGGCCCATGCATCATAAACTGCTCGACTAATTTATATGCTTCCGGGTCCTCCTTCTTGTCGGGTATCTCTGCAGTGATGATCTTGTTGATTTCATCAATCGTGGGTCTTTTGTATTTTTCTTCCAGCCATAGTAGTATGTGTGCATGTGGCAATCCCCGTTTTTGGAACTCAATAGTATAAATAACTGCATTGTTGAAAGAGTTTTTTAAATTAGTAGGATATTTTTTTAAATTTTATGTTTATGCATTTTTTTTGTACAATTAAATATTTGGTAAATGTTGTGGTACCTCCTTCAATTTTTCCAAAGAATAACCCATCTTTAATGTCGATTATGAGTTGTTCCAGCTTCATCTTGAAAACTCGACAAATTATGTCAGGCCTGTCATTTGGATTATCATCTCCATACTGGTGTAGGTGCTCTGTTATCTCATCCCAATTTGGATTAGCCGTAATAGTGATGAACAATGATGGATTCCCTTTCCATCTACAAACTGCCATTGCATCATGGAAATTTTCTACCATGTATCGTGGACCGCCTGTGTATGAAGGTAGAAGGATTTTCTTTCTCCCTAACAGCTTCGGATCAGTGTCACCCCTTGCAACTGCATCACACACATTATTGTACAGATCAGCTCTTATTTGTTTTTTATTGTTTTGGATCCACTGAAGTCTGTATTGTTCAATTGTAGTGTATATATCGACTGCATATTGATGCAGTAGACGGCCGCCTCTGATAATCAAGGATTGTTCTGTCAACCTTGTCTACATTTCGTATGCATAGTATTCACGCATTGTGATAAATGTGCGCTTAGTTGATGAGTTGCTGCCTCTTTTTGGTATTTGAGTATGAAATCCATTTTCTCCATAAGGGGATAATAAGGGGTACTGTAGTGCCATGAACTTAGGATGTAGTGAGCTGATGCGTTGAGGCCTTTTGTTTTTATCATGCATGATGATATCCCTATCTTCCAAATTTTCGCTCACAATTAATCCTGCTAGTTCGTTAAGTCATATTGTCGTCCTTTTGTCTTCTGACCTATTAATCTGATGGAAAGATCGTTGACCTCTCCTTTTTCATATTTGTCTCTTGATCTTCGAAATTCTTTCGCCAGTTCATTGATTTCGTCCATCATCTCAATTAGGCCTTCGACAATTTTCTCATCCAACTGGTCCGATGTCTTCCTACGTGGTAGTGCCTTGATACAATTTTGAACTTCATTGGCAGTGTCGTATATGTACAACTGAGCAAATCTGGGGTTTTTCCCTTCTGTTGGTAATAACGATCCAATAGAATGGTAATTTTGACCATAAATTCTGAACGTGTACGGTCCTTTGCCAACTGCCACTGAGTTGTCAACCTTGGCTCCCATTGATGTGAATGCGAGAATTGCATTGTATGATCTTATATTCTTCCGGAATGAAGGCGATTGCTGTAATAGGTTGTCAAGAAATGTTGGGGTTTGTTGTTTGCTTGGTAACTTGACCTTTCCTTGCTAGCAACATGTCGAATAAAGTGGGTGTTCTCCTTTTTTTGTTGTCGTGGCTTCTGCTTTCCAAACCAGTGCATCACAATTCTGGCACTTTAAAATGATGTTGTCCTTGTATTTTTGTTGCCGGCTGTTACCTGTATTTTTTTGTTTAGTATTTTTTTAAAGCTTGAAGTATTATTTTTTTATAATTTTTGTTACCTTTTTTCTGTCTTGGAGGATGTTCTTCTCGCGGGTTTTGTGCAGCTTGTGGTGTTCTTCCTTCCATTTTTTTCCTTTTTGCTTCTAACAATCTGCAATCGTTTGCATCTTGCACTCTTTTTTTTATCTGCATATTATTTTAATTAGTTAGTTGTCCTTTAATGTTTATATTTTATTTCTGTTCAAGGTATGTACCTTTTTCTGGCGTTTCTTTTGAGCCTTCTTGAGCTGATGATACTTTGTTTCTTTTTCTCTTTAGTATTTATATCCTCTGTTTTCTTGCTTGCAGACTTTTCTCTGGCTTTCCATTGTATAGATTACATCAGTCATTGAATTTTTTAACAAATTCATATGTTAAATAAAGTTTGTTGAAGGATACATAATTTATTTATATTTATATTTTTTTTTTGTAATATTTACCTTTTGGAGATATGATCTCGGTTGTCGCTTGAGAAGGATGTGTGACTGCATTTTCTATTTCTGTTGCAGTGTCTTTCTTCTTTTCGGTAGATTGAAGGCGCCTCATATTCTGTGTTGTTTTTAATTCCTAAACATAGGAAGAAGAGTTATTTTTTGTTTATATTCTGTGTTGTTTTTTAATATTTTATTTCTAATCTTTTTAAAATCTTGTTAAGCATGTGAATAATTTTTTTCCTTTTTTTTAAAAATAAATCTTTGTTTAATATAATCGATTTTTCTATAAAGATAAGATTTTTTGTTTTACTTGTTTTGATTTTAGACCCTAATTATGTATTTTAATCTCAAATTTTTGGTTTGTATCCCATTCAAGCCTCTCAAATTCTTAATCTTATATAATTTTTTTAAATTGTATAAATATATTCTTTTTAAAAAAAATTATATTAATTTTTGTTTTGTTTTAATATTTTATTTATAATCTTTTTAAAATCTTGTTAAGCATGTTAACATTTTTTTCCTTTTTTAAAAAAAATCTTTGTTTAATATAATCGTTCTTTTCTATAAAGATAGCATAACAATGTTTATTAAATGTTTGTATGCTTCTTTGTTTTTCTTGTTTTGATTTTAGTCCCTAATTATTTCTTTTAATCTCAAATTTTTGGTTTGTATCCCATTCAAGCTTCTCAAATTCTAAATCTTATATAAATTTTTTTAAATTGTATAATTATGTTCTTTTTTTTAAAATTTATTGTAGGATCTTTTTTTTTTCTAGACTCTGTTTTTTATCCTCTTTAGTTTGTATATGGTTAGTTGCTTATACCTTTTTTTTAAATCTCAAGGCAAAATTGTTTTGATTCTTTAATTCTGTTTTATGTATCTTTGTGAAGAATCTAATTCAAAATTTTCAAACGTTAACCTTTAAAAGGATTAATTTTTTAAATTTTAATTTGAGATAATTGTGATTTTTTAATGCTGAAGGGGAAAATAATGGTGGGTTATGTTAATGTAAAATACAGATTCTCTATTTTATATTTAGACATCAATCTTTATGATATTTTATTTTATTTTTTATTAGTCTCATATTTTGTGTTTTTTTTGCATATAATTTTTGTTATTTAGCATTATTTTCTATTTCTAAAAATATTACCACAAAAATGTCAAGAATCATATTTTTTTTTCTATTTTTTCTGAAATAAACTTAAATCTGACGAATTTGGTGTAAATAACACCCACCTTCTCTCTATGTTTTTCAGTTGTTATTTTATATTTTATTTTTTCAGTCAATTAAGTCGTGATTAGTTAATTAGATACAGGATTAAAGTCCTAAAGTAAATAAATAGATGATTATTTTAATAAAATTTGAAATATAAACAGCTAGGTAATTTGTTTTAAAGCCGCTCTCTCTGTATATATTTATATTTATATATGTACACAATTGTTATTTTTTAATATTCAAAATTTCTCAAATTTTAGTAAAAGAAATCTCCCTCGCCCGCCCACTTGTCTCTCTATATAAATATATGTATTTATGTTTTTCTTTTTGGTAATTTTATTGTTTCTTTTTTCAGGTAATTAAGTCCTGATTAGACATTACACGTCACAGGACTAAATAATTTTTTGATGTTTTAATAAAATTAGAATTATAGATAAGTATTTTGGTTTAAATTTATTTCTCTCTTTGTATATTTATTATATGTATGTATATAGCTGATTATTTTTTATTCTTTTTTTTTTCTATTGTAGACATTGCTTGTACATAGACAACCTTCTTTCATTTTTGGGTTTTATCTTTGCATGCATAGACTATGATCTTTGTATTGACCTAAACTACACATAGATAACTATTGTCGCTTAGACTTTTAACTTTATCTCATGCAAACAATCATAGATCCAAACGTATCTTTAATAAAAAATTAATTAAAAGCAATAAACTAACCTCCACCTTTGGTGTGTTGAGAGTTTTGCAAATGAAGCTTTACGTACGGCCCTGACGTCGTAATCCTCAAACCAGAACACCTTTATCACGATTTGCACCTTTGTCCTTGTTGTCAAAATAAAAATAAAACGTTCCATATCACTGATATATTTTGAATTCTCATTTTTTTTTTTAAAAATAATCCCATTATATTCAAAGTTTTATTTTGTCTCCTTTAATAAGTAAAATATTATCTATGTAGATAAAAATTTCTCCCATTTTTTTTTATTCTTTGTCTTAAATCCTTTAATTTCTCTTTAATCCAATTTAAATTTAATCCAATTTTTTTATCTCAAATTCTTAATCATAAAGATGACAATTGGAATATTAGTCTTAATTCCTAATTGAAAGAAGTATGAAATTTAAACCAGAGCTAAAACTCTTAAACTAAATAAATAACAGTTGATTTTTTGTTTCCGAGTATTACAATGTACCTATCTTAATTTTCTTTTGTCCTAAAATAATTTCTTACGTCTTATTCCTTTTGTGAAGGGTTCAAATAATAACAATCAACTACATATAATATTTGAAAGTGAGAAACAATTGTTTAAATAAGAATTCATACCTTTGATTTGTTGAGGTTTTGTAAACAAAAGTGTGCGTACGACGAACGGCGTCTAATCTTCGATTTTACACACTTTCTCCGAACTCTCCTTCTTTATTACCTAATTGCCGAAACAAAACTCAAAAAAATTAATTAAAAGCAATAAACTAACCTCCACCTTTAGTTTGTTGAGAGTTTTGCAAATGAAGGTTTATGTACGGCTCCGACGTCGTAATCCTCAAACCATAACACCCTTATCACAACCTGTCGTAGTTGTCAAAATAAAAATAAAACCTTATTTAACAGTGATATATTTCGAACTCTCTAATTTTTTTAAAATTAATCTATTTTTTTAATTTGTTTAAAACAAAAGCTACGCTCACTAACTGATTGCTTGTTTTTTTTTAGAACTTTGCATGCATTTCATCCAATACAACTATTAAATTTGGAAGAGAAATTAAGTTCTTTAAAAATAATTAATTTTTTTTAAAAAATGTATCTAAGTGTCAAAAAAAATTATTTTGAAGTTGTTACAAAACTTTTGCATAATAGGGTAATAGAAACTTTTCTTTGCATAATGTACTAATAGGTAAACAGTCCTTTAAAATGCACCAATTTTTATCTGCCTCATTAAAATAAAATTTACTCAACAATAAACAAAAAGACAACACCTACACAAAATATAAATACTAACAATCTCTAATTAATAGTTGAAAAAAAACAAACAAATAATATTTTTTAAATAAACACAAAAAAATCGAAAAGGAAAAAAAGATGGCATAATGAAAAAGATAATAAATACGAAAAAAAATAAAACAAACATAAGACATCCAAAAAAAAAAAATACATTTAATTAGATTACAGAAAATTTAACAAAAAACCCAACAAAAAAAAGGACTTTATCCATTAAAAAAACAAAAACACAAACATCCTCTACACTAATGGCCCAAATCTACCTATAAAAAAATAATTATTTGAAAAGAGACAAACAATATATGTATAGGAACATTTAAATTTAAAGACTTAATTAATTTTAAAAGCAATAAACTGTAAAATATCGTAAAGATTATAAAAAAATAACAGTTGATTTTTTAATTCCGGGTATTACAATCTACCTATCATAATTTTATTTTGTCCAAAAATAATTTCTTACGTCTTATTCCTTTTGTGAAGGGTGCAAATAATAACCATATTTGAAAGTGACAAACAATTATTTAAATAAGAATCCATAACTTTGATTTGTTGAGTTTTTGTAAACAAAAGTGTATGTACAACGAACGGCGTCTAATCTTCGATCCTTTACACACTTACTCTGTACTCTCCTTCTTTACTTCCTAATTGCCGAAACAAAACTAAAAAATTAATTTAAAGCAATAAACTAACCTCCACTTTTGATTTGTTGAGAGTTTTGCAAATGAAGGTTTATGTACGGTCCCGACGTCGTAATCCTCAAACAAAAAAAAATTTCTACCTATTTTAATTTTCCGAAGAACATGTAAAATTCGAACCTCACTTCTAATTTTTTCTTGTGCTTTCTTTCTTATCAATGCTCCCTAGGCATTTCTCATATTCCTCAAGTTTATTGGAAGATTTTTCAGCGTTGCTCTATACTAATGGTTATTTTTCATCATATCCTTTGTTATCTTATGTCATTAAAATAATTTAATTTTCTTTTTTTAAAATCTCTTGTAATTAATCTTTATTGGTCATTTTTTTATTAGTCTTAATGCTATTTAAATAACAATCCTTATTATTTATTAATATTATCATTGTTATTAATTGTATTTATTTTCAGTTTCATGATTTTCTCATTCTAATTTTGTTATCTCGGGCCCTTTCTACGAATTCTTTTTCTATATTATTATTTTGTTTTTATGTTTTTTTTTCCTTGTATTTGTGTAATTAATATAATATGAATGATAGTTATAAGAATCTGATTAATTAGCGAATAGTTTAAAAATAATCTTTATCTATTACACATATGGACCAAAAATATTTGTTTTTAAAACCTTTTAAAAAATGTTCTCCTATTTTCATATCTTAATTTGTCTTTTAAACTCAAAAACTATAATTCATTGTTCATCTTGGCCATTTTTTTTTCTTTTTTGCTGAGCTAGTTTTTCATTTTTTATTAATTTCTTTTATTTTATCAATTTTTTTTAGCTGTCATTTTTTTTTGAATTTAAAATGTCATTATTGTTTCTTTTTCTTATTATATTTGTTTTTAATTTAATTAAACATTAATATGATATATTATTGAAAGATTTTTCAGCGTTGCTCTATACTAATGATTATTATTCATCATATCCTTTGTTATTCTATATCATTAAAATAAATTAATTTTTTTAAAAAAAAATCTCTTGTAAGTAATCTCTATTGTTCATTATTTTTATTAGTCTTAATGCTATTTAAATAACAATCCTTATTATTTATTGATATTTTATCATTGATCATAACTGTATTTATTTTCAGTTTCATGTTTTTCTCATTCTAATGATTTTTTTTCTATATAATTATATTGTTTTTGTGTTTGTTCTTTTTCCTTTTATTTGTGTAATTAATATAATATGAAGGATAGTTATAAGAATTCTAATCTAATTAATTAGCGAATCGTGTGAAAATAATATTTATCTTTTACATGTATGGGACCAAAAAGGTTTGTTTTTACAATCTTTTAAAAAATGTTGTCCAATTTTCATATCTTTTAAATTGAATTTTCTTTTAAACACAAAAACTATTATAATTCATTGTTCATCTATGTATTAGCCTTTTTTTTTTCTCTTTTCCGCTGAGCTAGTTTTGCTTTTTTATTTCTTCTTATTATTTTCATTTTGAATTATTTCTGTTAGCTTTTTTTTTTTTTTTAGTTTTTCTTTTTCAAATAGATTGTATATTGATTTTTTTGCAGATTTTTGTAGGTTTGGTCCTTTAAAAAGAAACTCTTTAAGTTGTGTTTATCTTTCTTTTTGCAGTTAAGAATTTTTGGTTGAATATTTTGTTGGGCTTTTCTACGGTCAGGAAGGTGTTTCGCCCTTCCTGACGTCAGTAAACCAATGAAATGTAGACAAATAATATTAAATCGCCATGGGCGATATATATAGTTTCGCCCAAGGTAAAAAATAATAATTTTAATAAATAAAATATAGAAAATTACTGATATATCCTTTTGTAATTTAAAAAATTAAATAATCTATTCTTAATTTAAAAATTTATAAAACTCTTTTTAAATATATTTTATATAAAAAAACAATTATTTTTTAAATCAAATTAAAATTATTTTCCTCAAATATTCATCAAAAAATTCATTCTTCATGAATCCTAATTCCCAAATTTACAATTTCAATGTATTAACGGATGGAACAATTTTGTGAACCATGAGAAACTGGTGGCAAGGGATTCCATCGTTTTTTAGGAGGGAAAACGGGAATATGTGAGTCAGGGATACGTAGGGCTTTCAATCTGAATTCCACCCGTTCCAATTTTGTCTTCTCCTATCTCTCTCTCCATCACGGAAATAGCTTTTCAAATCTTCCGAAGCTTCAATTTAAAGAGTTGTTAAATTTCGTCGTCTCCAGCGGCATCGCGGTAC